>JAOTAX010000197.1:31366900-31386501 GCA_025629825.1 Erythroxylum guanchezii
GATGAGGGAACCAAACCATACCCCACACAGATGACAAGGCAGAAGTATACTATCTTACCAATCACAAAGAGAACTGTTATCAAGGTTGTGCTTGAATTTCAACCAAGACCATACATTGTTCGCAATGAGGAATAGGGGAAGAAGAAACTGTACCCTAAAGGGTTAACAAGTGATCTGACAGAGGAACAGATCAAGGCTAAAGTGAGAAACATAGATGCAGCGTGCTATAAAGCCCAGCATAAAGGAACTTATGTTTCCCACTACATTTCGAAGACATCTGGAAGCAATTGTGGTTGGCAAACCACTGAAGACTCTTCTCAGGTAGTTGGAAGACTTACAGAAGGGTAGTACAAATCCATTAGAATTGGAGATGTTAGCTACTCAATAGAGACTCTTGTGCATCTAATTATGCACATTAGACCCCTGAGTACTGTCTTCAATTGGAGATGTTCTACACCTGTTCAGAAGACAAGTTCCACGACTAACCAACCCTAAAGACTCTGATCTCCTGGAACTGAATCTATCTGTCAAACCTCCTTCCCTTACAATCACTGAACTAAGTGTCATATCTTCAGATGCATATACTACAACCGTGGGTCTTGAAATAGTACAGCAGAAGCATGATGAAGACATTGAAGATAAAGTTGATGATTTGTGTGCTTCTGTGGGTGACTTGCATAAAGAAGTAGAGCATATTCGACAAGATCTCAAGCCATTCCGCACGGAAAAAAGAGAAATGTTTTCTGAAGTTATGAAGCATCTAAGGTCATGATCTTTTTGATCAATAACAAATAGGGGGAGAAAGGTGAAAGGAGAAAAGGAGAAAGAAGAAATGACAAAGATAGGGGAAGAAGAGAAGAGAGGAAGAAGAGAAGAGAAGATTAGAAGAAGAAGATATTGGCTACAATCTTTTTTTGTGTATATAGTCGTCTAAGTGTACATCATTGTATTAATAATACTTTCTATCTATGATTATTTGTTATCATAAAAAAGGGGGAGATTGTTAATTCAAAATGACTTTGCGATTAATAATTTTGATGAAGACCAAATAATGAGGCGAAAGAAAATAAGACAGAAGCATATACAATAATAAGACGGAAGCCAATATGAGACGGAAGAAAATGAGACAGAAGCCAAAATGAGACGGAAGCAGATACAAAAATGAGACGGAAGCAAAATGAGACAAAAGAAAATGAGACGGGAGCAAAATGAGACAGATGCAACATGAGACGGAAGCCAAAATGAGACGGAAGAAAATGAGACGAAAGCAAAATGAGACGGAAGAAACATAAGACGGAAGCCAAATGAGACGGAAGCCAAAATGAGACGAAAGCAAAATAAGACGAAAGCAAAATGAGATGGAAGCCAAAATGAGATGGAAACAAAATGAGACAGATGCAACATGAGACGAAGCAAAATGAGACAGAAGCCAAAATGAGACGGAAGAAAATGAGATGGAAGCAGATACAAAATGAGACGGAAGCAAAATAAGAAGGACGAAAATGAGACGGAAGCAAAATGAGACGGAAGCACAATGAGACGGAAGCACAATGAGACGGAAGAAACTAAGACGAAGACCCGATACCACGTTGGATGATTAGTCAGTTTGAGTTAGTTACAGAACTCAACTGAATAACTGATTCTTCAAAGATCAAGAAACAAGAAAAAAGTAGCATTTATCAAGAAGCGGTTGAAGACGAAGGCTATAAATTCGAGTCAAAGTTGAAGACTGCAGAAGTTAGTGAATTTTACAAGAGCTAGAAATTTAAAAGGTAGAAATATTATTCATTGTGCTAAACTCTAGAGCTACTACTATCTGTAACAAAGCTTGAAACATCTTTCAATAAAAAGAAGTAAAGCAGATAGCCTAAAGAGGCTAAGTGTGAAAAGATATCTTACTGTAAGAGACTTGAAGAGGCTCGGCGAAAAGAATACTTGTAATTTTGAGAAGTTTAGTGAAATCTTAGAAAAGATTCTGAGGACTGGACATAGCCCGCGATTTGGGGTGAATCAGTATAAATCTGCTGAGTCGATCCTTACTCTTAACTTTCATCTCTAAACTTTTACTCTTATTATGTTATACAAGTGCTTAGAAGCGAATTACAATATTTCGTGATACTTTTACTCAATAGTTTTGAAAAAGCAAGTTCTTTTAAAAAGGGGATTATTTTTAAAAGAAAGGGGATACACAATTCAACCCCCCCCCCCCCCTTCTTGTGCATTTTGTATATCAAATATTAAGGCTATACTAACGTGTAATTTACTTCAGTGCTCTCTTAACATGCACAATAATTTAGCTTCCTATTATAAAGTAAAAAATATATAAATAATAACTTAAAGAGTTTGGTTGACTCCTAAATATGCATACTTTAAGTGGGAAGGTAGTGGTTTTAGGTCCACATCAGGTGCCTGTATATTAGAAGGTAATAGCCTCTAGTAAGATTCAGGTAACTATATATAAGCAAGTTTATACTTTATAGTAGAGGTTTCCAAAGAATGTAAGATACTCGATAAATCAATTGGCTCCTCTCCCAACTTTACATCATTAGTGGCTTTCAACTCTAGATGTTTGGTCAAAATTACTTCTAATTGATCTCTATAATTTAAACATTTCCTACACTAAAGGACCAATCACATCAATATAGAAAACATAATGATCATCTTAAGTATATTTCATGGCATCAAAAATATTGAAATGAGTTACTTACCCATCAAATTCCATTGTATGGGTGCCCTGTTATGCCAAAATAAGTTCTAAAAACCTAGGCTATCCTACTCGTAAGTATATGAGGTAATTGTAGTCAAATACTCAGGGTCATCTTCCCAAGGAGGTGAAATTGGTTCACTCAAATTAACTTTGAATAAAAACAAAAACAAATGCAATCCTAAACATTCTATCCCAATTTGTTGAGTAAAAGGTTTTAAAGTAAATAAACCAATTAAACTGAAATGTAAACTAATTTAACTAGAAGCAAAGAACAATCCGATTAATCAGTAAGGAAACTCTTGACAAATTAACTTCACTAATTTAATCCCCTATGCATGACTAAGGAGAATTAATTGATAATTGTCTTGCTAAAATTACCAATTGGGCTTTAAAATCAATTCAAATAATAAACTGAATCTAACTTTCGTATTCGACAAGTTTATCATCTAAATCAATTATGGAAACCCAACTAATAATTACCCACTTAAGTTAATATATTTCTAATTCATAAAATAGCCGTCTATAGTTTCTCATTCTAATATTAAACTTCTTCTCTCAATCTTTTGTTTAATACTAAAAATGATGCAAAGGTTGGCCACACTGTTACATCCAATAAGCTTAGAAACTATAACATAAAATAAGACGACAAAATAGTCCCTTCTTCATGCACAACCCACTAAATTAGCTACATTAATTCTCAAGAATAAGCAATTAACCAATGATGGAATAAACACAGTTCATCATCTTAATATACTTCAATCACATAATTAACAATAACAAAAAGTATCAAAGCAATAAAACAATGAATAAACTGAAATGAACTATCGAAGAACTAATAGAGTAAATAAGTTTCAACAAACAAATTCAATAATGTAGCAGATATAAAATAGGAAGAACAAAAAATGGAGTGTTTGAATGAAAGAGTTGGCAATGGGTCTCCAGCTAATCTTAAGCTCTCTGCATTAGCTCTCGCCTTTTGCCTCTGCTCATTGTCGCCTAGAAGAATATGTGGCCACACTAGCTTTAGCTCTGCCTTCTTTCTCTACTCTTTCTCCCTTCTTTCCCACCAGTCAACTGGTCTCTTTTCTTCGCCTCCAGCTTCTGTTTTTGCCTCCTCTTTTTTTCTCCTTCCTTGTCTATATTCGAGAGTCTAGGTTTAGGTTTCATTTTTAACGCTTTCGTCAACTTGCATGTGTTAGACTAAAAAAATTAGTGCAAACAAATTCTCACGTTCTTGACCATGGAAGTCACGTGTTGGACCTCATTTCTAGAGCACAACCTCTTGCTCTGATACCACCATTGTTGGACCCCGATTCTGGAGCCCAACTCTTGCAAAGTTATAAACTATGATCTTCATTACGTCGTATTTTCGGAGTCATAAAACATGAGTGCATTTCCCTCTAGGTTTTTTTTGAACTCTCATTAAACTCATCCCATAAGGGTGGCGTGCCTACACCAGTCAAACATCAAAACAAACTCATTTCTACTATTTCAGAATAAATTTTTGGAAACCTCAAATCAAAATTACAATTTGACTTCTTCAGAACATTTATTCCCCATTGTCTTAAGTTTCCAATTATACCAAAATCATTTAATTTGGTTCAGTAGTCTGAAAGTTATAATCCAAATACTTTTGGACTGTTATTAAACTGAAACAGTACACTATACTCAACTTCCATCAAGAAATTGAAAGTCTTAGAGACTGAATTAAAATTCCACCTCTTCATATCATTTTTATCTCTATGTCTCTATTTAATTTATGAACAAGAATCATCTCATTCGGAGCTCTACTAATCAAGATATGATTTAAATACCGAAGTATATTTTGCCTCCAAAAGGTCAAAATTACAAATCAATATAGTTGTCCCATATTCATTTCCTCTAATACAATATCACTTCTTAACATTTTAACTACCAAATTGATTTCATTAAACTCTCAAATCTCAACTCATTTGACTCATCACATTCAACCACATCTCATCATTCATAATTCCTATCTTTCTTTTCTATAACATCTCACTTATATATATATATATATATATATATCAACAATTCATGTTTAGAGTTCATCAACTCTAGTTGATAACTTCTTCAAATATACCAAATTCCAACTCAACATCATCCATACACAATTCATATTTCATTTACAACAAAAGATAAGAGTTTACAAAACTTTAATGGCATTCCAAGCCACATTACATTAGTTTGCAAAATCCCAAAATACAACAAATACATAAATGAGTAATACTTGAAATGCAACCAAAGCCTTATGTTTTTGCAAAATAACTTAAAATCCAAAATATGCAGATTTGGAGTAAAGCCCTTATGCTCTTGATCATTTGATCTCCTAGCTCATCACTTGAAGGTGGAACGGAAAAGGGGGGTGAGCTTGACAAGCTTGTGGGTAACAAGTTTATAATGGAAAAATAAGCAAAACCTTTGAAAACATTCACTTGTCATAGAAAACTCTTATTGAAATCCATAAAGCACTTGTTTCTAAAATTCTCATCATGTAGTCAAATTTACAAACTACAAAACATGACTGCGTCAAACTTATTCACATATCATAAGCACATAAGCACAACAAAATGGTTTTGGGAGGCCCATAAATAGAACGAACTAACACATTCTCGTATAATGGTCCTGTGTAGTAACAAAATGAACTAACACAATCCCACATAATAGTTTTATGTAGTCGTAAACATGAGGGAATCCTTGAAGGAGCTTCATGCCACTAGTGGGCAGGCGGGAAAAGCATTTAGTCGAAGTGCACTTGACAACAAAATGGACCAAACCAAAACCCACATAACATGTATTTCATAATTTGTAAACTTGTTGCCCAAAATGACACTTTTTTAAACTTGATTTTTCATAAACATGAGATATTTCAAAAACCATTTTGGAAATCATGATTTCATAAACATGTTATCATTTCAATAAAAATCACTTTCAAAGTCTTTTCATAAATCATCACACAATTCATATAACAACATATTGCAATTTCTCAAATCATTCAAAAGCAATAAATGCAACACTTATGATGTAATTGAAATCATTGCACCTCCTTGATTAAAAAAAAATTGTGGCTTATTTACTTTATTATAAACATGTACTCACCTTGATTTTCTTGCTTAAAGACTTGCTCAAAATGCCTCTTCTCTTACTCCTCTTTCCTTTCTTAATTTCCTTCATCAATGGCAAAACCTCATTTGATAGGAATCCAATTGAAAATCCAATAATGCAAAATTACTAAAATTGATTCTAGAATACTTAAACTCATGCATTTTCTAAACTTCATAAACTAAAATCCTTCCAAAAATCCAAAAGATTCAAAATGATCTTACCTTGATTCTTCACCAAATGAAGAGATCTTTGGCTCAAATGGAAGCTCTTCTCTTCCTTTACCTTTCTCCCGTCTTGACCAACCTCAAAATCTCTCTTGAAGGTTAAGAAAAATCGAAAGCTAACATATTTTCTCTTCTCTCTCTTGTCCACTAAAACTCTCTTCTTTCTCTCTTCTATTTTTTGTTCTTATCTCTAATTTCACATTTTTTTTCCCTTCTTAAAAAACAAAACACTCTTTTCTTCTTCATTTTATGCCCTTAATGAGTCTAAATTGTCTACTTTGCCCTTCCTTATAAGCTTATGGTCTTATACCCTTAAGTGATCTTCCAAAAATGCCCTTGAACATTCTTATAACCTTAACACTTTAATTCCATTGACCCTTGCAATAAATCCTACTAACTTTGACATAATTAAATAACTCCAAAAATTTAATCTATCAAAACCTCAAAAAGTATTTAAATTATGCTTAATTCAACAAGACAAAAATTCGAGGGCTAATATTTCTCCCCCTGTTAAAAGAATTTTGTCCTCAAAATTCTTACCTGACTGATCTCATCATATTAACCATAATGTCACCTCAAATTCAAAAATCCAATCACACAGTTGGATACTTTACATCAAACAAAATGCATACACGTTTAATAACATATTCTATATGTTATGCTTGTGTCTCTGTCAGGAATGGGACTTTAATACTCACTTTTGAATCATTACATATTCATTCCTGATTTGTTCTTTCATTGATCATTCTTAATATAAACTATCTGACCTACTTAACCTAATTCAATGAAATTCTTCTTCGAAAGAGGATTTCTTGCTACTATCATTTATATTGTTCATGCAATCTTTATCAGTCAACTGTTATCATCATCGCATTATCAGCCATTCTTAATACCTCAAGAAGATCAATTTTAACTATTCATAATAGCTCATTAAGATCAATTTATTCCATAACTTATATGATCAGAACATCCTTTTTAATAAGGCTCAGTGAAGCATTAAACAATTTCATTTACTCTAATATCTTGGTATATACCATCAAAATCATTACATCTTATTTAGAGATGTATTTAGGACAATTCACCAATTAGTAGCTTATGCTAAGGATACCTTAATCTCATTTGATTCTTCATCCTTTTCTTAATCTTATTCATACATAAAATCCTATCTTATATGCATTTCAAACTTTTTTCCTATTACACCTCATTTCATTCATCTCATGAATCTTCCATATGTATATCCTTAATCAATTCAGAATTATTGATGCATAATCACTATGAAATTCTGATCTCAATTCCACTAATATCTTCTTATACCAGATCATAACTCTTATCAAAGTAATTAAACAATCATTTTAAATTCCAAGCTCAACCTTTCAATTCCCCTTTGCTTGTACGCCTTAAATCTTGTCATTTCCACTTATGTCTCTATTTCTTCTTAGTCAATTCATGAAAATATGTTCACATCCATATCAATTCAAGTACATATCCACAACAAAATTTAGTCACCATATTCACTGACATAATCACAAATACTGAATCTATGTCTAACATATCGAATATCTCTAAATATCCACAAACTTTCATTTTCTCATATCATGAAAGATTATCATTTTTTTCTCGCTAATTCTATCATCCCGAACTCTTAACAATCGCTCTTGCATGTGACTTATACACATGCGACTCAGACTAGGGATCAGTCACTACTGTCTGCTATGACATGACTGAAATTCATGTAACTTGACATGTACTTCAAAAACGCCCATGCAAGATCTCAATTATGGGCTCAGATACCACAACTATTGGACCCCATTTCTAGAGCCCAACCTCTTGCTCTGATACCACAACTGTTGGACCCCGATTCTGGAGCCCAACTCTTATGGAGTCATAAACCATGATCTTTATTACTCCGTATTTTCGAAGTCATAAAATGTGAGTGCATTTCCCTCTAGTTTTTTTAAAACCCTCTTTAAACTCATCCGACAAAGGTGGCGTGACCACACTAGTCAAACATCAAAACAAACTCATTTCTCCTATTTCAGAACAGATTTTGGGAAACCTCAAATCGAAATTACAATTTGACTTCTTCAGAACATTTATTCCCCATTGTCTTAAGTTTCTAATGACACTAAAATCACTAAATTTGGTTCAGTATTCTGAAAGTTATAACCCAAACACTTTTGGACTGTTATTAAACTAAAATCTAGAAATTGAAAGTTTTAAAGACTGAATTAAAATTCCATCTCTTCAGATCATTTGTTGCTCTATGTCTCTATTTCATTTAGGAATAAGAATCATCACATTTGGAGCTCTACCGATCAAGATATGATTTAAATATCGAAGTATACTCAGTAAAATATCCAATTCATACTCTTCCCACCAATAACCTTATTTTGATTCAATCAATATTTTGCAAATGAACCCCAAGGATACCAATTTTTATGTAGATATAGAAATATGTGTTAGGAATCCATTGGTTCAAAAATCAGGTCATTTGGAGGTCGGACGAAGAAGTTATAACCAAAGGAATCCAACATGATTACGTCCTCGGTCATATTGTACTTTTCTTGGGAAAATTAGTATAACTTTCACTAGAGATGTCGGATTAAGATTGTCTTGGGATGGTTTTAAAGAGGAATTCGAGATATACAACTTTTGTGAAGACCTTGAAGAGAGATTTTGCCATCTATAGGGTCAAAAGCTCGAATTTCCAAAAGGTTGATGGGGTTAGATGAAAGGGTCAAACGAAAGAAGTTAGTCTAAGACGAATCAAACGAAGGCTTGGTCAAAGATGCATCAGATGAATGGTCAAGAAGCATCAGACAAAAACTTGGTCAAAGATACATCAGACAAATGGTTAAGAAGCATCAGATTGAGGCTTGGTCAAAGATGCATCAGACGAATGGTCAAGAAGCATCAGACAAATGATCAAAGAAGCATCAGACGAAGGCTTGATTAAGGAACTATCACCACTTATAATAATCATATCTCTTAACTCCGATGTCCAAAAATTGTATACTTTATACCGTTAGAAAGATAAAAGAAAGATGTACAAGTTTCATGAAGAAAACTTTCTCTAATTCATCATAGATCAATCCAGAATTTCCCCTAAAATTAGAAAACAAAATTTTACCCCGATGAAAGACTATGATTATGTCCTCAATCATACTGTGCCTACTTTGGGGCAATTTACATAACTTTCAATAGGGATGTCCGATTAGGGTCTTTCAAAGACCATTTTGAAGAGAACTTTAAGACCTACAACTTCTATGAAGATCCCAAATACACATTTTGCCTAAAAAAGGGTGAAAAATACAAATTAATGTAGTTGTTCCCATATTCACTTCTTCTTAACATTTCAACTACCAAATTGATTTCATTAAACTCTCAAATCTTAATTCATTTGACTCATCGCATTTAACCTCGTCTCATCATTTATAATTCCTATCTTTCTTTTCCATAACATCTCACTTATCTATATATATATATATATATATATATATATCAACAATTCATGTTCAGCATTAATCAACTCCAGTTGATAACTTCTTCAAATATACCAAATTCTAACTCAACATCATCCATACAAAATTCATATTTCATTTACAACAAAAGATAAGGGTTTACAAAACTTTAATGGCATTCCAAGCCACATTACATCAGTTTCCAAAATCCCAAATTATAACAGATACATAAACGAGTAATACTTGAAATGCAACCAAAGCCTTATGTTTTTGCAAAATAACTTAAAATCCAAAATATGCAGATTTGGAGTAAAGCCTTTATGCTCTTGATCACTTGATCTCCTAGTTCATCACCTGAAGGTGGAACGGAAAGGGGGTGAGCTTGACAAGCTCGTGGGTAACAAGTTTATATCGAAAAAATAAACAAAACCTTTGAAAACATTCACTTGTCATAGAAAACTCTTATTGAAATCCATAAAGCACTTGTTTCTAAAATTCTCATCATATAGTCATATTTACAAACTACAAAACATGAATGCGTCAAACTTGTTCACATATCATAAGTACATAAGCACATCAAAATGGTTTTGGGAGGCCCATAAATAGAACGAACTAACACATTCCTATAAAATGGTCCTGTGTAGTCGTGAATAGAACGAACTAACACAATCCCACATAGTGGTTTTGCGTAGTTGTAAACATGAAGGAATCCTTGAAGGAGCTCCATGCCACTAGCGGCAGACGAGAGAAGCCTTTAATCGAAGTGCTCTTGACAACAGAATGGACCAAACGAAAACCCACATAACATGTATTTCATAACTTGTAAACTTGTTGCCCAAAATGACACATTTTCGAAAATTGATTTTTCAAAAACGAGATATTTCGAAAACATGATTTCATAAACATGCTATCTTTTCAACAAAAATCACTTTCAAAGTCTTTTCATAAATCATTACACAATTCATATAACAACATATTGTAGTTTCTCAAATCATTCAAAAGCAATAAATGCAACACTTATGATGCAATTGAAATCATTACACTTCCTTGATTAAAAAAAACATTTGTGGCTTATTTACTTTATTATAAACATGTTCCCACCTTGATTTCCTTGCCTAAAGACTTGCTCAAAATGCCTCTTCTCTTGCTCCTCTTGCCTTTCTTGATTTCCGTCATCAATGGAAAAACCTCATTCAATAGAAATCCAATTGAAAATCCTACAATGCAAATCACTAAAATTGATTCTAGAATACTTAAACTCATGCATTTTCTAAACTCCATGAACTAAAATCCTCCCAAAAATCCAAAAGATTCAGAATGATCTTACTTTGACTCTTCACCAAATGAAGAGATCTTTGGTTCAAATGGAAGCTCTTCTCTTCCTCTACCTTTCTTCCTTCTTGAACAACCTGAAAATCTCTCTTGAAGGCTAAGAAAAATCGAAACCTAGCATATTTTCTCTTCTTTCTCTCTTCTGCACCGTAACTCTCTTCTTTCTCTCTTCTATTTTTTGTTCTTCTCTCTAATTTCATGTTTTTTCCCTTCTTAAAAAGCAAAACACTCTTTTCTTCTTCCTTTTATGCCCTTAATGAGTCTAAATTGCCCATTTTGCCCTTCCTTATAAGCTTATGGTCTTATACCCTTGAGTGATCTTCCAAAAATGCCTTTAAACATTCTTATAACCTTAACACTTTAATTCCATTGACCCATGCAATAAATCCTACTAACTTTGACATAATTAAATAACTCTAAAAGCTTAATCTATTAAAACCTCAAAATTATTTAAATCACGCTTAATTCAATAAGACAAAAATTCGGGGGCCAATATCACAAGTGCGACTCCCTTGTCGCGTAATTTTCATGCAACATTTAATTTTATACAATATTCACAAAATTCTCCATTCATCATTCATGCAACAGTCACTCCATTTTCACTCAATTCATCTCAAATTTGGATTAAAACATAAGAATTTGTATCCAAAATTAAGATATAAGTGATTCCAAACTCCTTAGAAATTAGACATAACATGCCCTCATGAATATTTTCTTCAACATAGATATAGGAATGAGTAGATCCAGGATTAATCAAAGCATGCATTTCAGAGTTAAAGAGAGAAACAGTACCCGTAATGACCTCAGGTGCGTCCTGATCCTCATGAGCTTTTAAAGCATAAGCTCTATTCGAAGCAGAAGGCACAATATGTTGATCAATAGTTTCCGAAATAATACTCGAATTAGGTTTGGCCTGAATAGATCTTCCACGACCTCTATCGCGTCCTTTGTTCCCAATTAATACATGAGAAACTTACTTACTAGCTTATGACATCTAAGGCTGTCTCATAAGACAATTTGCTATTAAAATATCATGGCTGTCACGTCGAATACATGAACCCATAGTCCCCCTAGAGGTACCTGATGATATTTGGAGCAATAAGGGCACTCCAAAGCTCCAGAACCTCGACCCACAGAAGAACCCTACTAGAATTAGTCGATAAGGGAAAGTCTTATTGCTTTCCCCTAGCTGTAGATCTCTGAGTAAATTCTTGCGCAATGGAAGCACCTTCACGATTTCTCTCACCTAAGGATTGATCTCCTCTAGCAAAACCTCTTCGCTGAAGCCTTTGTCTCCTAACCATCTCTTGCTTTTCTATCTTCATGGCAGCTTATACCAACTGATGGTAACTCACTTGCTGCAATAGAGTGAATGCTGTAAGATGATCTTTGATTGGGTCGTTCAAGCCATCCTCAAACTGATGACACTAGAACTCCTCAATAAGTACAGATTCAGGTGCATACTTGCTTAGTCGATTAAATTCTCTTTCGTACTTAGCAACAGACAAACTTCTCTACTTTAAATTCAAGAACTGCTTCCACTTCTCTTTTCTATAGGCTTCTGTCACATACTTGACTTTAAACTCTTGGGAAAAGAAATCCCAAGTCAAAGGCTCAGGTAGCTGAGGATACCTTAGAACAAACTTCCACCATTTATAGGTCACTCCTTGAAGAAGGGAGACAGCACAATGAACCATCTGGTCAGTGGGTAGCTAATTTCATCTAACACCCTTTTCATCCTTTTCAACCAGAATTCTGCCCTTTCAGACTCCTTCATAGATGTTTCGGTAAATTCTTCAGCTCCATTCTTTCGCAACTGATTAATTGGAGCCTTAGCTGCGGTCATTTGCTGTAATAAAGTCATCATATCTTGTGAAAACTTAACTAAAGCCTCTCCTTGAGCTAGAGGTGGAGGAGGGGGTTGGGCTTCCACTTCATCTCAATTTTCTCCAGAGGGTTCAGATATAGATGGACGAGATCGCGCAGGATTATTACTCTCTGCAACCTCGTCAACGACTTCATGAGATCTTCCCATACTAAATCTAAAGACAAAATGTGGGACAAACCACATTAAGCCAAACACAACTCTTATATTTAAGTACAAGTAATAGTTAAGCGCTGGTTAAACCAGAATCACCTAAACCATGCTCTGATACCAAACAATGTAACACCCGAATACCCTCTTAGAGGATATACATATACCGTACAAAACAATCCTAAAACATACCAAGATATTCCAGAAATTCAGTGAAAATAAGATAACATACTTCACATTCATACTTTTCTGAGTTATATACAAAACATCATGTACATATTGTACTCATCATAAACATGCCTTACATATAAATCCATCCTATATTATAGTTATTACAAACCATTTTTACAAAATACAATATGTCTCAACACATTAAAATACAAATTAAAACTTAAACATAACATTTTCCAAAATCATATCAAGTCCTTCAATGGCCATTGCGGTTGTCCTAGCCTTAAGTCTTCATATTAGAACCTAAACAAAGGCAAAACTATCATGCTAAGCATATAGCTTAGTGGGGAATAACTAAACAGGATATATATTGGTGACTGTTTTTAACAGTCGACTAACATTCACATGTACTGAATCAGGTCATATCATAAGCAATCTTTAATTGTTCATTTTAAAGAGCAATCTAAGCATTAGTTGTCTCAGAACAGAATGTAATTCATCACTAAAGAACATTCTTGCATTAGAACAAAACATATAAGTATTAGAACAGAACATCATTAATTCAGAATAGAATGTACAAGTCTCAGAATAGGATATAATTGTGTCAGAACATAGCAGAACTTGTATTAGATCCAAACTTATCTTGTATCAAATCCGAACTTATCTTGTATCAGATCAGAACTTATCTTGTATTAGATTAGAACATATATCAAAACACAAAATAGATTAGCCTGCTAGTCCTTTTTATAAAAGTAAGTAACGGAACTAGAACAAAAGATACCTATGATTGGTATCTCATAAATGGAAGAGATTTAAGTCTCTGAAACAGAAGACACTGAAGTGTCTAAGAACAGAAGACACCAGAGTGTCAAGTACAGAAGACACCAAAGTGTCTAGATACATAAGACACCTTAGAGTCTAGCTGCAGAAGTAGCTATAGATCCTTCTAAGCATGCTTATTTACCCACGACTAGGACTTGGGAGTTTTAAAAAAGAAAACATTTCGGATGTAGTGCATAACATATGACTTTATTCCATTTTGCTCAAATTTAACTTATTCATTCACATTTGATCAAACTTAACATAACTTATAAACATAAACATTTGCAAAAATGCACCAATGAATACATTAAGTAATTACACACTACATATATTCACACAAGTTCCCAATTCATAAACATTCACAACTAACACATTACTCTTGTTCTTTAAATCACATTAGTGTTCATAAGTAAACTCCATTCCTTTAACAACTTATAAGTTTCAAAATTAGATACTTTGTTATCAAATAACACCATCCTTAAGTTATTGCTTCAATTAATAATCCAAACCTTATTCAACCTTTAATTAACTAATTCCACATCAAACTAGGTTCATTTTACACCTAAATCAAGTCCAATTACACCATTAAAAAGTTCCTTAACCTTATATAGTCTAACAAATGTACAAAACCAAAATTTTTCCCTTCCAAAGCATTTTTTGCAACCGTGGGAAGGTGCCATGTAAATCCCACAATCATGGTTCACTCACCCATAACCTTCATTTTGTTTCCAAATTTAACTCCATACTTCATCCAACAAACCTTCACCAAAGTCCATCAATTTCACTTCAATTATACCTTATTATTGCTTCAATCCCTTATCCCATGTCCAAATCCAATTTAAAAATCATTCATTAGGCAACTCACAAATCATTATCTTTCATACATTAAAACCAAAATAAATTTTTTCATACAAGGATCACTTTTCTAGCACTCACTTATCATCATCATAACACACATTCTATGCCAATTCAATCATCATAGAACTTCTATTAATACATGCTATCAAGTTAAGAATTCCTTTACATGTTTAACTTCAAATTTCAACTCCAAAGAACCAGCTAATCTAGCCCTTCCAAGTAACCAGCACACATCCAAGATCAAAGTGCAAATCTTAGCACCAAAAAGACAGCATAAAAGATAACAAGATCTAGCTTCCTTGATGCAACATCTTACAAAGATGTCAAGTGATGAAGATCCAGGTTGAAGAAAAATCTAGGAGTTTGTGAGAGTAAGAGAGAGTTTCGATGGAGAGGAGCAAAGGATAGTGAAAATGCAGTAGAAACATCAAATGGGCTGGAGTGATTCAGCACTTGTTTAGTGCTAGGTGTCATAAATTTGAAAGGGCGTATGTCTTTCAAAGAATCAACCTACATCTCACACATATAAGTGAGCCACTTGTCCTCCATTTAAGCTACCAAATGTCATAATTCTATTAGGCCATTTTTCACTCAACCAATGCTGCCAAATGTCATTCAATGTATAGGCTTAGTCCTACTAATTTTCATGTACCAACTTATCTTGCCACTTGATACTTTTCCTAATCCAAATGTCCTTTTTAATACATTAATTTTCTAATGGTATTAATTAATTCCAAGTTACTAATCATGGTTCATCAAACTAAGATTCAAGACATATATAATTCACAATCATGTCACAATTTCAACACCTATCACATTTACTTTCATGAACATGTAACATTTCAACTAGGATGTAATTTGGGGCCTTACACTTTCCGTGTCAACTTCAACAAAAGTATGACTTATAGTCCAATTACTACAATCCAGGATGGAGGGACCATCCAAAGTTGAGCTATGCAAAATCAAGGACGTCAATAATGATATCAACCTCACAATTTTAAACAACTTGAAACTACATAAACTCAACCTCAATCTTCAAATTTAGGTATGTCTTTGGATGAAATTGTTAAAACACTTACTAATAACACTCAACAATTTCAACTGGAAACAAGGGAAAGCCTTAAAAATTAGGAAATCAAATCACTCAATTAGCCACTTTGATGAGTAAACGAGAAGCGTAAACATCAGAAAAACTACCTTCCCAAACATTGGTGAATCCTAAGGAGAATGTGAGTGCAATGACTTTGAGAAGTGGTAAGGAAATTCAATCTAGAACTTCTTTACCAATGGAGATAGAAAAGCATGATGATGTAGAAAAAAAAAAGGAAGAACTTCCAACTCAAGAATTAACAAAGGCAAAAAATGATTCATCTTCATCAATATCAATTAATGCACGTTTACCTCCTTTTCCTAGTAGGTTGGATAAACCAAAAGATGACGAGTATGAAAGAGAGATCTTAGAAACTTTCAAAAAGGTGGAAGTCAATATACCACTCTTGGAAGCCATCAAGTAAGTTTTGAAATATACAAAATTCTTAAAGGAGTTGTGCACAAATAAAATAAAGCTAAAGGATAAGGAGAGAATAATTTTAGAGAATGTATCAGCTATGATAAATAGGAAATTACCAAAAAAATGCAAAGATCCAGTTATGTTTACACTTCCATGTGTTATTGGTAATAAGAAAATTGAGCTGCCATGCTAGACTTAGGTGCATCATTAATGTCATGCCATACTCAATTTATCGAGTTTTAAATTTGAATTCTTCGCAAGAAACTAACGTGATTATTTAACTAGCTAATTGTTCATGTATGTGTCCTATTGGTGTTATATCTAAGTTAACAGTTTGGTTTCCAGTGGATTTTTAAATCCTAAAAATGGATGGAGATAGTGTTGAACATTTAACTTCGATTTTGTTGAGGTAGGTAATCTATGAAGATGGCCAAGATGAAAATCAATGTAGATAAGGGTACTCTTTTCATTGAATTTGAGGGAGATATAGTGAAATTCAATATTTTTGAAGCAATGAAACACCCGAATGATTTTCAATCCATCTATCATATGGATATTGTGGATACATTTGTGTAGGATATGTTTAAGGAAGAAAATATCAAAGCTGAGTTGGAGTTTAAGGCTAAATCAGAAGTGACGAGCAAGTTGATAAAACTTGTGAAGTTGTAGAACCATTGTCAACAATGCTAATAGATTCAGAAACTTTAAATGATGAACTTACTATAACTCACAAGAAAATCTTACCTTCTATTGTAGGCTCTGAAGATAGAATTAAAGGTGTTACCTGATCGCCCAAAGTATGACTATTTGGTTGATGGAAAGTCATTACCCACAATCATTTCAAAAAGGTTGACTAACAAGCAAGAGGAAGGGTTAGTAGCACTACTTAAGGAGTACAAAATTGCAATACGTAGAAGTTAGAGAGGAAAAAGCCACGTCGAACATAATGACGTTAAACAATTGTGCTTTTCGGGAGGCAAACAAAAATATGATAGTTTTATTTTATTTTAGTTATATATAACTTGCTTGTGAAAAATAAATTTATTAGCTTAAAGGAAAAGGGGGTTTTAAAATTCCAGACTACTATATGTAATAAGACGAGATCTCGCCTTATGTAATTTAGTGTTCTGGAGTGAAGACCTTAAAATTCCAGACCATTAAATCACATAAGGTGTTCTGGAGTGAAGATCTTAAAATTCCAGACTACTAAATCCCATAATGTGAGATCTAGAGTGAAGACCTTAAAATTTAAGACTACTAAATCTCAAAAGGCGAGATCTCGCCCTATGTGATTTAGTGTTCTGACAAACAAAACTTAAAATTTTTAATCTCTCATTTTATTATTTAATTTTATTATTTACTTATTTTTTATTTTAACAATTTTTTATTTTTATTTAATTTAATATTTAAAAAATAATAAAATCCCTAGCCTAATGTCTGTGTGTTTCTCTTTTGGCAAACACAAGCAAAACAATCATCAATCCTCCACCAGCCAAACGTAGACTAGCAGCCCTTTTTTAACACATTACTCATATAGCCTTCACCCATGCCAAAGAAAACAACAACAGCAGCTCCAAACAAAGGCTGTCAAAACAAAGAAGCTACTACAAACCTCCGCGCAAGTAAAAAGTAGCAGCAACATCACAAGTAGACGCCCAGCATAACTCCAATGTGTCACCAACAACTCCAATGCACTTGGAGTGTTTCCACACCAGCGATAGAACCAGCTTCACCAACAGAAGCAGGCACCAACAACAGCCCTCCTCTCCAAACAACAAACACACCCAGATATGTTTTTTTTTTTTAATTCCATAAGTGAGATTCACGCAGCTCCAATGTAGTGCCAAACAAGCTGTCCAACAATATTCGCACCTCTATAATACATCTCCTTTTCGATGCTCACACCTAAGGGGAGTCCTCTATTCTTTATTTTCTTTGATTATTTGGTTGAGCTGTGAGTATCTTATGCATACATTGGGGATAATGTATGATTTAGGTTTGGGAGAGTGAGTGTTTATATTATGATTAATGTTGTGATTTGTGCTTGGACTCATGATATGTTGATTCATATATTAATTATTTATCATGATAGCTTCATAGTTTTTTGATTGCTGTTTACAAATAATCCTTAAGTTAGGATACATTTTTGGTTTAAAATCTATTGCATGAGAGAGACAAGCATGATTAGTGTTTTCATTAAATTATTTCAAGTATCTCATTGGTGAAAAGTGTATAAGACTTGATGCATTTTTAACACCTACGTGAACTTTGAGCCTAAAAGCATTTCTCCTAATTATGGTCACACATATCTTTTGTTGTTGTTATCAAACATAGCGTGTTTATGCTAGAACTTGCTTTTGACTATGTATTAAAACCATATTTTTTTTATGAATTTGTGTATAAAGATGATGAGGGCATTCAAAATAACCATTTTTGACCTAAATAAGCCTACCTTACTTTTTATCCTTTGAAAACCAATTTGAGCCTTATCCTTTCTTTTCTTGCATAATAACCTTGTTACAAGCCTAATTTACCCTTATTGTTGTTGATATCCTTAATGATTTAAAACCCCTAAAATGAAGGAATTGTATCGAGCTTATTTGCATATGATTTTGACTATTTCCATGAAAAGTTAATTAGATGATTCAAGTTGCATTGTTTTGATTTTTATAAAAAATGGAGGAGAAGTATAAAAAAATCCTCTTTGATATTTTTGTTTAAAAAAAGAGAGAAAGAAAGAAAAAAAAGGAAAAAGGAAAAAAGGAAAAGAAAATAAAAGAAAAGGTGATTGAAACAGATGTCATTTGAATCAAGTGAATTTTGATTTAAGTTGAAACTTGTGTAGATAAGTTTGTATGATTCCCTATCAATTTATTTAGCCAAAAGCTTCTTGTTGTCATACCTTACCTAAGCCATGTTACAACCCTTATTAAGTCCTTTTGATTTATGTATTAGGTTCATCTTTGATAAGTGGTTGAGATATGATTCTTGAGAAAGCTTATGGAAATAACTTGCTATGTTTTTATTTAAGAGCTTAATGAACCTTAAAGACTTTGAGCATATAGAGTGAAATCCTTGTGAAGGTGACTTATGCTTAACATAAATGGCAAGAATAAAAGTTGAATAACTGAGACAATCCTTTTATGTCATATTGGTTAAATCAACAAAACGAGAATCACATAGTTACATATAAGGATACATGTATCCTTTTAATTATGAATCATATGAAACTTGTGAAACTTGTCAAGTTGAAGAATAACCAAATCGACCTTTGGTGAAAAGATGATGATGGTATTGAATTGTTAAATCTTATACATGTGATGTATTGGATGGAATAACAATTCATAAAAGGATAATA
>JAOTAX010000197.1:31402188-31424217 GCA_025629825.1 Erythroxylum guanchezii
CATTGCCAAATTAGACCCGGAGTGTCAATGAATGCATGTCCACTAATTGCTATATGCAAGGATTTACTAGTCCCGTACATGTATCCCTTATATGATGCATGAGTATGAGATGTGTTGACCCAATTCCTCTGATTAATCACACCTGTACTAAATGTTCAGGGTTCTAACCCTTTAATTGGAAATGAGATGTTACATAATAAATCCAGAAAAATGAAAAATTTTACTTTATTAATTCACGGGACCCTAAAAATTGACACAAAATAACTTAAGGGACTATTTGTGAATTTTGAAAATTTTAAGTTTTTGTCATGTAGTGTGCTCACATCAATCGCACGCAGCTCTCCACGATGCGTGGATTGCATGTGTCGTTAGGTGCAAAGTCGCAAACCACCTCTGGTACTTGTGTCTCACTCATCAAACACGCATTCGACCTCCGACTTTCACATGCACTAGTTATCTTATGCACATTATCACACATGCTAGATGATAAGCACATCGAAGAAGCAGCAGGCTGCTTCTTCCAATCTCTTTCCAATCACCATAAATAGGCAATTTTGGCGATGTTTATTGTGATTTTTTTGTCGAATTGTAGTGATATTTTTTCAAAAAATCAACCAAATCTATTTTTGACCCATTTTTCCACACAAATGCTTATTAAAAATCAATTCAAACATCAAATATGCAATTCATATCAGCAAAAACAAATTAATTTCTCTTATTTCCTTATGGAGAAATTTGAAAATCTATGTTCAAATTCATAAAATCAAGGAACTACTCTGGTACCATGTGTTAGTAATAACACGAACTTTAATTATGAATCTAGGATCAATCATGAACTTGTATTAATAGAGAAAATGTGAGAAAAAAAACTTTTTTGCTCTCAATTGCACAATGAACAAGCTACTGAACTGCTTAAATAAGCTTCCCAACATTTGAACAAGCTTCTAAAACTTTCGATCAATCTTTATGAAAGTTTCACATCCTTATATTGTTAGAGTGTTTTTGCACCTTTCTTAATGTGTGGGCATCTTAATAAGTCAAAGAAACTGAATATCCACAAATAGTATAAGACCTTATAATTAACAAATAGTATGAGACCTTATGAATTATTTATAATAACCTTACTTAGCCTCTCATTATAGTCCCAATAAATAATAAGTTCACACTAATTAAGACTCATTTTTCTTACTCGACTTCAGTCTATTTAATCAAATCTTTTATTAAACTTTATTATTATCTTTAATATAGATCAAGTATTAATTTTTTAATCATAATTTTATAAAGATCCTATGATTAAAAATTATCCAATTAAAAAATTATTAATATGAGATTCGAATATAGAAAGAAAGTAGAGAAAATAAGGATTTAGAGAAAAGAAGAGGGCTACAATATTTCTATTAAAAAAAAAGAATGGAGATATAATCCAAGAAATGAACGACTAGGATTGGTTTTATTGAATCAAAGGAATTGGCAAAAATGACGCTTAGGAATTGCAAAAACGCTTGTAAGAAATGTGATTGCCCTTACAAAAATCGATATAGCATACACATGGCTTGTCTTCATTTTTCTCATGATTTTGGGTGGTTTTGGTCGCTCGGTTTTTTAGTTAGTAACTAGGAGTTAGATTTAAATTAACAAACAAGATGAGAGTTTGGTTTGAAATTAACAATTGAGATCTTTTGGTTACATGGTAAATAAGTCGAAGCTTTTGGGTCATTTTACTTATTATGAATGGATACTCGAGGATGATGCCATTCGGATAAGTATCAGTGGTTGAAAATAACAAAATAATGACGCATGTCTTACAATCATATATCGATAGTGACGTGACACGCTGGAGGGGAGATGAAGAAGAAAGTCGTATATAAGAGAAAACACATTCCCTTAGACCATTGGATTGTCGTGCACACGTGGCGATCGATGCCTCGCTCAATGTGTAGCTTTTCTAATTAGAGATTATTATGTTTTTGGTTGATTATTATTCTAATTTCTTCTAAAATATAACTTTAGATGATGTATTTTATTTTTAGAAGGTTTGATCAATTATTCAGTGTTGTGCTGTTGTTGTTCATTAGCTTTTGTTGTCATCTTAAGTTTACGACATCGTTTCAAATGTGGCCTTTCAACATTTTAAGTTTTTGCTTTTTCTCTATGAAAACAACCCCTCTATTCTTTTATTTTTGTATTTTGATCCTCACTAGTTTACAATTACGTTTTTATTATAGCTTTCTTTTATCTTTTTAACTCAAAATTTCTTTAACCTCTAAAATTGAGCCCAAATTTATTCAAATTGACTAAAGTTTAATACAACACAAACAATGTCTAAGAAATTAGACTATTTTATGATAAAAACAAAACAAATGCAAATTAATTAAAAAAATGAACAAAAATTTTAAAACAAAAAATAAAGTAACTTTAAAATTAAATTAATGAAAATCACTAAATATATGAAATCAACAAACAAAATACTTTTTATTAATACTTATTGCTAATTTTATAAACAGAAAATAGATATAAAATTAAATCAGATAGGACAAAAAAAAGTTACTACAAAGCGACATTGACCTACAATGACATACGTAACATTGGTATATTGACTTAAAATTCTAACATGACATCTATATGGATGACACGTCAATATCAGAGCAAGTCCAGATTAGATTGTGAGCCCATAATGGTATGTGTATTATTGTGCTCATATATCTCTAATCTCTTATATGATAATATTAATGTCAATATCCTATTAAATAAATTAATAAAAAAGTTTAGAAACTTTAAATAACCTAATTCACTTCCATTAAGACACCATTTTAAGAAAAAAAAAGTGAGATGTGATTATTAAATCAATTAGATCTATTTAAAAAGAATTATTTTAAATAATAAATGCACAAGTTTGTATATCTTTTCCTGACCAAAAAGAATATATGTGTATTTATTTTATTATTGTAATTACAATATTTAAATAAATAACTTGAAGAAAATCCTTGTTCTTCAAATTTTATTCCTTTCTCAACTATGACTATTAATTAGTTGTTTATTTATTTCAATCAACTCCTTTCATATCTTCTACATTAGATGGTACTGCGAAGGTTTTATCAACAGATTAAAAAAAAATGTATCGCAAAGCCTTAACATCAAACTCCAGTCTGAGAAACAACTAGAATGCGAATGCAAATGATAGGAAGGTGCATTGATTAGTTCATTAGGAAGGTGCATTGATTAGTTCATTAGCTTGATTAGTGCACCGAAAAAGCAGAAAAAGAGGAATATATGTCAACTTTATTAAAGTCAAGCTAATCCTGATTGCACCATAGGGATTAGGGGGTAGAGACGGAGGGATCTTTCAGCATGCTTTGAAGTAACGTGAGAGTAGTGATTATCTTTTATGTTTTTAAGCAATTAATACTAATCATCCCATCCCATGCTTTATATATATATATACATATAATGAAGGTTCACCATAATTATAAAAAGCCAAGGCCTGCCCTAAACTGTCATGTTTCCATCACCAACCCACAAACCACTAGTGGTCCTTTTTTTGAAAGCCCTCAATTGGAAAAGGACTTACCTATTGAAAAAAACACTCATCTGTGCCTTCCACCACCACTGACTGACTCAAAAGTCAAAGCACCAATCGATACAGTGGAGATTGGAGTACTCCCCACATTAACAAAGAGCTTGAAATTAAAACAAAAGTGAAAACTATTAAAGAGGAAAGAAAAAAAAAAGCAATCAACTCACAACAAACGAGGAGAGACGGAGCCGGCCACGTGATGGAACGTGCTGGCACCACTCTATTGGAACAACCTTTGACATCATCGTACGGAACACAACACTGACGTGTTCCTATAAAATCGTTGTACGGACACAACATGGTTTAGAGGAGTTTGGGTGCTTTTTAGTTTTTACTTCGCTCTGCTTCACATCCACGGTGTCCACTGAGTGCCTGAGTTATTCATGCAGCCTTTTGAAACATGTCTCATGTCTGAGAGAAATTGGCAATCGACAGGAATGTTCGGTGTCTTTCACTTCACATGCTAAGTTGCCTCTCCGTCGGATACCGGAAGCGGGCGTTGTCAGTTTCTCCGAACAGGTGTCACCAAGCAACACGATGGGCATCAAACTTTTGGCGCCTCTAGATGTGGCTTTTATTGGGTGGAGTAATAATGGGAATCACATGTTATTTTGCGTCTCTTTCATTCATATATACTATTATTACCTTATGTATATACATTATTCCCTCTTTTCTTTTTTTGGGAGGTTCTGTTTTTTCTGCTCATTTTTCCAAAAGAAGAAAGGGATTAGGTTCTTTTTATAGGTTTATAACTACCCCTCCTACTGCTACTTGCTAGGTGTGTCATCACTAAATTCAAACTTTGTCCTCCACCGTTTTCTCTCTGATAATATCTTCCCTCTAGGGTTTGTATCATCTTCCCTGTTTCCGTCTTCTATCTCTTTGAAGATTTCCAACTTCCCTAGTCATCTTATTTTCCTTTATTTTCTTCTTTTCCTTGCCCACCTCCATTATTAATATAACACAAAAGGTTTGTTGTCAGCCGTTTCCTAATTGGTCAGATTTGGTTACCCCTCTTTCTGTTTTTGGGAACCTTAATTATCTGCGTTTTGTCAGCCTATTTTCAATCTTTGATGTTAGAACTAGGTTGTCTATCAGAAATCAGTCAGTTTTCACTTCACAGGAACTGAAAAATCTGCCATTTTTATTTTCTGGGTCTTCCTGTTTTGACTCATTTTCTTGCGTTTTACGTCCCTCCAATTTCTGATTCGTTTCTTTGTCCAGGTTCTCTACAGCAATGGTGAGAGGAAAGACTCAGATGAAAAGAATAGAGAATGCAACAAGCAGGCAAGTGACCTTTTCAAAGAGAAGAAATGGATTGCTTAAGAAGGCCTTTGAGTTATCAGTTCTCTGCGATGCTGAAGTTGCACTTATCATCTTTTCTCCCAGAGGGAAGCTTTGTGAGTTTTCCAGTTCTAGGTACAATCCTTTTCCTATATCCTTTTATTATGAAGTCCAAAGGCATTAGCTTTTCTGATTCAATTCTTTTCTTTCTTTATATATATATATATATTTTTGTTCTTGCTATTTTTTGATGTATACAACGCACTGATTTGACTACCCCATAACTCCTTGGTTTTGTAACCTCTTTAGATTCTATATATGGGAATATCAGTGTTCTTGATTGAGCTAAAAATCCAATTCATGAAAGCTTTGGTAGCTAGCTAGCTAGCGACTCTTAAAGTTCTTAAGAATCAAAGTAGTACGATCTCTCGGTCTTTGTTTGTCATAATTAACCGCGTCGTTTCGAAATCAAATCTTAGGTCTTGGTCAAAATCCTTCTGCTCTTATTTTGTTTCTTCATGTTTTTCCCCTTTATCTCCTGTGAGTGTACTTTCTGGGTCCAAAGATGTCAGTCGCTTCTCCAAAAGAGATTGACAGCTAACATGATTTAGGGTTCAACTCAATCTGTAGATCTATTCAATACTTCACATCCAGGATTAACAGCAAAAGAACAATCTTGATGGCTGCAACCAGACTTGTCATAAAATAATATATGGCTACTTAACCTCCTTGAACATTCTTATTTTTCCGCACAGGTAAACCAGATAGGAAAATTGAACACCGAGTTTTCGTTAAGAGTATAGAATTCTATGCGAAACTCAATTTGTTAATAATCCATGATAGCTTATACGAAGCTTGCTATATCTTTCAGTAAGTCCCATGGTTTTAAATACATGTAGAGAGTGGAATTTCATGTGAGGATTAACATTAAATAGAGTGGAATTTCATGTGAGGATTAACATTAAATAGACACAAAATTAAAACCATGGGACTTACTGAAAGATATAGCAAGCTTCGTATAAGCTATCGTGGATTATTAACAAATTGAGTTTCCCATAGAATTCACAAAAAATTTAAAAAACAAAAAAAAAGGAAGAAAAGCAAATGAAAACATGGAATCTAGCAGACTGCTTGGGGGTGGGATACTCTGAGAACCTGTGCACAGATGTTACGTACTTCTGTTCTTTATCTTATACAGTTTCCTGCCGTTTTTATACATTTAAATTGCATAGTAGTTCTGAAAAGAAATGCAATGCGTTCCCCAAGATAATCAGACTCATAAATATATATTGGTCAAAAGAGATTTCTTGTTCTTGATGTCGGTGTTAAGTGGGGTTATTTCCTAGAGCTAATCACATGATTTACTGAAACGAAGTAGAGTAATACATGATTATTATATGAACTCAAATGAGGCTTAGTTCCAACAATTTGGACAAACTCACGCGCATGCTTATAGTTAGGACATCCGTTGATTCAACCGTTAACCTGTGCTTAGGATGCTGGCTTTAATGTATTTTCTGAAACTTTCAAAATGGGGACATTTGAGGATTTATGAGTGAAATTGGTCCCATCCATAGGCAAGTTCTAGATGAAAGGTTGCTGTTTTAATAGTATGCTCTCTTGTTGTATTTGAGTCAGCTTGATAGGAAATGCTAATACAACATTATGGAAACTCAATACTCCTATGTTTGGTTAGACTTGTACCTCATGAAAACTTCCTAAAGGAAAGAAAAACAAATTGACATTGAAAACTACACATGATAATGGACGTTTAGTGAAAGAGTTATTAAATTCTCCCCATTAAATATCAGGAATCAAACAACTAGTTAAGCAAATTCGATTAATTAAATTACAGAGTTACATTTATTCATCATCTCCTTAACTAGCTATAATATAAGATGCTAAAGTTGACTGTCATATGTAAGTTTGTTCGTGTCTTAGTCCGTGTGTGGAGTTCTTAGTTTGGAACTGAAACTTTATTTTGACTAACAAAACTTCTAATCTCAACACATCAACATGTGATATAGCTGACTCAAGGGTCTAAATTACGACTTACAACTATAGTATTACGATTTCTGGGTCATTGCAATCGCTATTTAAGCTTATTGTGATATGCTATAGCTTGTAATCTTATATTGCATGCTAGGTAAAACTAACTAAGTTTGATCAGCATACTAGTTACTGTTGGTTTGGGTTAACATCCTACTCTAGCTAGGAGACCTAAGGGCAAATTTTGATCAAGCCAAGATCGCATAGATGTAAAATGAATCGCATAATTTTTAACTTGTGAATGCGCTTAAGAGAATCATGTATTTGTATATAAGTATATAGAAATCGATGAGGTCTTAGGATTGCTTTAGACCTAGATGCTTCATATATAGTTCTCCTAGATTTGGGTTGAAGAGTAAGAAAACAGATATGGGTTTAAATTAAATTTCCAAATACAAAAAATATAATTTCCCTACAGTTTTAGGACGAGGCCACAAAACATGCCTAACTAATTAACATATAAATGGAACTTGAAGGTTGGATTGCCGATGTGAAACGCGAGGTTGTAAATTAGTGTAGTTTGTATTACCAAGATTAAGATCTTTAGATTTTGTTCTGCCTATTTCATAGAACATTGAAAATAGTCAATGAATTAATAAGTATATGCCACTAGAATGTTGGGTGGATCATATTACGGTGCAAGACGTTCTCATTGCCTTTTTGTTGTCGATTCTGTGAGTTAGTTGATAGAATCTCACATATTGATTCTACGTCTAATTGAGATTCATCTCAAAATAAAATCCTAAAGTTAAATCAAATAAGGGTTTTTTTTCTGTTGAAATTAGAAAATGATGTTTTGAATAAAGAATATCAAGTAATTACAAGGCGGTTATTGCATAAAATCATTTCTTATTTATATTCAATGTTTTAAAAACCAAACAAGTTCAGCCGATTTAATAGTAAAAGTCTTGAATCGACTAACTTTTCAGTTTAGTTTTCAACTCTTTTGTTCGATTTAGTTTAATAATTATTGATGTTAAAAATCGATTAGTTTATTAATTAATATGTCAATTTTTATAAACTAAGAAGTTTTATAAACCAAAATAAACTAATTAATTTTATTTAACATTTTCTTTTTTAAATTAAACTTTATAGTTTTTGAAGGATAAGGATAATCTTCTTTGATTATTTGAACTTTTTAAACCTCTTGTCTTACCAGTTTAATTTCTGGTCCAGTTTTTAAAATATTGGTTGTATTCACCACTTATTGGATTGGATATTACTAGAAAACTAAGGATAAAAGACCTACGACTCTCCATTGGTTTAATTAATTAAAAGAAAAAACTATAGTTTCTAGTCTTTCACAAAAAATTCTTATTGTAGATTTTTATTAAGGAAATAATGTGAGAACATATGTCATAGAAATAATACACATAGGTCAATCAAATATTACTATTATGTGAACTCAATTTTACTTTTAAACTCAAACGAAACCGATTAAAATTGATTCAAACTAAAATATTATTGTAGTTATCTTAAATTAATAGTTGGATTCCAAGATAAGAACTAAGTTAGGTTATTATATTAACAATGCTTGATTAATTTATATGTATTGCTTATATCACATATATTTCGTCGTTATTTTTTAATAGAAGTTTGATAAGAGTTCTTTTTTAAAAAAAAGGTTAACAATTACAACGAAAATTTTCAACAATTTTAAAGATTATGTCATTTTAAAAAAAGTTTAGTTAAATTACAAAGAAATTATATGATTTTTAGAGGAAAATTAATAAAATTATTTAATAGATCTTTTTGAAGAAAAAACTTATGTCCTAAGAAGTTGGTTTATTAGTTTCAATTTCAACCTCAAAGATGAGAATCTTGACTTCCAAAAGATAATAGGATAACCGAATATTAGGTTTAGAATGAAACATTTTTATTTTTATATTTTTTAAAAAGGAGGAACTCGCATTTGCTATCCTTTGGATATGCACTGGGTAAACTTTTGGATTAACATAATAGCCTGTAAATCACGTCAATCGGGTACTTCGCACTAGGCAAGCTCTATACGATAGGCTCGATCGAGAGAGTGTAGGTAGGAAGAATTGAATACGGAATACATGACCTTTTGGTCCCATACCCCTCTACTCCACCAACTCAACCACCCTTAGGAGGCTTAGAATGAAACATGCATAGAGAGAAATATATTCTCTTTAATCTATTCACTATCCTTTTTAGACCAAAAAAGAAGTAGTGGCTTCCAAGTATAGATTGTTTCCATTGAACTACTACTAGTACTCCTAAGACTAATCACTTTTATTTCGTTAATCAATGGCTACCATTGTTGAGGTCCTTAGATTTTCTATCGGTGCCTGGATTCAAAAATTTTAGTTTGTATCCACAATTACTAGGGGAACTCAAATGTTATGATTGCAGACCACCAACAACATTATCTATGTGATAAATAGGTAGGCGTGCTGTTGTCATTCATCAAGGCTTAGATTTTCGATAGATATATATATATTCAAACAAAGATGATAACACTCATTTAAACTGGGTATCAGAATCATTAGCATATGTTGACCGTTATGAGTATTTTAAGTATGACGTTCTTCTTTTTTGATGCAATATACCATTATTATTACCTTTTCTGGTTAACTACGTCCCAAGATTCATGGCCATCTACAGTACCAATGTTTTAACAATCTTATATTAGTTGAAATGAACTAACCTAAAGTTTTGACAACTAATAAAATTGGACTGTTTTGTCAACATTGTAAAGGGTAACTGTACAAAATTATTAACATAATATCAATATTTGAAAAAGATATTACATGGAGGCAATCAATTTTAGTCGATAAATAATTACTGGAGTAATAGTTTAATTACTAATAGCATATATAGTAGATATTCCATGTTGCCAATTATTAAATTACAATGACACAAGGAATGTAGGAAAAAGGACTGATACCACATGAAGCTTAACCTAATTATTTCTTTCTTTTAATTGGAATGGGATCCACAACTAAGTTCTCTCATTAGGAGAGGAGGAAATGTGTGGTTGAGTCAAAAGCTTCTTGATATATTAGAATGCTATTTTCGTATACTAGTAAATGTTCAGTTAACTATCAGGGCTTGGTGTGACTACAGGAAAGTGATAGTACCTTTTCATTTATCTGAGTTTGAATTTTAAAAAGGGTATAAGATTATTAGGTGATTGTAATTATTTCTGATTGTAATGTACCAAATAATTATTAAAATCAGAACAAATCAGTACTTTAAATTGGAGAATGAAACAACGATAGAAAGATACAAAATGCTGGTTTGGTGATGATGTTGTAGATATTTTAATTTAGGTTTTATTAAATTGTTAAGATAATCCTTATTTATCTTGTTAATACAAACATACTTTTATATTTTATGCTGGTCTATTGCATTAAAATAGACCCAAATGAATAATTTCAAAAAAGTAAAATATTTGAAATTAATTATCTTAATTTATTTTATAAGCATGTAATAATTTATATTGAACTAAAATAACTAAAAGAATTTGGGGTGTTACTTTTATATTTACGTTTTTCCTTCGATGAGTATTCGTTAATAAAATAAATTAATTTTCTTACATTCAAATCTTGATAAATTAATTTTCTATATATATTAGACATGTGTCACACTTAATGTTATAAAATAACATTATGAATATCTAACATTGAATTATACAAGCAGACAATAATCTATTTTAATATAACAAATCTAAAGGATTTAAAATTAGGTTGAGTATTTTTGAATTTTTACAACTAACCCCATGTTGTAACATGATATTATCATATGGATACATCACAAGTTTGTTGTCACCTATAGCATCTAAAATTGTGATTTAAAAGATAATATTGTAGTATAGGTTGGGGAAGTAGTGTAATGGCATATTTGTTGTTGATGGTTAGGGGATTTCCCTAGCTATCTGATCCTAATTTTCATCCCAAAAGCCTATGCCATCTTTTCTTACTCCACATAACCATGCCAGCTTCCTAAGAACCTTGTGTGAATCTCAAATGTATGCATGTATTTGATCGTATGTTTTACGATAATCTTCTCCATTTGTGTGACTTCGATGACAGAACCGATACTTCCTTGCAGCTCAGTGTGGCCATCCTGTAACCGAGAAAAGTTTAGCTCAACTTTATATTCCTTCTTTGTTGTTTATTTGTACTATGCTTGAGTGTGAAAAGTTACTGATTACTACCCTCTCATTTTGTCAGTATGAACAAAACTATAGATCGGTATCAGATGAAAACCATGGATCTTGGAATTGACAACAAAGTTGTTAAAGAAGACATGCAGGTAATTATATTTCCACTGGCAGTAGCTTATGGATTTGAAACAATTAATTGCACGCACGTTGGTGTTGTTACTATCTCTATGAAGTCATTAATATTGAATGATCGGAACTCCTAAAGCAGGATATATCTATCATATTCAATTCATTCCTTTTTGTCAACTTGATTGGCTAATGAAACAGATAAATGTGTATAATAAATGCAAGTTATGAAACACTAACGGATATGAAAAAGATTGTGGCTACTGGTTTAAGATTTGGTTAAACATAGTATAGTTAATAATTAGCAACATTAACTACATTTTTTGTGGTTATGAATCTTCTTAATTTTACTAAAAAAGTAAATAAGCTAATAATTTTAGTATATTAGTAATATTTATGGCCATAATTATTTGAGAACTTGAAGCAGAAAGTTTTATCAATCTCAATCTCATGTCTGAAGTATCCAAAAGAATAAAGTATTGCGGCCTCAAAATGATATCAATGGATAAGAATTGATAGATCTGTGACTACAATCTTGAAGTTGTAGCTAATAAAAGTTTACTCCTTTAAGCACTGCAAAACATTTGATTTCTATAAGATAGTGCAAATCTTTAGCATGAAAATCAACATAGATTAACATTTGAATTCTTTTACAAAATCACTGTACCAAATAGTTTGAGCAATGACAAATATAATCTATCCTACCCAAACCAATTTTATAATCTTATTATAAACTGTTACAGTAAATTCCTAGGAGATCAAATCATAATTGGTGGATAGGCTACTATAATACATATGAACATCTATCTTCTGTAACTCAAAAATAGACCAAAGGAAGTAAGTATTTTTCATGTGGAGCAATCGCCTATAGACAAACTGTTCTGGTAAATTTTTTTTATCACCTACTGATCTTCGAGCTTCTCTAAATTGAATGTCATGTTTTCATTAACTCCCTGCTGTAATGGAGGAATCAGTTTAATGCATGCTTGATCGCATGCGAAGTTTTAGATACACCAGATACTAAAATATCAGTTCTCTTAGAATTGAGATCATATCGCTAGAAGCAATCCCACCATGTGACTGTTATCATAAAAAGCAGACAGAATTTTAGATACGATCAGTGAGCTTTACATGCCTTCTAATAGTTATGAGCTAAAATAAATAAACTCCTCTTATCACTGAATAAAAAGGCAAACATTTTGTACATTCAGATATTACCCCAAGGTAAGCAAACACAAATACATCAATTAAAACTAAAAAAAGTGCTTTATACCAAAAGATATTAATGTTTTCATCTTAATTATTTTGTAAAAGCAAAATAAGAAGAAGTTATTTAAAGGCGCGCAGTTTTCACACGGAAACACATAATTGAAGCTTAGAATATAAATTATTTTTAAGCTTAGAATGAAATTCAACACCACAAAATGATCTGATCTACCTACTTTCATGCTTCTCATCAAGAGAATGTTTGAGTAAGCAAAAGGGCACAGTCATTTAAAGGTTTAGAATTTATTATTTTAGTATAATCCTTAGCAAAAATATATATATATTACCTTCGAATACATGTCTATAGTTGGGTCAATTATTTTTAAAAATTCTTTTCATTAATTATTTGCATATTTTAGCCACAGATTTGTTATTTATTGATGACATGATATAGTTGTGCAGTGGAATTAGGTTGTGTCAATTTAATGTTGTACTTGCTTTGAGTTGCACCGATGAGTCCAGATCCTCTGTCCAGTTTTATGGTGTTTTATTCTGTCCCATGAATCTCAGCCATTTATTTATGTAGACTCCGTGTAGGTCCCGCACAAATAAACATGGGATCCACATAAATGAATGGCTGAGATTCATGGGACATAATAAGATACCATAAAATTGGACAGAAGATCTTGTCTCGCACCGATATTTACATGCTATATTTGAACACAACAATAGACAGTTGAGAGTACTGAGATCAGCTTCTGTATTAGTTTCCATAATTCTTTTGAAAAACAGCATGTATCATGTCAGAAAAGCTTATAACTCATTGAGAGCATAAAAAGAAATTCGAAGGTCTTAAGGGCTTTTAAAAGTATATTTTTGGCATAAAATGATAACATATGATGACAAGTATTTGTCTTTGCATGCAGCATATGAAGGACAACACATCTAGCATGACCAAGAAGATCGAGCTGCTGGAAATTTCTAAGCGGTTCAAGCTTGAGACTAGCTGTTATCTTTTCTCGAGCTTTATTCATTGATAAACAACTGATACAAAAGCTCTAAATTATCAAATTTTGGATATATTTGCAGAAAACTTTTGGGAGATGGGCTTGAGCCATGTTCGATAGATGAGCTAAGACAGTTAGAGAATCAGTTGGAACGAAGTTTGTCAAAAATAAGGGCGAGAAAGGTACATAAAAGCCATTTCCCTCAGTTCTAGGTGAATTAATGAACTTGGAAGGATAAGAGTCTCCCTTTCCTAAAAATTTTTACAAGTGCCACTTGACATTTTCTATACAGCATAAACTAATTCAGGAAAACTTTCTGATAGTTAAGAACTATTCACGTATGTGCAGTATCAATTGTTCAGAGGCCAGATTGAGAAGTTAAAGGAAGAGGTACAGTATTTGTTTTGTATGTCAACACAACTTTATTCGTATTATCCAATTTGTGATTAGCATTGTTGAGCTCTAAAACTCAGGAAAGAAAACTGCTGGAAGAGAACAAAAAATTACGGGATAAGGTAATTCCCTCACTGTTCCACTATATTATTCTAGCTATTATTGTCATACCAGAACTGAAAACTTGATATGTTTTAAAAAGTATCGAAACCACGCACTAAAAAACTTAATGAATGAGGACGCTCTGTTCATGTTTGGGCCAAATCATGTAGTGCGGTATGCAACCACTGTGTCTGTCAAGCAAAAGGCACGCATTGGAACAAAGTCAAAGCATGGAGGTGGAGACAGAATTGTTCATAGGTCCACCAGAGCAACGGACCCCACCAAAATCGTTAACTTGATCATACTTTTTGCATATTTGCAATCCCATAATGTACAATGTTTTAGCCCCTTCCACTCTTCTTGTGGCTTCATAGAGATTGATAAAGCCAAATAAATTTTGTCAAATGACAAACCATTATGACCATGTCCATGTGTGATGAGAAAATACACATCTAATATTTGAACGAATGTATAAAGTATTAACTTTTTATAGTATGCTGAATGTGGGACTGTTGATTTTTTTCTTCCTTTAAGATGGGTGTGTTATATGATTAATTTTCCTTCATCTCTCCCTCTCTTTCTATCTAGCTTTATTACGTATACTTAGGCTAGACGACATGGTTAAGGTTACTATTGCTGACCACCATCTGCAAGCAATAAGCTTTCTTCTTGCTCTAACATATTTACCATTTAGTTCAAGTAACATGGGTTTGTTGGGGAAACGCATACCAACTGCTGTAAAAGTAGGATATATCTACAGCAACTCAATCTGATTGTCTAACAACAAGAATAGAAGGCATATTTGCTGTCATTGTACTGCAGCTATTCATCCTTTATCTTCAGTAGTCTCAAAGGCTTCCATCTGTTTTGTAGTTGAGTAATTTTGAGGTTAGTGAAACCAAAGTGGGTGTTGTAGCTTCTTCTTTTTAAAAGATGAGCAGTACTGTTGCTACATTCAGCAAGATAAAAAGATGGAATCCAAATCCCATTGTTTCCAGAAAGACCTTGATTGTAAGTTGGATTTTAACAGTGTGGCATTATTTAGGCAGCAAGATCAACAGGTTAAGCAGCTTATTATCAGAATTCATAAACTGTAAACTGAAATTTGAACAAAAAAATGATATGACAAGAAATAAAATAAAATTCTTCGTAAAATAATGTAAAGACTTTTATTCGAAATGATATAAAAATTCTAAAGGAAGCATGAATTTTTAGAAAAGATTTAATGAAAAATAATTTTAATTGAAGCAATGAATGAGATTTAGTTTAATTAGCCTTATTGGGAAAAAAAACATTTTTGGACTCTAAATTATTAAAAAAAATTAGGTATAAATGTCTATGGTATAAAATAGTCCTGAAAATCTGAAAGGACTTGAAGATTAAATTCAAAGGATACTTAATAGGTTAAATGACCATAACTTAAAACAAAACAAGAGTAATAAACCTTAGGTCTTATTTAGTAACCAATAATAAAGAGGTTGGAATGAGAATCTAACATTTATTTTCTAACTTTTACTTGTTTAGTTGTTGGAAATGGATAAAATAGAGAGTGATAAAAATAAGTATAATTCTAAATAATCTTTAACTTTTAATCCTAGGTATAAGCTGAAATAAAATATTATGAATAATAGATAAAAAGATATTACTATAATATTATCAAGTTATTATCAAAACATTATTAGAATATTTTCAGGATATTGATTTTTATCATAATATTATCATTAAAATTATATATTAGGATCTTTTATATTAATTTTTAACAATTCTTTTATTTTTATTGACCCTTTTATTTATAATTATTTAAAATTAAAATTTTATAAATCAATAAAAATTTTATAAATTATTTATAAAATACTAAATATTTTAATTAATTATTTACAAAATAAATCATACAATAATTAAATACGAGTTAAAATTTTCTTATATAACTATTAACTTTGTTTAATCTAATATAACCAATAATTTCATTGCTATTTCGATTCTCCTTTTTTATTCTCATTTTTATTTTTTTTAATTTGATTTCTTTCTTGCAGATTACCAATACCAAGCCATACCTTATAAGCATGAGTGTCCAAATTCAAATAAAGTAGAAGAGACATAAATTTATTTATAATAAGTTTATAGGTGTAATTGAATTTATGAGTCCTATAAATCCGACTTTAAAAAGAGAAATTAAGCTTTTGAAAAATTATTTTAATTATATAATTTATTGGGTTCTCACTCCTCTCCTCTCATACCACTTTATTGGGTTAAATATTTAAATAAACATAATGAAAACAAAAAAAGAAAGATAAGAAAATACGTTTTAATTTTTATTATATGATTTGAGCTTATAATAAGTACTTAAGAGCCTAGTTGGTTGAAAATGTCACGTTTGATCTAGATTCTTAAGAACTAAGAGTCTAAATTAGGTTTGAGTTTTTTTTTTTGGAAGGACTAAGATCAAATATAAAAGAAGTTAAGAAAAACACAAAAGGTACATATTATCAAACATATACAGACTATTGGGCCAAACTCATATAGATCTCTTTATTTTCTTGGGCTGTTGAGTGACTCTTGGGCTTGGACGTGTATGACAAATTGGTATTGATAGAAACCCTCCCTAGTCCACCTGTTAAAAACGAATGTAATTTATTAAACCATAGTTATTTGAAATTTCTTAAAACAACCAAGACGATATATTTGATTCAAATAAACGTAAAACAATATCAAAGACATTGTCCCCTAAATTAACATAGATGTAATTGATTTAGTAGATAATTTAAAATATATAAATAAAATTTAATGATTGAATTAACTAGAATGTTGTTAAAGACAACAATATATTAATAACACATTTTCAATTATAAATTTTTTTCCATGTTATCTACTATGTGTAAATAAAACTATTAAGAAAATGGGCGTCTAATTGGAAATTATTGACCAAGTATGGTCTTAACCTATAGTTTTGATAATAGTAAAATGTATTATTAGTAATAAATTAACTTTTGGTGATATTGGTGGTTCTATTGTATTGGAATCATATAATATGTGAATGATGAAGTTCAATAGAAGGATAAGATAAGTAAATGAGTCCATTGAATAAATTGAGCAATCAAAGAATGAACAAAATGGACAAAGTTTCAAGAGAATTCAAGTGAAGAATCATGAATGAAGGGAATTATGCATATTAAGATTTAAACAAATCATTGTATCCTTTCGTATAATCTTATCTTGGTCATTTCAATGAATTACAAACGCAATCTTTACATGATCATTTGAACTTAAGACATATTGCATATATTTTTTTGAAATTTTAAATAATAATTCATTGCCATATAATATGCCAAAATATTCAAAGTCTTAAATACATATGATGTCAGACACCACTGTAATGCCATTTACAATTTCACATAAGGTAATCTCTCCAAATCCTCGTAACTGGGTTAATACTTATGATCCACGTCCTTCATGCATAGTAGCCTTATGTTCACTCCCTATTTTGCATCTCTTCGCCAGCCTTTTTTTTCTTGATGATCTTGTGTTTTCTTCTTTATTACCTATCCACTCCATACAAGCTAACTATGTGCTTTGCTTGGCATCAGTTCCTAGTTTTATGTCGGGTCGTCCTTTTGGGATGGCTTCATTGAAGAGTCTCCCTTATTACACTAAAAGCTAATGCACTATAAGAAAATTAGGTTTTAGTGACGGAAATTACCGATGAAGAATAAAAATTTTCCGTTGGGAAATAAATTTGGCGACGGAAATTACCGAAGGAAAGAGTTGTCGGAGAAACTACCATAGATAAATTTGACCGATGGAAATAAGGAATTTATTGGAAAATTTAGCGACAGAATATTGTAAATCCTTCAGTTAATCGGACAAATGATCATAGGTAAAATTTACCAATGGAAATAAGGGATCTGTCGGTAAAATTAGCGACAGAGTGTTATATAACTGTCAGTAAATTTAGCAATGAAAATTTGTATTTCTGTCGGTAAAATTTGGTAAATTTACTGATAGATTTACAATATTTTGTCGCTAATTTTGCGACAAATTTCTAATATTCTGTCGGTGAATTTATCGATGATAAATTGTATAATCACCTACCAACAAACATGTAACATCTCTTCGCAAAATTTACTAACAAAAAGCATTATCTATCACAAAATTTTTACCGACAGAATATTGCAATTTCATCGGAAAATATAGCTATGATAAATTTCAACCGCTATTTCTTATTTCCTACCTAGATTTTCTGTTGATAATGTTTTGATTTTTTGTGTGTAAATAATATAAAATTGATTGATAAATATAAAGTAAACATTATTCTGATTGGTAATATAATAAAAATATTATAATAGACACAAATAAGTATCTTGAAAATAATTGTAAACTAATAATTCATATAAAAAATTAAGAGTAACAAACTATCAAATACATTCAGTTATCCAGAAGCTATGTAGGTGGAGAAGGTAGATGCTCTAACTGCTGCGATGAGGTCCTGTCCTTCCCTTTCAACTCATCCACCTCATTACGGAGTTAGGTTATGCATTTCATCAACCTCTTTATTGTTTTCTCAAGCTGAACAACTCTCCCATTTGATGCAGACTGCCTACTAGATCTAGTTGTAGACGATATGGAGGATTGCGAATAGTATGTATTTGTAAATGAACCTAAGTCGAATATCCTTCCACGGCAGTCCCTACCGCCCATTGCATCAAGATATGACCGACTCTCATAAACAATTTTAGAGTTTTGAGATTGTCGTTTAATGCTTTCTTGTATTTGGTCATATCATTATAATTGTTTGTGTTAATAAGTGATAATTTTTAAGAATTAATAGCAACGTATAGATCTTACATACATAAAGTTGTCTGCATCAGCTGTTGACGAAAGTCACACCATCATGCTTCTTGGTGTGAGTGTGAAAAAAAGCTGGCATGATGTAGGCTTCATGTCTAAAGACTTTTCTTGCATCAGAATAAATTGTTATAAGTGAACTACAATTTACAAAAATTTCGGCAGAGTTTTCTTTATTTTTATGATATTTACTTCCTGTTAGATAAAAAAATTAACTCAACAACACATCCATTAATGGCACCAAACATTGATAACATTATTATTCTATATAGTACACAAATATTTTCATTATAAATTTCATACATCAAATTACATTAAAATCAAATTTCATACATCAAAGTACAAAATTCATAATATAAGTGTAAAGTTTTGATACTTACAAGTTGAAGTGCATGCTCCTGGTCGGTCAAAGATCTTCCAGTGCATACGGGTAGACTCTCTCCATCCAATCCTCCACGTCTATTGGTAGAATTGCACTTTAAAATGGACAGTGCCTTGGGTGATGCCCAATACTAGTGCCAATGACTCTAAATTTCTTTAGATATATATGGTGGTCATACACCATTCTTGTATATCAAACTAAGAAAGTTTTTATAACATATGCGAGCTTGCCTCTTCCATACATTATAAATTACATCATCAAATTGAGAATCCCAAAAAATTCTTTCTGCAGAAAAGGAAAAATACTATAAGTACTTATAAACGACAATATTTATCTAATTAATGTATAAAATTAGATAAAATAAAAAAGATTAAAGAATTTTTTTTGTGCCTCAAAGTCCTGATAATGAAAATCTTTTGTCACCTGAGAGACGTTCTTCTACCATTAAATTTGGATGAGATATTTTTGAAGTACGTTTTAGACAGAACCAACCTAATATATAAGCATTTTTAGATCATTTTCAAGTTAAAATATTTAACTTAGGTATAAACCTATAGTATTATCCGCAACGTTTACCCCTAATATCTCTGATGATGTAGGGGTGGTGGATGGTGGGGTTGCTGGATGGCATAGTAGTAGGTACAAAAGGTAACTGTACAAGGACTGTAAGTTGGGAAAGTGATGCCTCATCTAGAAGTGCAGTAGATGGATGTACAACACCTAATTTTGTAGCATTTGCAGAATGTCATGCTTCACCGGGAAAACATGGTCACCTGAACCTTTGGCGGAAAAGGAAATCATGTTTTCTCTTTTGTGGCATATTTTTAACTTAAAATTCACATTTTATTAAACATTCCAATAATATAACAATATAAATTAAACACAAATAACATTATAATGTTGATGCAATAATAGATTTATTCATATAATATTTTATTACAAGTACAAATTAATCACTATTATCACTTAATTGTAAATCAAAATCAAAATCAAAATCATTATCATTATCATCTTCTTTTTCTAAAGAATTAGAATAAAACTCAGGCTCCTCTTCAGATTTATCGCTCTCCTCATCCTCTCTAGATGAAATTTCAACATATTTATTATTTGGAAGGTTCAAAGGTTCTTTCTCATTATATGATACATATGCATTTATTTCATTAACATTTTCCTGAAATGCTTCACTTTCAATTCTTTTATTTTCTCATTTTCCATGTAATTCAAAAACACCTTGAGGTTTTACTTTGCAAACGGTCAACCAATCTGACTTATCTCATCGTAAGCTGGGAAAAGAGATAATATATCTAGATCACTTGCATCGCCAACAGGAAAGGTTCAAATTGTCAAGATCTTCTTTACTGGTTGATTTCAGCTATATTGTATCGATTGTGCACTTTTGTTCCAACATTAGGAATTGGATCAAACCAAGCACACTTAAATATCACACTCCGTTTTTTTGGCAATGTAAGGTACTTAATTTTAAGTATCTCAATAATTTTACCTTAGTAATCCATCAATTCTCTATGTATCTATACTCCACTAATTACTATTGCCATGCTATGACCATAATATTCTATATGAAATTTGTATCCATTAACAAAATACACCGAATACGATTTAACAGTTTGCAAAGGTCCTTTCGTAAAATCACATATGAACTTGTTCCTTATTTGATATTTTGAGGCCTACACCAAAAAAACAATATTGAATAGTATAATGTCATTTAACCACTTTGATATGATAATTAAACCGTTTCAATTATTGGAATTATATGATTACTTACATATTTCTCAAACCATCGAGAAAAATGTGTTCTAACTTCTTTATTGATATCATCCTGTGTTGTTTTGGGCATTAGCTCGCGTAACCATTCCTTGCATAATCTAAAAGCATTATTATGTAATTTGGTTGTGAACAACACTAACTTCGAAAACTCAAATAATCAATTTCAAAATGAACTTAAACTTATTTCACGAAAGGTTGAACCTCTTGACAATTCAATAAAATGTAATATGGGCAACCTTTATTTCTTCTTATGTTAACATTCTTCTTGTTGAACGTCCATATATTCATCCTAGATATGTGAAAATGGACAAGTTACCATCAATATCACCCGTTTAGCCCCCATCGCCATTACGAGGAACTTATGTGAACAAAATGTACTAGCTTCGTCCACTAAATAAGCATTACATATTGACCCTTCAACTTTAGCCTTGTTTTTTGCATTTTTCTTCAAGTGATGCAAAAACATACGTTACAAATAAGGTTATTACAATTCTATGATTAAAACATGCTATAATTTTTTTAAAAATATTAACTATAATTAGCTCTTAAATGGATACATCCATTGATATTAAACTAGACCAGTGAGTTTAGCCTCATGTACGAAATGTATGGGTTGATGATCCATACAGTTAAAAAAGCTTGGAAGAAAAATCCATTCCAATTTGCACAAGATAATTGGAATTTTCCTTTATCGTTTTTCCATTTTAACCAACTTTATTTCAGATGATGTTAAGCTTTTGAAAAACAAACTCAATTTTGTTATAGCTTCCCAAACCTTATTCGATAGCAACTCTTGAAATATAATTAGAATTAGCCTTTGCATAAACACAAGACAATCATGACTTTTTATTCTAAATAATTTGTACTTCCTTATATCCACACACCTTACCAAGTTTAAAACATAACCATCGGAAAACTTTAGACTTCTTAACCATTCACACAAAATTTTCTTTTGTTTTTTATCCAAAGTCTAACATGCTTTCAGATATTTAATGGTATGAAGATCTTTATCTAACTCATTCCTTCTACAAAAATGTTTCAAATTAGTGATGTAACTCCGCAAGTTCACTGGTCTCAAGTAGTATAGTATAATATCGTCCCACAGGGAGTAATTGTGTAAGTACTAGGCTTGGATCACTCAATTAAT
>JAOTAX010000197.1:31430380-31443187 GCA_025629825.1 Erythroxylum guanchezii
TTACGAGTATGGCAAGGTAAAACGCCCTCCACTTCCATGATTTTTCATTTCGCTGATAGCTTTTTTCAAGAATGGCAAGCTTCTCGGGAGACTTTTATAAGAGTTACTGGTATGAGTGGGGAGGACCGTGTCTCCGAGTCGGGATGGATTAGACCAAGGGGGGCTTATCTAAAATGTAACGTTGACGCGGCGATCTTTCCAGAGAAGAATGCTACAGGGTTTGCTGCTATTCTTAGAGACGATAGCGGGCGCTTTTTTGCTGCCCTCTCGGGGCATTATCCTTATTGGATTGATCCAGTTCTTGCGGAGCTTATGTCGATAAGGGAAGCCCTTTCCTGGTTAAAGGAAAATCGTATTGATCATGTTATTGTGGAGTCTGACTGCTTGACGGCTGTTCAATCCATTTCAGCTCCGTCATCGAATTTTTCTGAAATTGGAAATTTGGCTCTTGATTGTGTTACTCTCAAGCGACATTTCCTTCATTTGTCCTTTTATTGGACACGTAGGATTGCCAATAAGGCGGCTCACTCTCTAACTCGGGTAGCCTTATTTCATGCAAACCTGCATCATTGGAGTGATAGTGCTTCATTTTTAGATTCTATTTTAGCATCTGATATTTCTGATAGTTCAGACATTGATGAGGAAAGGCCAGTAAGAACCGGGTGTATGGGGTAAGCTTGTCGGCTTGGGTTAGTTTGTGCCTTCCTGGTCATTGGTTTTCGCGATTTTGTTTATTTCAAAAAAAAAATTGAGTTTTATTAGTTGATTATACCAATCTTAAAATTATATTCTTTTGTTTATTTCAAAAAAAAATTGAGCTTTATTAGTTGATTTCAACACCTTATTTAATTCCTTCAACAAAATAAACAAAAGAATATAATTTTAAGATTGGTATATACTATTGAAAACAGTATTTTTATTAAAGGTATGCTTATTTGGGGGTAATGGAGAAAAATATATGGGAATGGAATGAAAACTTGTGTTTGGCATCAAACTATCATTGAATAGGTAACATTTTCATTACCCAATTCTCAGCAATCCTCCATTCCCCTGGTAATTCAGAGGAATGAGAATCATTGAGTTATTCTCATAGTACAAGGGCTTTATGCATGTCTTTAATTGGACCATTCATTGACAGTGAATGGACTTATTATTATTAAATTTACAATTTCTCATAGTAATTTAAACAATCATATTAAATTACAGACTTACCAAATAATATTAATTTAAGGGTAACAAATACAAATAGAATTTTTAAAAAAATCTACAATTTTTGAAATTGTGGAAAAAATACTACAATATACTTGATTTTGAATATTCTGTCATTATAAATAGGGTGCATAAAATATAATTAATTAAATTATATTTAAAATTTGATATAGAACGAAATTTTAACAAAATTTTATTTTTTAAAATTTTTAACAAACCAACCACCATCAAAGATAACGATAATAATTCCTTCATCTTAACCAACTATCATAATTATAATGATTATATCAATTCCCATTCCTCCCTATATTTATTCTCATTCCCATTCTCATTACCTTTTATAAACCAAGCACCCCCTAATTAAAGATAAAGTTACGTATTATTGAATTTCTCTATGTCGTATTTTATTGAGATTTTTATTAAGTGTTATTGTTGTTATTGTTATTTATATATTATTAAAAATAGCCTTTCTATTAATTAAATGTAAGATTGTGTAATACTGAACTTGTAATACTGAACTTCTTCGGATTCTATTTTATGTGCGAGATATGACTGCAATTTTCTAATTAAAGAGTCTATAATCAATAACAGAGCCAAGAATTTAAGATAGAAGAGTTCAAATATTTAAATTTTTTAAATTTTGAAGGGCTCAGTACATCACTAACCCCTAAATAACTCCATCATAATATATATATTTACATACATATTAAAAATAAAAAAATTTAATAATCTTGGGAGGCCCACTAGGCCCATGTACCTCCGTCTTTGTCTATAATTCAATTGTTAAAATTCTGGTGAGTAATCATTTACGTACCAAAAAGGAATTGATGACTTCGAATATATTACTCGTATCTTAATTTCTTATAAGAAAAGTATAAGATATTTTCTAGTTTCTTCCTCCTGAGCAAGATTCAAAGCTTAAATTGAAGATAATCATCTAACATTCTTAAGAGAGGAACTTTCAAGCGCCTCAATGAATTTCAATGCGAAGTAGAAGACGGGCAGCTGCACCAATGACAGCTACTTCATCCACGTTATTTAACAATGACACGTTCTTGACAGGTGGTCCCCTTTTCACGCTCCGTGCTTTGCATGCAATGTCTAACCTTTCCGATTTTGTTGAAAATTGAAATGCCTAACTAATACGAAAATGTTACGAAATGAACCCTTTTTTTTTTCCCCGAGGAGGAACTTCCGGTTGTTACTTTTGAATATATATTTGGTAAATTTTTGAATTAATATAATAATTTACAAATTATATCAATAAGATTTTTTTTGTACTAAATAAATTTTGTACGATATGTTCAATTGAAAGAGTGTAAGTAGAAGAAATCGAATACAGATCTTTTTGACCTTATGCTTTTCAACTCTACTAACTCGGCGAGTTCTAGAGCTAATTATTGATTATTATACTATTATATTATTTAAATTATATTTATATATTATCTATTTAACTTACTATATACATAAAAATTCTGAATTTACTTGCTGAAATTCAAAAAGCTCAAAAAGACCACCTGGCATTTGTGGGCAATTCCACGTGTTGGAAGAACTCATAAAATAAGGTGGTTACGTGTAGTTGGTGTTTGAAAACACGTGTGCAGCTTGTTTGATAAGTCTGGTACTTTCAAGCAATTGAAAAGCCGCTATCAGTGGCAATTCCATAAGTTTAACATCTCCGACACGCATCTAATTTCCCCCACTCCAGCAGCTAACCGCTTGTTTTTTTGTTCGAACTCTGGTTAGTCTCTGAAGGTAAGCATGAAAAAGAAGAAAAGCAAAGCAAAGTGTTAGAGCAAATAAAAGAGTTGTTACAGTACGCAACTTAAGTCTCATTCTTTGAAGACCCTCTCAAATATTGAAGTAATTTGAGCTTTCACTTCTAGAAGCCCGCAAAATTGGAGCTTTACAGGGGTGAACTACTCAGAGGGAAGAAGTGAAGGAAAGATGGCCACTTTGACTGTAACAACACTTTTTGTTCCTTTAAAACCAAGACCCTCTGTTTTTGGACAGAGCACTTCTCTTCTTCCGTTTGGAAGAAACCCCAAGACCAAGAATCTAACTTTTAGTCCTGTAAGTGTTTTTTCTTTTTTTGAGGTCTTTGTGGATCTGCCATGTTTTCTTGTATGGTGTTGTTTTTATTTTGTTTGGAGTTGGTTGTGAGGTGGGTTTGTGTTGATCCAGGTGGCAAGGTTATTTGGGCCATCCATCTTCGAGGCTTCAAAGCTGAAGGTGTTATTTTTAGGAGTTGATGAGAAGCATCCAGGAAAGCTGCCAAGGACTTATACTTTAACTCATAGTGATATTACATCTAAGCTTACTTTAGCCATCTCTCAGACAATAAATAATTCACAGGTAACCGTTGAATCATTTTTATTCTTTTCCAAGAAAACTATTTTTGTTTTTTTTGTTCTTTCACAACAAAGAAAACGGAGGAATCTTTGGGAATTACATTAAAAGCTGAAGTAGTTGCTGAGAAGGCATTCAAGATATAGGTTTGTGGATTTTGCTAGAATAGTTGTAAACAAATCTGAGGAGCTGTGCAGAATTTGAATATCAAATCATACTAATTAAATGGTAAGAAAGATTGGTTGATAGTAATGGAAATTGGGGTACGTTTACAGCTGCAGGGATGGGCCAACAAATTGTACAGAGATGAGGTGGTGGCAGAGTGGAAAAAAGTGAAAGGAAAGATGTCACTCCATGTGCACTGCCACATAAGTGGAGGTCATTTCCTCTTGGATATTTGTTCTAGACTCAGATACTACATTTTCTGCAAAGAACTCCCTGTTGTAAGATTTCTGAATAATGTTAATGCTTTTCTTTTTTTATTCCTGTTACTTTTAACATCGTTGACCAACTGGAACTACTAATGTGTCAGGTGTTGAAAGCATTTGTTCATGCGGATGAAAATTTGTTGAACAACTACCCTGAATTACAGGAGGCTTTGGTATGGGTTTATTTCCATTCAAACGTTCCGGAATTCAACAAGGTGGAGTGTTGGGGTCCTCTCAACGATGCCACCGCGAAGAAGGAAACTACGGTGGCGGTGGCGTTGCCAGAGCCAGAGCCATGCCTGGTGGAGTGTAGCTGCTGTTTTCCTCCCATCAGCTTCATTCCACAAATCATGCAACAACAGCAACAACAATAGTAACACCCAAGCTTATTAGTCTTCTGTGTCATAATTGTTTTAGATTTAGATTTTAGATTGTTTCTTATTGAATGTGTTGTGTTAGTAATATGGTTGTAAATATTACCATAAGTTATGGCCATTTTACGCCAGAAAATGCCCCTTTTATTGATGGGGACTATCAATTGTAACTTTGAATTGCCATTGTCTAACTTAGCTATGATATTTATACTTCTTTTATTATTTTGACGGTGCTCCTATGCGAATGATAAGTTTGGAATCAAAGTTTCATTTCTTCTTATTTAACTCTCGAGTTAAAATTTCAATAGTTGACGTAATTCTATTTAGTTATGCTTCAACTAGCAGTACGCCTCCAGTCTTTATATCTATAAGCTTTGATAGACGCAACCGTTAAAGAATGCTTATACCTACAAGTTTGATAATTAACTTTCATAGTTTCCTTTGCGATGGAATCTCACACAAATTGTTTATACTGTTTCTGGAAGGCTCGCAAACTAAAAATTAACTTTAAAACGAACCCTGGTTCATCCAACGTATATACAGTGTTACAAATTAAGAAGGTTTATTTACATACAATTGCATCAAGTACTTTGAAACGGACTAACAAGTCAAAGGATACACATGACTGATCTACAAGATCAGAGGGCACATGCAATGGAACAAAATCCAAATTTGAACCAACTTCAGAAGGAATTTTCCACCACAACCGCCATTTCAGGATTTCTGAAATGTTCTCTAACGAAAGGCTTGTTGGCTCGGAAAAGCATGTCAGATGAGCTCCTTCTGTGGCTGCACCAACCTCGCTTTAGAATCCTGCCAGAGCTAAAACTAGATATATTACAATTTGGACGAACTCCACTCTACAGGACTCGTAGGAGTCACCGGATTGTAGTTCTTCCAAGCGAGGAGGCTCCGATTTCGCTCTCCGTGTTCTGTGTTGATAATGACATATGAGTTAGTTGCTGTTGGAAAATACAAGGTTAATATGCTTACGAGGGATTACACGGGATCATGTCTATCCAGACATCTCCTACGTTAAAATGGAATAAAACAATATGGTATTGTAGGGAGTAAATCTCCACTTTTATCAGAATGCAAATCGGGGTAAGAGGTTGGAGCTTACAATATACCAAAAAGAATGTGGTACAGAAACATTTCTTAATAACCTATTGCAAAAAGAAAATGAAATTGTTTGTTTAATTAGGGACACTGTTATAGCCAATTAAAATGAACAAGGAATCTAGGTAAAAGTTGTATTCACCTGGGATTTAGGGGAAGGAAACACATTCCAAAAACGTAATGTTTCATCTCCTGCTCCAGTAACAATAGTCTGGAAAGAAAATTTAATCAACGTAAGTTTATTTGGTTAATCACACATCAGTCAGAAAAAGGATGCATCAAGACAAAACATGGCATAATTGCTGATGCATCACAAAACGGAAGCAAATATTATACTTATGCATACAAAACACAACCTGTCCGTCAGGCGATATAGCAAGATAAAGGACTCTGTATGTATGACCAGTAAGAGTTGCCAACTGCATTGACAAAAAGAAGTCAGCGCAAAAATTAAACAACATAGATATTGCTTAAACTGAGAGATAGACGCCGTACCTTTGACATTGTGGGGTATCTCCATACAATTATTTGGTTTTGAGAGTACCCATGCGTGCTGACTAGTTCATTTACATTCTTAGACCACACAAGATTGCATACCTGTCATGGGTACAAGTAGTATGACTTGAGCCTCGAGTATTTGAGCCATTGAAAGAGAGATGATAAATGCCAAAAGGTTAAAATTCTTAATAGTTCATATATATGCCATGTATCCTTTTGCAAGAGTTTTGGCAAGCCTGTTGCTTTCTCTTTTTCCTTGATAAGTTTCATCAACAGGTCCGACTATTTCACCACAATATTCATAGTAAATACAGATGAATATATATGCATGTACAAAAATCTGCACAGTTTTTTAAGATTTATTAGGTTAGTAGAGGGGTACACATCTTGTAACAAATGATTCGAGAAGAGATAATGGTTCTGATGGTCCCGAGTAAAGAGAATGGATACCATATATAGTCATGAACACATATATGCAGTCAGACCCACTATTCCTCATATATTGATACACATACCCAAAAAGAAAACGTGAATGTGCGTGTACACATTGATTTTGTGGTTAAAATTCATCTGTTCATGGTACAGTGTATTACAAACATGTAGTAGTAAATTATCATAGTTTTTCTTTGTGCTCTTGTTCAATTCTTTTGTAAACTTTTAAGACCTTTCTGCAGAAATTTCCTTATTCCCATCTTTCAGTAAGACTTTATTTCCAAAAGCAATAGAGGAAAAACCATCAAATGCTTTGCTAGCAGTTCGTGCGTTACCTGACTACCAGTATCCATACAGCTGAGGTGTGAGTTAGTGGTTGTATTCCAGAACCTTATACAACGATCTGCAGTTCCACCTCCAGATGCTAGAAGTCCATGAAGATGAGGAGACCAAGCAATCGCTTTCACGGCTGCTGTATGTTCACAGTATTTTAGTACAGGTTGAGTTGACTGTTGATTCCAGACAAAAAGCTGCAGTGGATAACAGTAAGTTAACCTTTGAAAAGGAAATCCATAACTGCAGGAAAACTGCTCGTTAGAGAATTTACTTATGCGCACTGGAGATATCCATCACTCACCCTATTATCATTTCCACCTGATGCCAGCTCTCGATTGTCATAAGACCACTTGAGTCCACAAACCTGTATGACAACAAGAATTATTAGTAGGCTGAGGGGAATGAACTCAAGGAAAATAAAAACTAGAAATGAAGAAGTAACAACTATTAATGAACAGAAAACAAGAAGAGAAGAGTCTTACCTCTGACTTGTGTCCAGAGAGTTTGCTAACAAAGTCTTCCTGAGCACGTATATCTCGTTGGAGAATACTCTTGTCCCGACTACCAGAAGACAAAAGACCTGAACTCCAGGCTAAGGCCCCAACACGGAATCTGTGGCCCTCCATGGTTCTTACCCTCTTGCAACGAGATGCATCCCAAATCTACAAATGAAGAAATTGGCAGGAATAAAGTAACAATAGGTGCCTCCAAGAAAATAGAAATGTAGCAAGCTACCAATTTCCACTCATCATTTCGTTAATATTAGAAATAACCCAAGAACTAACCAATTTAGACAATTCAAGTTTCTAACCTTCCATAGTGCAGCAAAAGAGCTGCTCCAGAAGCTTTTTGGAAAATCACTCAATATACTTCCATAAAATAAGATGGTTGGTTTGAGAGAACTGTTTTTTATTGATGCAAAAAGAGCTTAGAGATTATAAAAGAAGTAAAAGAGAGCAACTCACTCAATACAAGCTTTAATTTGGTAGGATAAAGAGTGAGAGTTAAGGTGAAAGCAAAGACAAAAACTGCTGAAACTTACTTTATGTTAGGTTTTCTTATTATATAGGAAGTAATAAGTTAGACATATTATATTTGTTGTTTAAGACTTAAAACTTATTTAAGAAGAAAAAATTCTTATTAGAGTACAATTCAATTTTATTTTGAATATTTTTGTTAGGAATCCCTTGACCAATAGAGTAAGGGTCCAAGGACTTATATATATATAAATACTCAGCCATTCAATAATGATATCTTGAACTTTTTTCTATAAACTTCAATTTTCAATTAGAAGGCCTGATGATTTCTTTCAAGAATTATTCTTAGACTCTAGGAGCCATTCCTAGTTCCCTATCTTCTATTACTTGTTTAACTCATTAAAACTCCAGCACTTCTAACCTGAATTTCCTGCAATTCAAAACTCTAATATTCTAGCCATATCAACCTAACTTGAAATTCAAAACCTAAAATTCAAATTCCAAAAGCCAAATTTTGTAAGTTCTAGCTACTAGTTTGATATATCTTCTACTCATCCTACATCAATTTGGTATCATAGCTTTGGTTTACAATGGTAACACATAATAGGACGTATAGAAGACTATTTAGCGACCTAGAGTGAGAAGTACTTTTGAAAATTGCAAAAGAATTGGGCATCAATAATCCTCGTACACAAGGTCCTCCAAAAACTAAACTTGCATGTTACAACTCCTATAACAAAGCATGTTCGACAATTTTTGGAGAGGCTAGACAACATTGAAATTCATTCCCTAAAAGTAATATGAGAATTAATCATATCTTTAATGTTGCGAACTTAACTATTTATCATAGACATAATAGTAATCTCCTATTGAAATTGTGAAAGTTATTGCCATTTCTCATTTTAAAGAGGAGATAGTGAATTTTCTTGATGAATAAATTGTAGCCACTAGAGCTATGGATTTCGATGATTTCTTATCAAGTGAAAAAAGGATCAAGTTCTAAAAACACCTGAATTTTAGAATATGAATTTCAAAAGTTGAATTAAAACTTGTATGATTAGTATTTGTTACATTCTATGTCGAAGATGACTTCAAATAAGCCAGAGATGATTGATACAAAAGATCCTGGAGTTTATAAAAAAAAAAAGAGGGCAAATTACTCAACCACAAACTTTAATTTAGTGGGATGGAGAGTGGGAATTCAAGTGACAACAAAGGCTAAAATTTACTTATACTAAGTTTCCTTATTAGATAGGAAGTAATAAGTTAGATATAGTATCCTAAATTTTTTTGAACTTAAACTTATTTAAGCATAAGGAATTGTTATTAGTTTACAATTCAATTTTATTTTGGATATTTTATTTAAAGATATCTTTACTACTAGAATAAGGGTTCCAAAAATTTTTATATATATATAAACAAGTATGTGTGTGTGTGTACCTAGCCCTTCAATATATAGTATTTTAATATGTAGAAGGTGTGATGCACTTTTACGAGTGATTTTTGTACCCTAAGAGTGGTTCCTAATTCACTACCCTCCATCACTTTTTTACCTCACTAAAATTCCAACACTTTTAAACTGAATTTCCAGCAACCCAACACCCTAAAATTCTAGCCATATCAAACCTAAAGCTCCAGCCATATCAAACCTTAAGATTTCAACTATTCCAAACCTAAAATTCTGACAACCTAGGTTGAAATTCCAAACCTAAATCTCAAATTCCAACAGCCAGATTTTATTAGTTTTGAGGGTTCTAGCTACTAGTTTTGATATAACTTCTACTTGTCCTACATCATTTATACTTACAGCTGGTTGAAAAATTACGGCCAAACATTTGGTAGCAAGAAAGATGGTCTGAAAGAAATTATCTTTGACAAGATAGCATTTGATGATTCTCAAGAAGGACATTGGAAATACATGAAGCAAGTTGTTTTCTACTTGAAGAACCATTTGTAACTTTAACTTAACAACTGACAGTATATATTACAGTATTTCATCGTAAATGGTAATGAAGGTCAACCAGGTGACAGGCATGATTTTTACAAGTTTCACACTTTCCAGCTCGTTACAAAATATCTGTTGGTCGCATCATGTAAATATTAATTCAAGGGACTAGAATATTGCGGAACAACTTAAAAAATCAGCGATATATGCTTCAGCATAATATTAGTAAATGCTACCAAAAAAATTAAATATAAAGAACCCTTAGAGTTCATGCACAGGTAGAACTTCATGCAGGTTCACAAAAACACTTCAAGGCTGGATGAATTAACCTCAACAAGATGATACACAAGATGTATGTCACAATTAAATCATGCTGTTCTGGTACCTTCTTAAAACAAATCAAACTCATTAGAATATTCATTAAATAGCAGTTCAATGCAACCTCATTAGGGTGTTCATTAAATAGCAGTTCAAGGCAAGCATGTAACCCTATTCCATATTGTTATTATGTTTTCAAGTAGGTATGTCAGGAGACAACAACTGCAGAAACGTTTTTTTTCACCAACCTGGGCTTTCCCATTGCTAGTTCCAACCGCAAGATGTGTACCCCGCTGAGCCCATCCAACTGAACACACACTATCATCATTCCCCAGATCGCACAACTTTGTCACCTACACTCAGCAAATGTGAATTTCACTCACGAAACCAAAACCCATTAACCAGACACAATAACTAAGCCCATTATAGCACATAATTACCATATTTCAGAAGACTCATGAGCTCACCTTGCTACTGCAAGCATTCCACAAATACACACAATTCCCAAGTCCCACAGCCAACACATTATGCGACGACCAGTCCACCAAATTCAAATAAAAATCGTCTTGCAATGCCGGTGCATCCAATACCTAATAAACAACCAAAACCCATAAAGTTTACGGATTATACACTCAAAAATCAAACTCTTCTACCAATAAATCTGGAAAATCACATCTTTCCATTTAAATTATCAACAAGCTACCTTATATGGCGACCTTGGGACCTTCCTCGGCGCCTTCACCGGACTATGACTAACTCCGGGACTCACGTCATCGAACCCAAACGGCGAGAGCGAGTGCATTGACTGTCTCGTTTCTGTCTTGAACCGGAAAATATTCCTCCCCGGCGAGTCGCTTTTATCAGGAGTATTCGGCCCAAAAAGCGCGGTTCGGAGGAGGGTGGCGTAAGCGGTGGAGCTGTCGTCTTTCCCACCATCAGAAGTCGGAGGCGTCACCGTCGACGAACACGGTGGAGACGGGGAGGAAATGATATTGAAAAGCGCGAAATTTGAGCCGGATCTGCTGGGTATGAACCTATCGGAGTAAATGGTTCTCAACGGTGAAATGTAATGCTTGGAGTTGATCATACGGTTCACGTGGTCGGAGGGGGACATAGTTTGTAGATCCAACGACGGCCGTTGCATCGTGGCAGGTACATTAAGCTGTGAGAAAGGAGGAGTCGATAGGTTAGCTGGAGAAGTAGTCGTGGAATCGGCCATAGGAAATGGCTGCAATGTACAGAAAGAGAGATGGGGGAGATTGAAGAAGATGGGTAGAGGTGGTGGTGGGTTAGGGTGTGGGTGAGTTTTCGTGAAACTGTTGACTGTTAATTTTCCCGCGAATTAGGGTCCAGGGAAAAGGTTAATGTTTCTTGCGCGGGTATTTCACAATTGGGTTGGGGTGTTTGGAACAGTTATTTTCAGATCCGTCTCCACTCTTCACTGACTTGGCTTATTGCTCCCCATAAATTCATGCTGAAAACAAAATTTAAAATAACCAAAGTCATGGTAATTTTCTTTTCTTTTGCAATATAAAATTTGAATAAGGTAAAATAAGTGAAATGAATCAAGTTAAAATTAGTTTGATTATGTTTCTATTATTCATATTTTGTTATTTTATTAAATAGAAGGATAAATTTTGAAACAACTGATAAGGTCACTTATTTGTGACAAAAAAGTTACAGATTCAAGTCACGAAAATAATCTCTTTGTAAAATACAAATAAAAGTTTTACGTACAATTAATATCCTTTTTCTTACTCCTCATAAAGCGGCGAACATTGTGCAATGAGGTGTTATTGGTTATTTTATTAAATGTTCTTTCATTTAATTTCAACAATTTCTTTTATTTTAGTTTAATATATAATATGCATCTGTGAATTCAACTCATTAGTAAGGATTTCATACACCTTTTTGGTCCAAGTAAATACCTCAGTGTCTTCAGCTTTATTCACGGTGCAAAATAATCTAAAACGTTATTGTAAGCCAAACTTTAATGTCTTGAACATGAAGCTCATTGACTATCAATTTCTGTTGGTATTTCATCGTTATCAATCAGTCGAAGATAAAAGATTTGGCAGCCAACAATGATGGAGAACTTGCAATGTCTAGCTTCTTTGAACAATATTTGGTAGTAACAATGTGAAATTAAGCCAATGGTCCTCAACAATAATTGTACAAAGTTACGTTACTTGTAGAAGAAAATCAGTTTGATCAGTTATGCTCTCTTTCCTTGAAATGCTGAAGAACACATGGGATACTAAATGCTTGCTTCTTAAAGACCAGGAAAGTGGATTAGCATCCTCAAGGCCTTGTCCCCAAGCATTATGATCTTTTGACTTAGCCTCCGGCACGAAAGCACCTTCAAAAGTCTTCTTTTCTGCTTGAATAGAATCATTATCCTTCCAAAGTCCAGCAGGCACAACTTATGATAGTACTATCACACCCTTTTTTCTTATTTACTACAACTTAACCCTAAGTTTGGTTACTGTCCTCACCCCTGAGGACAGTGAACAAGGACGCAAAAGTCCTATCCGTAACCGTATTTGCTTGCTGTCTTTGAAAATTTCTGTCCTGTCCTCAAAAATTTCTGTCCAAAATAAAAGTGAGGTACAGAGAAGTCCTGTCCATCGGACAACATTGTTAAAAGTCGAAACTCACCTCCTTTTAACGTCTCGCACGAAACCTAAACCAAAAGACGACAGTGAACAAATCACTCCAGAAGCCAAGAAGCTTGTCAAGATCCGTTTTTTTTTTTCCCTTTGGCTTTACTGCTTTTTGATGGATCTTGCTTTGAAGTTATTGATAATGGCGGTTTCCATGTA
>JAOTAX010000197.1:31447163-31461725 GCA_025629825.1 Erythroxylum guanchezii
TGGTTCTTTACTCATGACTAATCACCAAAATTTCTTATTCAATAGTTCTAATCTTTCACGAAAAGTTCGGGGCCCAATAGTTTTTACCTTCTATTTAGGACTGAAATAATTTTGCAGGTAAGTTGGATTCTTATTGGGTTATACGTTTTTTCGAGACTAATGTTTTTCCTCACATTGTAGTCAAGGTGAATGGTCATCACCTTAAGCATTAATATGGAGGTTCCTAAGTGGGCAATATTGAGGACATGGGATTAAAGTATCTAATTTATAAGGAGTGATATGACTAAGAAGAAGAGTCGGGCTAATGACTTCAAACAAATGCAATACTTGGAAGGCAAACCAAGATCTAAGCATGTAGGCTACCACCCTCCAATTTTAACTAGTTGTACTTATAAGTAACTTCTCTCATATATTTATTTTCATTTCAATTTAATTATCTATTTGATAACTTTTAGCTATTACATTAAAGACAATATAGGGTTTAAGTACGGGGAGGAGTTATTCTAGGATATGTTTGACTAGAAAGTTTTTATTTAATTTAATATAAATGGATTAAATTTTTGTGTATGTTGTAATGTTAAACCAGTTGAGTATGAAGGGGCAAGCATTGAATGGTTGAATTAACTTGAGATATGAACATTAATCAACATTAACACCTAAGTTAAAAAAAAGGAAGTGTTAACATTTTTGATAAATTAATTAGCTATGGCAGCTTTGAGCCTCATTAGATTGAGATATCTATGTTATATTTTCTTGATGTGTCATGTTATTCTATATAGATGTATCTTTAGAACTTGTTTTGAATTGTTTTGAGATTACATTAGCATGTACATGTATGAGAATGATAAATTCCATTATTGATTCAACTCTTCAATTTTAATAATTAACGCAACTTAATATCATAATCAACCTTGTTGAACCTTATTAACTCCCCTTCTTTCTTGACTATCCATTATATGAGTTTGAGCCTAAATTTGAATATCTTTACTTAACTTTAAGGGTTAAAAAGACATTTGAATTTATAGTTTAACAATTGTGATTTAAGGGATTGATTTATATTGTTATGTTTGTGTAATTGTTAGGATGGTATAATATCTTATTAAATTGAAATCAAATAGGAGGGTGTAAAAAAAAGCATACTAATATGTTGTTGAAATTGAACATTATTTGGCGTTTAAGCATAAATGTTGATAAAAATATTTAATTCAAGTGATTCAAGAAATATTGAAATAAGAAGATATCAAATTATATTAAAATTCGATATCAAACTCAAATACGATAATTTGGTGAAAGAAGCGTGTGATTTCATTTTGTTGTTACCACATAATAATAGTTACTTTTTTATAACTTATGATAGGAATATCAGATTGAGGTGATTCAAAAGGATATAAAAAGTTAAGAGATTTTTTTTACAACTTAAAAGAAGACACTTAGGGTTAATATAGATTCAGTGGGACTCTACCATTGGTGAGCAAAAAATGGCATGAGTTTTCATAAATTGGTATCTAGCTAGTCAAATAAATTGATACGCTAGTCAAACCCCAAAATTTTCAATTCTTAAAAACACCTAAACCATCAATTGTTTAACATTTTTTAAAGGGAACACTTAAAATAATTCAAAGGATAGAAGGAAGGTGATGAGAGAGGTTATTTTGAAGGAGAACACAACAATCTAAGAATTTTTTCTTAACTTATACACATTTCAGGAAGTACCTAGGCAATTGTACACTTTAAAAGGACAATTTTAAGGCACCTTTCATACGAAAGTTAGCAATATATTCCAATTATAACTTTATAGATTATTTTTATGTGAACATGTTAAATATTTTATTGGGTGTTAATTTAACTATTTATATACCTAAATTAATTGAAATTATGTTATAATTACAAAAACCCCATGTCAGGGTTGTGGTACATTTTGGATTTTGATAAATTAATGGATTTAAAGGATTTAAGCATGTTTATTAAGTGTAAAATTGTGTGATTATTGACATATATTATTATTGCACATGTGGAGTGTGTTTTTAAGTGTCAAAGAGATACCATTATTGACTTAAAATAATGCGTGTCATTGCATCTTATAGTATTGATGCCTATATATGAATTATGTGATATATGATTTCTTTTAGGCATATTAGGGTATGTTATGAGGCCTATAAGGGGGGTTTTTTTTTTCTTAGTTTAATGTATGGAGTTTGATGGTTTGTCAGGTCCTATTAGTTGGTATCATAATAGGGCATATACCATTTTGTTGCTTAGGACAAATTAGTTAGCGCCATAATGGGGCATGTACCATTTTGTTGCTCAGAACATATTATCCAACATAACTGAAGCATAGGGTTTTAGTCGTGTTTTGAGTATGGTTTCATAAGTTTATATCTATAAGTTTTAGATATAGAGAGTATTATGTTCTTTAAGTTATTTTCTTAATTATATGAGTTTAGGAAGTTGTAAGCCTTAGTTCAATGGTGAAGTTGTTTGGTTAGGACTTTCCGTTAGATGATGGGCTACCATAAGCCTAGTCAGGTTAGATGATGTGTTAGATACAATTTGTTTATTTATGACTTTACAAAATATTTTTTTTAGAAGTTTATATAAAAAGTTTCTTTAGATGTCATACTAAGCATGGTTTGATATCTAAGGAGACTAGATATGATTAATAGGGAGTAAGACATGAGAGCATTGGGTTTTAGTGTTCCTGAATGATGTGAATGAGAATATTCCAATGGAAAGGGAATTTTTAAAAGTGTTTCTCAAGGGCTTCCTAAGTTTATTGCCTAAGAGGGGGATGAAGTTTGGGTTTAAGATTGCTCTATGTTCTAATTTGATTACCAAGGCTCCTTATTAGATAAAACCTACAAGGCTAAAGAAGCCGAAGGAGCTAAAGGAGGAACTATAGAAATTATTAGATAAGAGTTAGAGTAGACTAATTTTTTCTTATTTGTTTGAACAAATTTTATGAAGAATTAGATGGCTCCACAAGGATGCATGTTAGCTATAGAGATTTGAATATAGTGATGTTGAAGAACCATTATTCTTATCCTATAGTCAACAATTTATTTACCAACTATATGTATAGAGATAAGGTACTTTTTAAAGATTGAAATGAGATCGAGCTACTATTAGGTAAGGATCAAGACTAAAGATTTTGTGAGGATAGCTTTAAGACTTGTTATGGCCATTACAAGTTTATGATGATTCTATTTGGATTAACTAATGCTCCTACCATTTTTATGGTTATGATGAAGTGAGTTTTCAAGCCTTTTTAGATCAATTTATAGTTGATTCATATATGATATCATGGTTAATTCCAAGAGTGAAGAGTTCCACATTAAGCATTTAAGGATCGTACTATAGACTTTGAGGGAGCATCAATTATATGCCTAGAAGAAATGTGAGTTATAGTTGAAGAATGTATCATTTCTAGGCATATTACTAAATTTAGTGACGGAAATAAATTTGCTAACGCAATTAAAATTTTCATAAGTAATTTGGGAAATTTTACCTTTACCTTTTCTGTTGGTAATTTTAGCTATGAAAATTCCATCACAACATATTCCCACCAAAATTTTCTGTTGATAATCTATTGTTTTTTTCTACATTTAATTTCTCTAAATAATATAATCTTGATTGATAATATAATATAAAAATTGTCCTGATTGGTAATATAATATAAAAATTATAATATACAACAATAAGTATCTTTAAAATGTATATTATTACTGTATATTAAGAATTCATAAAAAAACATAAAAGTAGTAAAACATAAAATAAAATCCATTTAAGTATCAAAATATTATAAATTTAAGCTATGCAGTTGGTGAAGGCGGATGATCTAACTGTTACAATGAGATGTTGCCCCTCCCTTTTAATTTATCCATCTTATTACGGAGTTGGGCTATGTACTCCATTGACTATCGTAATTGAGTTACCAACATCTCCACTATGCTCTCATGCTGAACGACGCTCTCATTGGATGTGGACCGCCTAATATACCCACCTGTATTGGATGTGGAGGATTGCAAGTAGCATATGTTTGCAAAAAAACCTAAGCCAAAAATTCTTCCACAGCGATCCCTACCACCAACTTCATCAAGATATGTCTAAACCTCATCAACATGTTTAGAGTTCTAAGACTGCCATTCAATGCTTTCTTGTATTTGTTCCTATCATTATAAATGTTTATATTAATAAGTGATAATTTTTAACTAATATTATTTATCAAATTAATATTAAAGTATAAATTTTACATACATTAAGTTGTCTGCATCAGGTGTTGACAAAGGTCATATCATCATGCTTCTTAGTGTGGGTGTGTAAAAAGAGTTGACGTAATATAGGCTTCGTGTCCATAGACTTTTCTTGCATCAGAATAAAGTGTTATAAGTTAACTACAATTTACAAAAATTTCAGCAGAGTTTTCTTTATTTTTATGATATTTACCCCCTGTTAAACAAAAACAAATTTCTCAACAACACAGTCCTTCACGACAACAAACATTTGTAAAATTATCATTCTCCATAATACACATATATTTTCATTCTAAATTTCATACATCAAATTATATTGAAATCTAATTGGTAGTAATTAGCACAAAATTAGAATATAAGTGTAAAGTTTAGATATTTACAAGTTTCTCTGCATGCTCCTGGTAGGTTATGGATCCTCCAGTGTGTATAGATAGACTCTCTACGTCCAGTCCTCCCTATCTGTTTGCATAATTGTGCTCTGAAATAGAGATTGCCTCAGGTGTTGCCCAGTATTGCTTCCAACAACTCCATATTTCTTCAAATATATAAGGAGGTCATACACCATTCTTGTGTATCAAACTAAAAAAGTCTCTATAATGTGCACGAGCATGCCTGTCCCATATGTTATAAATGACATCATCAAATTTTGAATCCCAAAAAAATTCTTTGTGAAAAATAAGAAAAGAAAAATGTACTATAAGTACTTGTAAACTACAATATTTATGTAATTAATGTATAAAATAAAATAAAATAAAAATATTAAATAATTATTTTTTGTACCTCAAACTCTTGATAATAAAAATCCTTTTTCCCCTGAGGGATATTCTTCCATATATAACCCTCAAGTTCTATCTTCTCCTTAAACTTAGATGAGATAAGTTTAGAGCACATTCCAGACAGAACCAACCTAATATATAAGCTATTTTAGATCATTTTCAAATTATTCAACCTATAACTATAGTATAAACCTATGGTGTTATCGTGTATAACAAAAATTTTAGAATTTCATTCATAGATCATTGACAATTGTAATGTAAATTCATCAATTCCTTTAGCTCCAGGCTAGAGGCCACCTTCTTCATCCACGACGTCTACCCTTGATATCTTTTTCGGTATAGATTCAGATTCAGGTATGGGAGTAGATGTTGCATCGATAGTATTTGATGGTCTGGATGTAGTAGGGGTGCTGTATAGAGTAGTAGTAGTTAAGGAATGTGACTCTACAAGGACTATAGGAGGGCAAAGTGATGCCTCAGCTGGATGTGAACTAACTAGACGTGCAACACTTGATTCTGTAACATCTATAGAATATGATGCTTCACCTGGACGTGCACTAGCTCCTCCAAATGGTGATAACCTGAGCCTTAGCGCAATATATCTTTTTTCCTCTTGTGGCATATTTTTAACCTTTTATTGATTATTCAACTAATAGAACAATATAAATTAACTATACAAAAGTATATTGTTGATATAATAATAAATTTATTCATATAATATTCTATTACTTATACAAATTAATCGCTATCATCACTTAATTGTAAATCAAAATCATCATCATCTTCTTTTTCTAAAGAATTAGAATAAAAGTTAGGCTCTTCTTCAGATCTCTCGCCCTCTATAGGTTCCCCATCCTCTCCAGATGAAATTTCAACATATTCATTATTTAGATCGTTCCAAGGTTCATTCTCGTCATATGTTACACATGCATTTATTTTACGAACATCTTCCTGAAATGCTTCAACTTCAATTCTCTTTTTTTTCTCCTTTTCCATGTAATTTAAAAACACCTCTAGGTTTTACTTTGCAAACAGACAACCAATATGACTTATCTTGTCTTAAGCTGGGAAAAGGGACATAATACACCTAGGTCGCTCGTATCACCAACATGAAAGGTTTAAATTGTCTAAATCTTCTTTGTTGGTTGATTTCAATTAGATTATGTCGACTAAGCACTTTTGTTCCAACATTAGGAGTTGGATCAAACCATTCACACATAAATATCATACTCCGTTTTATTGGCAATGCGGAGTACTCAATTTCAAGTATCTCAATAATTTACCATATTAATCCATCAATTCCCCCTCTATGCAAACCCCACTATTTACTATTGTTATGCTATGACCATGATTTTTTGTATGAAATTTGTATTCATTAACAAAATAGGCCTAATACGATTTAACAGTTTGCAAAGGTTCTTTCGCAAGATCATATATAAACTTGTTCTCTATTGTATTTTCTGAGTCCTACATAAAAAATCATATTAAATACTATAATTTCATTTAAACACTTTGATATGATAATTCAATCATTTTAATTATTACAAGTCAAAACTTACATATTTCTCAAACCATCGAGGAAAGTGGCTTTCAACTTCTTTATTGATATCATCCTATGTTTTTTCAAGCATTAGCTCACATAACCACTTCTCGTATAATCTAAAAGTATTATTATGTTTTTTAGTTGTGAACATCACTCACCTTGAGAACCCAAATAATCAATTTCAAAATTAACTTATACTTATTGCACGAAAGGTTGAATCTCTTGGCAATTCAATAAAATGTAACCATAGACAGCCTTTATTTCTTCTTCTGTTAACATTCTTCTTGTTGAGCTTCCATATGTTTATCTAGGATATGTGAAAATGGATAAGTTACCATCAACATCACCCATTTCAACCCTACCATCATTATGAGGAACTTTTCTTTCTCATGTGTTCATATGCGACTCAAAATAATATAAACAAAATGTACTTGCTTCAGCATTACATATCGAACCTTCAAATCTGGCCTTGTTTTTAACATTTTTCTTCAAGTGATGTAAATACCTACATTACAAATAGGATTATTACGATTACTGATTAAGATATGGTATAAGTTTTATTTAAATATTAACTATAATTACCTCTCAAACAGATATATCCATCAATATTGAACTGGATCAACAAGTTTGGCTTTGTGCGCTAAATGTATGAGTAGATGCTCCATACAGTCAAAGAATTTTGGACGAAAATCCCTTATAATTTGCATAAGATAACTGGAATTGCCCTTTCTAGTTTTTCCATTTCAGCCAACTTTATTTCAAATGATGTTAAGCTTTTGAAAAACAAACTTATTTCTATTATAGCTTCCTAAACCTTATTCGGTAGCAACTCCCAAAGTGCAATTGAAATTAGCCTTTGCATAAACACATAACAATAATGACTTTTCATCCCAAAAAAATTGTACTTCCTCACGTCCACACATCTTGCCAAGTTCGAAACATAACCATCAGGAAATATTCACGTAAAATTTCCTTTAATTTTTTGTCCAAAGTGTAACATGCTTTTGGATATTTACTCATGCAAAGATCTTTATTTAACTCATTACTTCTACAAAAAAGTTTCAAATAAGCTCATGATTTTGCATTATCCTTTGTCCTCGCTTCAATGTTCATTATGGTGTTGAACAAATTGTCAAAAAATATTTTTTTCAATATGCATCACATCTAGATTATGACGTATGAAATTAGTTTTCTAATATCAAAAATCCTAAAAGATATTTTGTTTTCTCTAATCGAAGTTTTTACTAATGCTTCTATTAGCTTCTTCAGTTTCAAGTTTTGTAATGTTCAGTAACCATAATTCATTAATCTCCTGCAATATCTCTTCACCAGCTTTATGAGGGGGAGGAGTTGTTTGTACCATCCTATTCTTAATGAGCTTTTATTTATTACGTCTAAATGGATGATTTGGAGAAAGAACTTCCTGTGGTTGTCAAACTAAGATGTTTAGCCCCCATTAGGAAGACAAAACACATCAGAATCATTGTCACAATAAGGGTAAGCCAATTTCCCTATTATGCTCCATCTAGAAAACATAACATACATAGGGAAATCACTAATAGTCCATATCAAAGCTGCTTTTAACAAAAAAATTTGTTTAAGAGACACATCATGTGTGTCCAAACCAAATTCCCAAAGATAATGCAATTAAGATACCAATGGTCGTAAAATACATCAATTTTATGCTTTGGAATTATAGGCCCTGGCACAATCACTGTCAAGAAGATATATGCATCATTCATACTCATCTATGGAGGCAATTTATAAGGAGTAATTATGGTTGGCCATGATAAATATTGTTGGTCGAATTGATCAAAAGGTTGGAATCCTTCTGTTGACAATCCTAACCTAACATTTTGACTTTCAGCTGCAAACTCAGAATGGGTGTCATTGAAATGTTTCCATGTATATTCATCTAATGGATGGCTTATTATTCCTTCTTATTTATGTTCATTATGCCATCTCATGTGAGATGTAGTAACATAAGAGGCATATAGTCTTAGAAGTCTTGGAGTTAGCAGGAAATAATACATCTACTTCTAAGGTACTAATTTCTGTTTCATAGTACGCTTTCTTGGTTTAAACCTAAATTAACCACAAAATTTGTGCTCTTGTAATTCCACATCATCTCCCCAAAACAACATACATCCCAAATTGCAATAATCAATTTTCTCAACTGATAAACTAAGACCCTTAATAAGTTTCTTCATATTGTAAAAATTATCAACCAATTTATGATTAGGAGGCAATGATTCATTATACCAAGCAAGAATTTTTTCCAAACATCGATAAAAAATATGCCCTTCAGACTTTATGTTCAATATTCGAGCAATTAAAGATAATTGAGCCATGGTCTCACAATTTGGCTATAATTCTTTGTTAGCTGATTTTAGGAAGTCAAAAAAAAATTTTGCATTTGGGTTTGGGTCTTCTTCAAGATTTTTTATTTTCCTGAAAGGTATAACCGACTATATCATAAACCATTTGGGTGTAAGGATTTTCAGTTACACCCACATTATTTGTTATAAATCCAGTTCCCCTTTCAAATCCATCTATATTTATTGACGAGTTTACTTCATTACCCCTTGAGGTGCTACAAATTAATGGCTTCCCATGTCGTGTCTACACAAAATAATTTGGAACAAACCCTTTTTCTTAACAAATGTAGGTTCACTTCATCAATAGGAAGAAAACAAATATGTTTACACTTTTTACATAGACATATGGACATATGATTTTTGGACCTTCTATATATGTAGGTTGAGAACATACGTAGTCAATAAAAACTTGAACTCCCTCAACAAACTTAAGATTAATGAAACCATCAGGTGTTAATTATCTATACATCCAAGATCTATAAATATTACTCATTTATGCAAAATTGTTATTTCAAAAAGTGATTTAATAGTTAGATATAATAACCATTATGGTAGGATCCATATTAATCTTACAGAACATTTATTCTTTAGTTTGCACATTAACAATAGCATATGAAGAAAGCATTGTACTATAACATATGCATAAATATCTGTAATGTTAGATGATAGGGAGTTGCTTGTACATGAATAAATCATCGTTATTCTTCTATGCAATTATCTAAGCATTACATGATCGAGATGTTTACTTATACATAAACAAAGCATGTTTTAGAATCATTAAACGAAAACCAATTTCAATGATTAACATGAATAGAAACATACATTAAAAAATAAATTTGAAAAAATGACAACAAAGTGAGTACCTTTATACTCTAGAAATGGAGAAAAAAATGCTCAGGACAGAAGCTGTAATAAGTCCCTGACAGCAACTAACATACTTTGATCTATAATGAGATATATCTTATGGTTCAATAATAATGTCTTTGTAAAAGACAAGTACTGTTGAAATTAACATGATCATTCATGTATGCATACTTTCAATAAATAACAAGAAGCTTAAATATAAAAAATAATATATGAATGATTGTCAACATAAACAGTAATATTTTGTTTAATCATGGTACTTAGAAATGTCAATTCCTTTGACATGTTTATTATATCTTTAAAGATAATCCTTTTGTTAATGGCTTCAGAATCATAAGATTTAGGCTAATATGTTTGATGACACTCTTTGTTTATGAACTTCTTCTTTAATGATAAAGTATTTTTTATATGTTTAATACCTTTAAATACATGTATTTTTTCAAAAAGAAAAATGCTATGATGACATCACAATAATTTTTTAGTGATTTTATAACACTATTGACAATTACAAGTTCTAAAATAAAGTTTGGTTCTTCTCAACCAATTGAAATGTGCACATAAACTCCAAAAGTAGCTATTGATACACTGGCTCTTGGATCTTAAAAAACTCTACTAGTTGTCAAAATCCATTGTCCACCATAACCTTTTCTCTAAATCTAACCTTTATAAGAGTGCCCAATCTACATATCTCACCGCCTCAAATTTATTCATTTGAAGAGTTTGATATTAATTTAATTGAAGCATAGTCGTGAAATGGAGGAGCAAATGATCAAGTTACTCTCTAAGTGGCATATTAGTTAAGATATCCTTCATAGGTGGATGATGGGCTCGGGATCTATAAAAGAAACCTCTCATGAGGTGGAAATCATATCTCTTTGGTGCTTGTGGCGGGGCTACTCTTTCTCCCACCTATGTTATGCCATAGTTGTTGTACGTCTCATTATAGTTAGTAATTAACTTGGAAAGGTAAAAATTAGACATAATCGTAGTTTAAAGTGAGTTCATTATAGCACCTACTATCAACAATATTTCAATTGACAATTCTATAATGACTAAAGCACCATCCCAATATGCAATTAGTTTATAATTAACTCATTTGTTACCATTGTAAACCAACATCTCATGAGCATCCATAGCTAATAGCCTTAACATTTAACCTTCCCCCTTATATCCATTTATAAATAAGACACAAAATTTAATGCATCCATATATATAGATTGAGAACATGCATACTCAATAAAAGCTTGAATTCCCTCAACAAACTCAAAATTAATGAAACCGTCAGGTATTAATTGCCTAAATGCAGTTGATAATACCACAAAAATATGCAGAATGATCAAGAATCAAAAGACCTAAACAACCTAACACTAGAGGAGTTGATTAAGTCAATACTCACATATGATATGAGACTAACTGAAACTCGATAGGATGAAGGCATAAGAAAAAGAAAGAGAATCATATTTAAAACATAAAAGGAAGAAAGTGACATTGATGATTATAAAACCTTTACTCAAAGCAACAATGAAGAAGTATCCTGACAAGGAAGTTCAAGAGGTTGCTTAAGAAGAAAAAATAACAAAAGAGAAAACAAAGCAATGGTGAAGGTAAGTTTCATTGTAATGAAATGATTAGCATTGTTTAGTTTGAAAGTAAAAAGACAAGCCACTTTAAGGGTCAATTCCTAAACCTCAAAGATTGCAAGAAGATAGGCAAAAAATAGTACAAAAAAAGAATCAATGAAAGAAATATAGGATAATTTAAGTGAATTAAAAGGAGAAGGAAAATATAATATGCCTAAACCAACTTGGCTCATGAAAATAAGTTCTAGAAAAACTAGAAAATAGTGATGATTAGTTATAGTATGGTGAATTTAATTGATATTGGCAATAACCATAGGAAAAGGCATCCTTAAAGTACAAAAAAACTAAGGAATTTCATGTATGAAAGAAAATGAGCGATTACAAAGTTCAACAAGGCTAAAAGCATCCTTCCATGAGTTTAAGAGTAATAATATATTGAATGAGAATAAAAACATTATGAAAGAAGTATTAGAATATGAAGGAATCACTTGAAAGGTTCAGTAAAGGAAAAGAAAAAGTAGTAAGATCTTAAACTATTGGAGTGGAATAGGATACACGGAGGGTTCTCTCTTATCTAATGGTAAAACAAATTTTGTTAAGCGAAAATGTTTAAAAGAGTACGAACCTTATGATATAGAGACTAAGATTTAAGTGCCTCCACTAGAAAATCATCTTATTCATCATCTTATGCATCTTTAAATTATTCTAAACCATCACATGTCTATATGTATAGCTTATACACTCACTATATAAAGAAAAACTATTACATATCAAAACTATTACATATCCTCACACACTTATGCAAGACTAAAAGCTCCATATAGAAACTTAAGTGGGCAGATTGTAAGTATAACATAATCATATAGAGCATCATAAATGATATTCAAAATTTTAAAAATCATAAAAAATATTCTTGATGTTATTATTATGAAAATTTTGGTCGTTTTTAATGGTTTTGTAATCTTAGAAAGTGACTTCAAGGAAAATCTAAGAAGATGTTGGTTAAGAAGAGCTCAAAGAATAAACCAAAAGGACTCCAGAACATTTGAGTACCCAAGATAAATAAGTTTCTTAAGTATGTAAGACTAAGCTTTACCAGTGACATATAGTTCTCAAAAAAATAAGATAAAAGAAACAATAAAATTTATAATATTTCAAGTAAAAGATAAAGGACTCATGAAATTTAGATAAAAATCCAAGGTGAGCTAATTATTATTAGATATTTATGACTTATCAAACTTTTAGATCAATTGCTTAATGTCAATGAATGAGGACTTCTAGATATTGCATTAAAGTCTAGAATATATAAGCATTAAATTTATAGAGAAACCTAACAAACAACATCGTGTTAGTGGACTTCCATTGATAAAGTATCACATTAAAAAGTTTAAAAAACATTCTCAATCTTATATTTCACTATAAATATCAAAGACTAATAGCAGATTATCTTATATTATACAGTTGGTAAGGGAGCAATTCTTTTATTAGGAAATAGAACATAGTTTAACGAGAAGATGACTCTTACTTGGTTTATGCTTTCTGCTTTTAGCCCTTCTACCATATCCTCGGGCTCAATTTTGGCCTGAGAAGACATGAAATAATCGATTAAATGTAGCTAGAGTAAGGAAAGAAGCATCCAGAAAAAATTTCTCACCTATGGCAATTTTCGATATGCGCAAACCAAACCCCGGAGAAGAGAAATGAGATTGATGAGAGGGAAAGAGTCCAACCCACTATTGCTGGCAAGGATAATATGTATTTAGCATCTATTATAGTGGAACATAGCGCAAATTTGAAAGAGGGAGAGAAGAGATGAAGAAACGGTAGGAGCGATTTAGGTTAGAACAACACAGAGAGAGAGAGAGCTTAACTGAAATATATCTGTTGTTTTAATTGAATTTCTTGACGAAATGGTTTTTCCATAGGTAAATTACCTACAGAAATGTGGTTCCATAGGTAAATTCCTGAAAAATGGTTTTTTTCTATAGGTAATTTACCGATGGAGTCACATTTTTGTAGGTAATATGGAATGGTGTTTCTGTAGGTACATTCCCTACAGAATGTTGTTTCCGTAGGTAATTTCCTTATGAAATGTTGTTCCTGTAGGTAATTTCCCTACAGAAACATCACATCGTAATAATTTACCCATAGAAACATATTTCTGTCGGGAAACTACCAACGGAAAATGCGATTCTGTAGGTAATGATATTTCTGTAAGAAATTTCCCCATAGATTTTTTTCCTTCTGTAAATTTTGTACACATCTTTTACTGAGAACCATTGGTGCCTATTTGTATGATGACTTTCACTATTCTGTTGCTAAATTTTGTCTGAAAAGTTTGGCAAAAAATTCCCTCCTCTTTTAATGATAGGTTTTTTTAGTCACAAAACACCATTTTTCTGATAAGATTACCTACAGAAAGTAATTTAAGTTGTTAATTTACTACAAAAAAAATTTCAATAGGGAATTTTCTATCAGTAATTTGCAATTTTCTTGTAATGTTAACCAAGTTAACTCATTTAGTATCTATTAAGATAGGTTACTCATTAGATAAATTAACAAGATTATACATAAAAAGAGTTCATAAGACTTTATAGGGTTTCTATTTCCACTACATCTAATCACAATACTAGGTTTGTAGCCAAGTTTTGGAGAAATTTGCAAGATAACTTGGAAACTAGTATAAGTTTTATACAAATTTTCATCCTTATACAAATGGATTATTAAAGAGGATGATATAGATCCTAGACATGTTCAGAGATTGTATTGTGGATTTCAAAGGCGTATAGGATGAGCATTTGGCACTAGTGGAGCTTACGTATGATAACAATTATCATGCCATCACTCAAATGAAACATTTTGAGATTTTGTATAGAAGTTAATGTATGTCCCTTATTTATTAGAATGATATGGATAAAAGAAGACATTTGATATTTAAGATAGTTTTGGTGATGGTGGAGATGGTCAAGTTAATAGAAAACAAGATTGATGTTTCCTAAAATGAATAAAAGAGCTAAATGTGTTGGACCCCGAACCTTTCTGTAAGCTAAGACTATTAAATGAGAATTTTTGGCAATTGGCTAGGTGTAACCCTGAACCTTTCTGTAAGCTAAGACTATTAAATGAGAATTTTTGGCAATTGGCTAGGTGTAAAGCAAAGGAAAATCCTTG
>JAOTAX010000197.1:31467088-31485374 GCA_025629825.1 Erythroxylum guanchezii
AGATAAGATTTTAGGCTTATGTTGTGTATTGTGTATTTGGGATTAATGATATTGGTATTGTTTATGGCTTGGAATGCCATTAAGATTTTTGTATGCATTAATTCATAATGTGTATGAATTATGGATTTGTGTATTGAATTTGAGATATACACTTGTGTATGGTTATGATATATGAAGATGATTGGGTTGTATTTGGATTGATTTATGAATTTGTATATTAAATTGAGATATGAATGTGATTTGACATGTGAATGAATGTGAAAGTGGATATGGATAATGGGATTGGTTGTGATATGGATTCCGGACGAGAGGTCTGATGATTCTGAGTTTTGATTTGATTTTGGGAATTATAGAAGTGTGTTTAAACCATTTGCAGGTTTTTGGATTTTTTAAAAATACAGCCATTATGCTGTCCAATTTTTGTATGGTAGTATATGGATAAGTGTTTATTGGCAAAAGAAAAAGAAAAAAAAAGAATAAGATAGATGTTTTGTTTTAGAGATGAGATTGAGATATTGCATGATTAAGAAAAAACAAATAAATTGAGTGTTTGTTTAAGGATGAATTTCCAAAAAGGGAAATTGCTTTGATTTGTATGAGAGATGAATAAAATGAATAAGAGATGAAAAAAAAGGGCAAAAAAATTTATACCGGGATTTCGGATTTGGTTTTTGTCTTATAAGTTTCCAACGCGATAGTTTTTCTATAAGTGTATGTTATCGAATGTCGAAATTTATTTTTCAGTTCGATTGCATCGTTTATTTGGTTTGTTTCCAAGCCAATTCGATTTGACTTTGTATTCGATTCAATTTCGCTTCTTTTGCTTTCGTCCGCTTTGTTTCGGTTTCTGATTTTGTTCCGATTCGATTCGTTGTGATTCGATTCTTTCGCTTTGTATGTCGCTTTCATTTGGTTTTGAAATCCGTTTGATTCGTTCCGCCACTTTGTTTTCGATTAACGTTTACCGTTTTCCGGTTGGGATCCGGTTCCCAGGATCGGGTCCCAACATTTGCATTCATTGGGAGCTCTGAACCATTAATAATCCTTGGGGTTGAGAGATCCTTCAGTGTTCCTCGATGATGCCATGGGTCCTGCAATAAGAAAGTTGTAACACCATTCCCTATCCTAAATCTAAAGTGGTTCCCAATAATATTCCTGACCTGAATGAGTTTCCTCTAGCTTCAATAGTTATTGCTAGTTGGTTGAGCACTCCAGAAATTATTTCTTCTAAGAATTATGGTGTATACCCATGTAACCCAAAAAGCTTCCCTATCAATAAAGAGGACCCAGATCCTTTTTCCTAACAAAATATTATTCCAAGTGGGTAGGTGTTTAATCCCTAGACCACCCTCCTTTTTTGTCCTACAAAGATCAAAACATTTTACCTTGGCATGCGTTTTTGACATAACCTTCCTAGACCACAAAAATTTCCTAAGTTTAGACTTAATATCTTTAGTAATAGAAGCAGGAAGAATGAAATGGCTAGCCCAATAGACCTGGAAGGTAGACAGAACAAAAATTACCAACTGGAGCCTACCAGCATAGGATAAAGTCTTATTTGTCCATTTGTTAACCCTGGAGTCTATTTTTTCCAACAAGGGGATACAATCTCTCCTAGTTAATCTACCTGTTAAGAGAGGTACACTTAGGCATTTCATAGGGAATTGACCTCTGTTCAGATCCGAAAGATTTTCCAATTGAATGGCCCAATGATTCATATAAGAAGATAAGAAGAATTGACTCTTATTAAGATTCATTTCCAAACCAGAAAATTTAGAGAAAGTGTTCAAAGAATTAAGCAAGGCAGTTACCGAGGTCAAATCAACATGACAAAACATTAACAAGTCATCAGCAAACAAAAGATGGGAAAGTTTGAGAGTTTTGCATCTCCAGTGGAATTTAAAAGTAGGATTCCTTGCCACTGAATCATTAAGACTCCTAGAGAGGACCTCCATACAGATAATGAACAGGTACGGAGAGAGAGGATCACCTTGTCTTAATCCTGATTTCCTAAAAAATTTTTTTGTAGGAGTCCTATTAATGAGGATAGAGTATGAAGGAGAGGTTAGACACTCTTCAATCCACTTAATAAACATGGGAGGGAGTCCTACAGCTAGGAGGACTGTGAGGAGAAAATCCCACTGAATAGAATCATAAGCTTTTTCTAAGTCTATTTTAAAAGCACATCTCTTATGGCCATTTGAAAGGTGAAAGTTTTTAAAAATTTCTTGAGCTAAGAGAATGTTGTCCTCAATACGACGATTTTGAATGAAGGCACTTTGGGTTGGACTAATGATGAGGGGCAAACTCTGTCTAAGTCTATTAGACAAGATTTTTGTGATCACCTTATTAGACAAGGTATATAGTCCAAAACAGTGGAAGGTTGGTTCTTTTTTGGAACACGAGAAATAAAAGTGGAATTAAGCTCTCTGAGGAGCTTCCCATGTTGGACAAAGTCTTGAATTTTCCTAGTGATCTCAGTACCAATAATAGGCCAAGTATGTTTAAAGAAGAATCCATTAAACTCATCCGAGCCAGGGGCCTTATTGGAATTGAAGGAAAAGAAGATTTCCCTAATCTCCTGAGAAGTAACTTTAGCTACAAGAGTGCTTCTAAGGTTCTTAGGAAGAGGGTGAGGAAATATTTTGGACCCCAAATTTTTCTTAGAAGTTAGAACTATTATATATGAAATGTTGGAAGTCAAAAGCTGAAAAATGTGACAGAAACATGTTCACTGAGTATGCTTCAGTGTTTACCTATAACGTTTTTCCTAGTTATCCAAATGAGGTGATTCTTAATTTGGATTAAACTAGAGAAATAGGGCTACAAATTATCTGATGAAATCGAGTTCTAATTCAATCTTTAAGAATTTCAATTTTTGGATGGAAGTTCAGCACATAATATTGTTTTAGTATAAGAATAGTTCGGAAATGTTTGGGATATAACTTTTAGATTTCTAAACAAAATTGAATGATTTTGGTGTCATTAGAAAATTAAGACAATGAGGAGTATTTTTCTATAAGGAAGTGTTATCAAATTTCTTCATTTACCTAATCAGAATAAGGGGTTAAGATGTTAGTAGTTGATGGACAAAAAGGGGCAAAATTGGGAGAACTAAAAAGGGCAGAGCAATGTTAAAAAGAAGAAGAGGAAAATCGTAGGAGATAGAAAAGAGAGCAAAAAACATGAAATAGAAGAAGAGAAAAGGAGAGAGTCGTAGAGAGAAGAAAAGAAGAAGGAAAGAGAAGAAGGAGAGAAGAAGAAGAAGGAAGAAGATTTGTTCAAGGTAAGCTTTATTTCTCTTCTTGCTTTGTTAGAGAAGGAGTTAAAAAGAGAAAATGGTTTTTGTGTTAGGAATGAATGGAGAAAGAAGATGGTTTAAAGAGAAACCCATTTGATTTTAGGGTTTCTAAGCTAGGTTTTGGGTTTTCTAACTTAGATGGACTATGGGTAGGTTAGGTTTGAGCTTGATTTGTGTTGATTTCAATTGTTGTGATTTTGAAGTTTTAGGGATTTTGTTGAATTGTAGTTGAATGGAAAATTGGTTTGTTTTAGGAAATCAAGAAAAATCTTACCCAAGAGCAAAATGAAGGGCCAATTTGAGTTTGGATTCGTAAGCAAAATTAGGTGGGTAATTTATTTATAGTTATTGTGTAATGAGCAAAATGCCTCGTATGTGTATTATGTTTTGAAATGGCTTGCTTTGAAATGTTATGATGTGAAAATTGCACTATTATATATGACATTTGATAAAATTGAATTGTGAGCATGATTATGTTATGCCTTAGAATTGCATCGTGGCATTTTGATTAAATGGAAAGAAGAAAAATCATGAGAATATGAACTTGTGATTAATTAAATTGAGCATGAAATTTGATTGTGTTTGGGCGAGAGAGGAACTGTTTCATAGTCACGTGCATGTCGACATAAAGTCTTCTCCCAGCTACCCGCTTGTGGCCCACGAGATCCAAAAAGTGGACTCGTTTCATTCATGGAGTAAACTTCGGTTTCTCTGTTTTGTTCCACGGAACCCTCGAGCCATTTATTTTTGCATTTGCATTTTGATATGTTAAGTATGATGCAAATTGTGCATTACGCTTCGATGAGAAATTATATCCAATTTGTTTTATATGATGAAATATTGATTTATGAGTTATGAATGTTGAACTTACATTGTTGGATCAAGATAAGATAAGTATGCTTATATGAATAGATGCATATATGTTTGACTATGTGGCTCAGCGCCAATGGCTATAAATATATTAGCCACTGAGTTGTGTAGCTCAACCCAATATTTTTTCACTCCTCTAGTGCAGATTGAGAAGAATTAGTGATCCTTGCAAGGCAATTGGACAACCTCTGAGATAGTTAGCTTTTGTACTAAGCTAGTTCGAACACTTTTGTATAACTTATTAAGCATGCCAAACATTAAGCATCCATTTGTATTTGTTTTAAGTGTGATGTGTATATTGATATGTAAATAAAGCTTGTTCAAATATTTACTTTGCTTAGTAATGAGAATGTGAAATTGAGGATTTCCTTTTGTATATGAATATGTCTTTTTAAAGGTTGAGTATGATGATTGTGGAAGTGGATTTTGTGTATGCATATGCTTCTTCGTTGAGATTGCGAATTGTTGTTTGTTTTAGAATAGGATGTTAGAGATTGGAAAGGTTTTATGGAATGAATCATTTGAGGTGGGATTCAAGAGTTTAACGAAAGGTATTTAGTAGTTGAATTGATATGAATAGATATGGCATTTTGCAAGTTCATAGGTGTGGAAATTGTGTTATGAACTCAAGAGAAAAACTATATCGATCTGGGTAGAATTAGCCAAAGTTGTCTTCATGAAAGTTGTAGTTTATCCTATTAGCTTTCCAGCGCTATAAAACATGTAAATTTTGGATATCGGAGTTGAGAGATATGGTCATTATAAGTTGGTAATGCTGCATAGGATGTATGTCATAACAACTATGGTGAAAGATGAGAAGTTGTTGTATTTGATGAATCATTTGAGTTGAGTTTTGGGAGATTTATGAAATCATTTTGGTAATTGAATGTTTAGGGAGTGATATTACATTAGAAGAAGTGAATTTGGGAAGATTATGAGTGAATATGATGTTAGAATAGATGTAGGAACCATTGGAGAGGCTTTGGAGCAAGTTTTGGGTGGCATATGTCCGTTAGACGAACTTTAGGTTCGTTCAACGGACCTTCTCGGGTGAAAAATAGCTCCCAAGCTCGTCTATGTCCGTTAGGCGGACATGTATGTCCATTAAACAGACATTCTCGGGATAGCTACAGTAAATCGTGATTTTGACCCTTGTAGAGGTAAAATCTCGCTTCGAGTTCTTCATGAAAGTTGTAGATCTAGAAGTCCACTTTCAAATCGTCAAACATAACATCAATCAGACATCTGTAGTAAAAGTTATGACAATCGCCCCAATACAGGTACAAAATAATTAAGGACTTAAACATGTTGGATTCTTTAGGCCATAACTTCATCATCTGACCTCCGAATGAAATGATTCTTAAAGCAATGAATTTTTAACACATTTTTCTACCTTTCCATAAAAATGGATAGCCTTTGATGTTGAATTGAAAAAGATTGATGGAAAGAAAATGAGGGATCGGTTGGAAGAGCCTAACTAAATTATGAACATACTTTAGGTTTTTAAGCATATCTTAAGCTATAGAGCTCCGAATGAGGTGGTTCTTATTTCAAAATAAACTAAATACATGGACCTACAATTTTTCCAAAAAAAAAGGTCAAGTGGTGATTTGGGTGTCTGACTAGTGTGGGCTCGCTCCTTGTGGTTTGGGATGTTATAAGAATGAGGATGAAACGATGAGGGCTAAAGAGATTCCAAGGTAATAACCCTATAGAAAATATGCTCATGACTCACGCTTTATGACTTCGGAATGATTGTTGGGCTTCGGAAACGGGGCTCAACAAAATAAAGGTGTCATATAATCCTTAGCATGATCTAGGTCTTTCTTTTTACCAAGAGAGTTTTGTAAAAAATTCAGAAAGGTTTTTTGGATTGATTCTAGGTCAGTGATCCTTTGACCACTACTTACCAGTAGAGAGTGGATTGCGTTTCTGTTCCTATTTGACAAGATGGAATTGTGGAAGAACTTAGTGTTTCTATCCCCCTCCCTAAGCCATTTAATGCAGGAAGCTTGTTTGTAGAAGGATTCTTGGTCATTTAAAACATTAAACAGGTTGGTCATAGCCTCATGCTTTTCAGCAACAAGTTGGGTCCGATTAGGCAAAAGCCTCATATGGCCTTGGATGGTATTCAATTTAGCTTGACAAGTCTCAACTCTTTTATTTAAATCTCCTACCTGGACTGAATTTAGGGGTTTGAGGGCAGTTTTGACTATTTTGAGTTTTTTCTCAACATAAAACTTAGGAGTTCCTGGAATTTGAGAGTTCTAAGCCTCTTCTATGGTTTGCAGGAAGTTGGGTTGAGAGACTAAGAAGTTTGAAAATCTGAGAGGTGAAGGTCTTCTCTGAAGGACAACAGAAGCCTTTATCACTATAGGAGAGTGATCAGAAATATTAGGGTTAAGAATCTCTCCAAAGGATCTAGGAAATTAAGAGCTCCACTGCGAGTTAATCAGAGCTCTATATAGTTTCCTAGCTATATGGAGATCACCAGATTCCTTGTTGGACCAAGTGAAAATTGGACCACAAAAGTTGAGGTCAAACACTACACAATCCTCTTCACATTTCCTAAAATCTCTCATGCCACTAATAGCAAAGGGGCTAAAGGGATCTGCTTCTTGAGAGAATAGAATTGTGTTAAAATCACCAACTAATATCCATGGTTGGTTCCCAACAGAGAGTTTGATGTTTGAAATGTTTTCCCAAAGGTGTTTCCTATGATTGAGGTTGTTTGAGCCATAGACACTAGTAACAAAGAAAATAGAATCACAATTAACATGAGACACTTCCAAAAGGATCAATTGGTCAGTGGTAATAATAGGAGTGCACACATAACAGTCTAGATTCTAAATGACCACTAACTTGGCACAAGAAGCTTGGCCCAGATTACTACAAAAATGCCATTTAAGAAACATAGGCGAGCAAATATTATTCAAAAGGGAAAGAAATTTAATCCTAGATTTTATTAAACACAAAAAAAAACAAACAACATCTTAAGGAAAGATTTCACAACTAGCTGTTTTTTATGGTTATTAAGACCTCTAATGTTCCAGAAACCTAAATCCATAACAGAAGACAATAAGATAGCACTATTGTTTTTGTTTCCTTCTAGATTTCCTACCTCTCCTAATGGTAAAGTCCTCCTCTGCCCCTTCCATCAAACCCAAGCTCTGAGCTTCATTAGAAATAGTAGGAACCACATCAGATTTAGGAGAGGCAAGAGAGTTACCTGATTCACACATACCACAACAAGTAGCATCTTCAAGGTTGACTGAAGGAGCATCCTGCTTCTGCTGCATTTCCTTTCCTTTACTCTGCTCAATTAGGGTACCATCCAATTTGCTTTCCTCAGGACTAGCTAGTTCCTTAGCAGGGCTTTTCTTCGGGTCATTGTCCTTCGGTTGGTTTCCACTAGAAGGCTGAGAATTATTGTCCTTTTCTAATTTTTCTTGGAACCCAGTTTCAAACATGCGACCAGTTGGATGCCATTCCTTTTTTTGAGCTGCCTTCTCAGGTTGCCATTTATATTCTATTGCAATCTCTTTGAATGACATCTTGTCCTCATCATCATAAGTTGCCAACTGAAAGGATGAAGACCATTTCTTTTCCAGATCTAGTTCTACACAAAGTCGAACATATAATATTCTGGACATTTTTGCAGTGTGAGAATCCATCAGCAAAGGATGTCCCACTGCACTGGCAATCCTACCCAACCACTCATTGTTCCAATACTCATAAGGGATGTTGTGAAATCTTATTCAAATAGGGGCATATCTAACATTCTCCTGCTCCCCCGCATTTAAGCTCCATTTTCGCAAGAACAGGGGCTTTCCTTGAATGTGCCAGGGCCCCTTTTCCAACACCTCATTTAGTCCACATTCGGAGTCAAATTTGAACAAAACTTGTTTAAACTAGTCACTAATATTTCAGTTAACTCACAAGCTAACCATGCCTTAGACAAGGCTCTCTGAACTACTGGGAAGGCAGGATGCTTACCAATGAAGAAGCCTATCAGGGCATGCTGAAACTTCTGTGCTCCTTGTTGTACTAATTCAGGCGGCAGGATGATGAAAATTTGGTCCTCCTTAAGTTTCAGAGGGTAGTAGGCCAGAGCGTTGACGCTAGAGGCCTCCTCGACGCCATCAACAATGACGGATTTCCAAGTTCTGGGAAGAACTTTAAGCGATTTTTGGGCTTGGTCTAGGTTAGGTAAAAGAGTCTCTGGGTCAGTCGGAGTTTCAGACAACTGATGCGATCTTAAGGGTGCCTTAACAGATGGGATGTTGGGGCAATTTGGGTCAATGTTTTCAGCATTAGGGCTAGGAGAAAGGGGCGAAAGGGGGCTTTTTGAGATGGGGAGTGGGCTAAGGGTAGACAAGAAGGAGATGGGAGAGAAAAAGGAGACGAAGCCATGAAAGAGTGGTCTCAACACCTCGGTGATCTGCGAAGTACTAGGTGCTCTGCTGCTCTCAATCGCTCTCTCACATCACTCTTGAATCCTCCTTTTTTAAAAGGCTTTTTTTTTCCTTTGAAATTTTTGATTGACATATTTTTCATATCAATATTTTAGATTTCTTTGACACTGTTAGTTAGGCATAATTATATATTTACTCAAAATAAAATTGTATTCTCATATAATATGATTGCATGAGATATATTGATCATGATTAGTTAGTTCAAAGTCTTACAATTTACATTATACTAAAATATTATAGGTCAAAGTCCTAAAATTTGTGTGGATCTTAAGAATGTCACATGGTATTGGACATATTTATAGTTCAACCTTAATTATATGTCTCTTGAAACATTCATATATCTCAAGGTACATGCGAACTTATAAGATATATACATATAAAGTTTTAATCCCACAAGAATCTCTCTAATATAGTTTAGCATAAAGTGAGATAAATAAAAAAAATATTGCAAGCATAACATTTTGAGAAATAGGAACAAATGAGATAAGTATATTTTATTACAATTTCTCATTAAAAAATTTGTTGCAATTTAACATAAAAGTATTACTTTATTCTCTTAAGTTTTATTGTATATAACAAATACAACAATGAATATTTTACAAAAGGGGATAATGTTAATTTTTATTTTATTTGGACTTTTAATAATTATTCATTCCTAAAAGTAAGGTTAAGAAAAATAAATTTGGTCAAATATAAGAATAATAAAGTATTTTAATAAGGAATCTAATCAATTGGACTTAAGTTCAATGAAGAAAATAATACGTTGTTGTTGCTATTATTATATTAGCCAGATATATGTTAAACTTGTGAGTAATTTACTATAAGCAATTATTAAACCTTGTAAACTTGCTTAAGCATTATAACTCTAACTAGTTAATTAAGAGTTATACATATTAAAAAGAGAATAAATTTTTTAGTATATTTGTTATTAAAAACTTTGCTATAGGTCGATTAAAATTTTAATGAGCATATTCATCTATCAATGAGTTAGTTTTTTATTGTCTCTATTGATATAAATTTATAATTAATCTTAAACAGATGATTAAAACTTTTGTTAACTTCAATATGTCAAAGAAAAGAGGAAGACAATTTATTACAGATATTTGACATATCTATCTTCAATTAGTCTTTAATTAATTGATATTGAGTGGATGGCAAACTCTTAGTTAATTTAACATATGAAAGAAAAGAGAACTATATGTACATATTTGAAATATCAATCTTCACTTAGTCTGAATTTCTCCAAAGTAACTAAACACAGAAGTTTGTTGTTCGAACCAAAGATCCAGAAAAGGGAAAAGAAGCTGGAATAAAGAATGATTTAAAAGGGCAAAATAACGAATAATAAGACAGAACTGGGGAAACAAAAGTCGCGTCAGTTAAACTCGCAAAATTTGATTGAATGTATGCTTAATCTGAAGACCAAGCACCTGTTATTTGTCAACTAGTAATACAGAAAGAATAATGTTCATGATGGAGAGAACAACTGATGATCATCTAGAAGGGTAAGGTAAATTACGTATGGTCAATAGTAGGCATTGTCCGGGTTGCGGAAGCTGAAGGAGCCCTGATATGGCCAACCATTGACACTTGCAAAGCTTCCTCTTCATAAGCCCTTCTCTCCATTTCCTCCATCCTTGCTTTCTTCTTCACCTTGACAAACATGGCCACCAGCAGCAACCCCAACAGAGAGACACCTAATACGGTCCCAATGGATGTCCCAACCACCAATTTCCACGTGCTGACATCCTTTCTTGTTGATTCCAGCGGAGGAGGTGTCTTAATCACCAAACCATAATGTCCATGTCTTGTAGTCACACAAATGTTTGGTGATTTCAGGTCTTTTAATGTCACCTTACCATCATTTTCAAAATTGGCACAGAGAATTCTGTCATTTCCTGATGATATATTGGAAGTACCTGTATTCCTGAAATCGATGCTTATTGGTGTTTCTCCAGCATGAATTCGAAGCTCCAAAGAGTCGCTAAAATTCGCACCATTACCAACATGGTAAGCTAATAGGCCTAAAATAGGCGACACAAGCTGATACCCTGGTAAATCATAGTTATCATAGTATATAGAAGACCAATTGTATCCTAACTTTTGTCTGATTACAATGACTCTCTGTACACATGGCTGCACTATTACACCGACGCCCAGATGGAATTCCTTTACCTGAGCTCCATACCGTCGTAGACTTCCACATCGAAAGCTCGCTGTATCAACTACGATCCCCGAGAAGTTTGCTGGTAATCGTACAGCGTGTATCTTTCCAGTTCTGATGTGTATGTCATAGGACTTGAACGTGTAGTTTCTGATGAGAAGATCAAGAAGACGAGCAGATTTTATCCCCTGAGCTTCAATTCTCGCAGATGCGAACAAAAGTACAACTAAAACATGATGATAGAAGAGATTGCCCATGTGGTTGTAGAGTTGTTTACAATTTTCTGTGGCTGGTTACTGGAAAGTAGGAGTTTTGATTTCTTTGGAAATAGTTTCTAGATCGTCAGCTACTTCTTGAAGATGTGCAACTCAACACTACTTCAGGATGGATAACGAATGGAGATGCGAAGAGGGAAAGCTTTGGATGGCGTGCGTGGGAACGTATATGATGAGGAGAATGCTTTAGACAGGATTAAAAGCAACTAATAGATGGTTACTCGCAAATATCTATATAGACAGATCATTTCTAAAACTACTTAAGCTTGAATACGAAATTTGGCGAGAGACGTTTTATATGATTAGATATATATTATACTTCCAATGGATTATATATATGTATATAATATACATGCAAAATGTATGTCTTTCCTTAATAAAATTCAATATTTGAAATATTAAATTTTGATGTGAGGCAAAGATTTTCCTTAAATAAATTAAAGATTAGAATTGAAAAAAAAAATTGGATACAATTAGTGTGCCCCGTTCTTTTGAGAAAATGATAATAAATTTTATAATGAATATACCAAAAAATAAAAGTTAAGAGTATGCAATATTGCTCCTAAAGACAATATAAAACACTCTCCATTCAATCATAATACATCACCAAGCTCTTTTTTTTTTTTTCATTTTTTACTGTTTTTTTACTATACTATCAAACCAAGCACCTCCTTGTTCTTCTTTTTAAAATCTAATTAGGAGATCTATGAACCTAGATTCTCTATAGAAATAAATAGTTCAATGCAATCATCAACGTTTAAGAATATTTTGAATATTTCATTTCAAAATGAACGGATTGGTATAAATTTGAAAAGAACAACCTGTGTCGGGCGTGGCTTTGACAGTAAAAGACTCCAGTCAGGAGGATTATGGTATGGAGAATGTGTTTCTGTCCTCATTTTCCGCCTAACATGGAAATGGAGCACTCAGGAAAGGATGGTTTGTCTTAAAACAATTCTTAATTGATTCAGCTTTAGCCTTCGGGAGATGCACCGTGAGAGATTAGATCTCCTGTAAGTTTTAGTTACAGTGTATTCTCATATTTACGTAAATTTTACATAAATATATAGATAAAATTTAATAAAAAATAATTAAAATAAAAAATTTCATATAAAAAATTTTAATTAAAATTTAGATATTTACGTAAACTCTTCGTAAATATATGGATAAGATTTATTAAAAATAATTATACCAGCATATCGTATACAGAAGATTCGATGAGGTATCTTACTGGCTAATTGTTAAGAACAGATGGGCCGTATCTTTTCAGGAGTGGACAATGCCACAATTAGTGGAGGAAAATTATTATAGCAACAGCAAATGATATGATGGCAAATAAAATAATTTACACGGGTAACCTTCTCTTTTGCATTATATGTCAAAAGGCTTTGAAATCTAGACTTTAGTAGAGGCAGAGCAAAGAACTTCCTTTTTCAGTGAATAGTTAGCATTTTGACTTTAAAATTAACTCGGGGAATTCAAATCCAGTAAATTTTAAATCAGATTTTAATTTAAAATTTAAATCATTTTTTAATTTTAAATTAAATAAATCCAAAACTTCAAAAAAGGAAACTACAGTTAAATCGGACACAGAGCTTATTTTAATCCTGCACTGGAGTGAGTTAGATACGAAGTAATACAAGAGAAAAGCATAAAGGAGTTGAGGTGAGTGTGGGAGGAATGATTTGGAGAGTGGGGTTGATGTCACATTTTGAGCCATGCAAGCGTGCTTTGGTTTTGAATACCCACTGGTGATTGATGACTTGTCCCCCACCTCACAACTTTGTGGGTCTCACGTTCCATGACCATTTCCAATAGTTTTCTCCGCCTTTCCATGCGGGGATTTGAAAATTATTTGTTCTTCTTTTTCTCTCTCTTTTCAAGTTTTTAATATCTTAGTTCTTTTAATCACTGTTATTTTACTTTAACACATATATTTATTTAAAAACTATTTTATTGAGATAAAATTTGGAAAATTTGTGTTGATCAAATCTTTAGAAAGTGAATTTCATCATTTTATCAATACTCAAATATAATACCATATTTTTGTTAAATGAGATTTTGTAACCCAAAAAACCTAATAAGACTTTTGTCAATTAAACATTCTTCACAGGTTTACTAATATAAATTCTAATTCTTTTTCTTTTCATTAGTTTCAAATCTTAGGAATAGTATTTTACATAAAAAGATCTCTTGTCGTCTCGATGTGATAATTTTGAAGTTAAATGTTTTAATCTTATATGAATGGTTTATTTTATTAAGAGATAAATATTTTTAAACAATGGAACGAAACCCCATGTCAAGTAGTCATTTACATCACGCGACCTCTAACTTTAAGTTAGAACTTTCTTTTAAGAGAACCACAAACAATTTGGCATGAAAGCGGCAAGCTTTAGGCTCTGCAGTAACATATGATTGAAAAAAGTCAAAAGTATAACTTTGAAAAAGACCTATGGCTTACTGTTTATAATAAATCGCATACCGTCAATCTAAGTATTGACTAACATAAAAGAATGCGATCAAGTAACTTGAGGCTGATCATACCACACAAAGAAACTATTGTCGCAACAAAGAATGAAACGTGGGCCATGTAAAGAAAGGCCTTAGAGGTGAAAAGGGTGAAATTGAATAAGGAGTCATATGTGAACTTGAAACATCAATGGAAGTTCACATCTGATTTGTAAGTCAATCCTGCATTCCAGTTGGAAGGAGCAACATTCCAAGCAAAGATGGTCTCCTTGGTTGTGTTAGAAATGAGCTTGAAGGACAGAGCTTGTCCTCCAAGGCTAGCAAATGCCTGGTATGAAGCTCCCCAGTTATGGCTCATGCTTATCCAATCTGTTTTGCTCCCCTTCACCCACATGCTAGCTACGTCACCTCCTCCTCCTACATTCTTCACATACACCAACAGCCAGTACCCATTTCCTTGGAATGTGAACCTAAGTCCATCTGGTCTCGCACATGGCACTCTGTATCACATACATTTAATAACGTTCAAGCTTTTCTTTAAACTTAGGCTTAAGGGTCATTTTTCTCCCTCTCTTTATTCTAAATTATAAAGTTGAAAAACAAATTGAATAAAAGAAAAAAATTACAATATTTATTTTCTAGGTAAGCTAAAAACTTCAATTGCTTATCAATTTAATGCTAAATATAAGTTAAGGAGTATATGTTTAGATGTATTCCTTCCCTAATATAAAGAATTTCAAGAATAAATCTTGATTAAGTTAGACCAACGTGAGAACCCTATCTTTAAGATCATTTGGGAAGGATCATAATTTTCATTAAACTTATAAATTCTATCACTTCTAAGGTAACTTTTACTTGAATTATATCTCTTGCGAACATTTTTGTTCTCTTTATTCTCCATGTTATTAACTTCAAACCGTCCGATTATATATTAGTTCCTTCAAGGTATAAAAAAGGAATTACAGTTGTTGGTTGTACTAGGAGAAATACCTGCGGTACATTACTGGGATAATGCCGGCCGTCCAATCTGCAATTTTCATGAATGCAGGCTTGGACATATCGAAGTGAACTCGAGGAGGGTTACACCAGCCTCCATTGTTAGAGTCTTGGGACCAATTAGGAGGACAGACATTGGTAGCAGTTACAGTTGTAGATGATGCCCCGCTGAAGCAATGGGGTGATTGTACACACTGAATTTCGTAACAAGTTCCACAAGCATAACCGTTGTTGAACAATACCGTGCTCAATGCAGCTGTATCTGTTCCATAGCCGTTTTGGAACAAATTCTCGTACCCGCAAGCTCCTCCTATAAGTTTATTAGCCCACAAATATTAATCCTTTCTTCGCTAGGAAGCCAAAATATACAATTTTTCAAGCCACATATAATGGACACAAAACTACAATATTGTATACCCATGGTCTCGGAGGCAGTCTCATCGCCATAAAACGTTGCATGAGCGAGTTCCCATTGACTCGGCTGGAAAACGGGCGTAGAATAACCGGCACTGGTTGTCCTGCCGATGATCATAGTTGTTAATCCCAAAAAGAAGAACGCAAGTGTCCATGGACTATAAAAAGAAGCCATGGTCGTTTCTTGTTTGATGATCCTAAACACTATACTTTCTCCAACTCCTTGATGTTAACGCGATGCCCCACTGACCTGGACTCCTCTCACCTTTATATGGTGCTCCTCACTACCTGAGGTATGTGCTGAGAGTGCAATTCAGGAAGCTGGGCTTCGTGACGGCACGAAGGGAATGTCTTCCCTGAAGTCAAAGTTGGAGCTAATTTAGAAGACAATGCCAGGGTTCCTGTCAGAGTCATACAGTTGTTGACGTGCAAGCAGGTTTTATTCCTCTCTTCCATTTCGTGACTCTAGCAACAAAATATTCATGGAATTAAAAGGAACCTTTCAAAAGTTTTTTGGAAAAAAGTTTCTGATTGAACCTAACATCATATATATGCGTAAAGTCTCCTTTTCCAAAAGGCAAAAAGGGGAAATCGGGGCTGCTATAGGATCAGTTCCAAGATCTTACTTTTCAGCATGTACTTACAAGGTTAAAAGTTTCAATATTTCAAGTAAATATCATCGCAGACATAAAACTATTTAAACAGAATATAAAGCTAGCATTACCTTCGCAAAATAAATCAGTAAAAGGATTTAAAATGTTTTAATTTATTTTGGTTGAAATGATAAGGTCTTAATGAAGCTGTAGAGAGTTGTACATTATAGTCAAGCTGAACCGTCCATGGTTGTAATTAATTCTGTTAGAACGTAAATAATAATAATAATAATAATAGCCTATACAATCATACACAAGATAAATTTACAATTTGTTAATGCATTTATTAAGGAGAAAAGCAGGCATAATCATTTTTATTTTGTAAGAGGAAGTAAAGAAAATTTCATATTTGAAGGAAAAAAAAGAACCAAACGAAGTAAATTTTGTATTACTGAATCTTCCATCTATTAAAGCCATAACCTATGAAACTCCTACTAATCCTATTGCTACTTCCCTCACTGACAAGGTTAAAAAGGCGTTAGAAGAAGCTAGAATGAAGCATGAAAAAGATAAGAGAATAGTCAGAGGGCATTTGCTAAACTATATGACTAACTATCTATTTAATCTTTTTGTGAATAAAATAATGTTGAGGACATTAGGGACACTATAGAGAAGCGGTATGAGGCAAATGATGTTGGAAAGAGAAAATATGTCGTGGGAAAATGGTTAGAATTTTAAATGGTGGATGACAAGCTAATGATGGAGCAAGTCATGAATATGAAAACCTATTGGTTGATGTTTTAAGTGAGGTCATAAAGATGTGTGAGATATAGTAGGCAAATGTGTTATTAGAAAAGTTTCTACCATCTGAAGTGATAACAGAAATTAATTGAAGAACAAGAAGAAAGACATAGATCTTTATGAGCTGATCAATCACATGATAACTAAGGAGGCTAATACCCTTAAAGATAAGCTCAATTTTGTTTCTTCTATTTCTATTAAAGCTAACTTAATTAAGTCTTTTACTGGTACTTCTAAGGACAAGTTCAAAGGTAATGATAAGAAGAATCAAAGGATGGGCAATAGAAAAAGCAAGACTAGTTTAAGAATGGTGATGGAGGAATTCAGAGAAGAAGCAGCCTACTATGTCTATGACAAACTAAGTCATAAGGCATATCAATGCTATCATTGTAAAGGCCAACAAAACCAAGATTAGAAGCATGATGTTCAATTTGTTCCCCAAGCCAATCTTGCTAAAAATGATGAAATTATAGCTACTGTAATTGTGAAGGCTAACTTGGTGGAGAACAAAGCTACCTGGGTGTTGGATCCTAGCGCTTTAAAGCATATTTATGCCCCAACAAAATGGTGTAGCTGAGGGAAAAAATTGAACACTTAAAGGGGGGGGCACAAAAATTTAATCAAAACCCCTTATAAGTTATAGAAAGGATTTGCTCCTAACCTTAATTATTTGGAAGTGTAGGGGTGTATATCTATGGTTTCTCCCTATTTAATGCTAATAGTTTTGTATTGATGCACTAAAAGGCTTATTATATGTTTCTTTACCTCATTCATTCCTTCAAATGTAACATCCCGTCCCCATATTGACAGTTAGGATCCGAACTTTCAGTACTTGTGAGCTCAAAGAGAAATTAAGACAATGCACTTTCCTGCTCATGCATCATGCTAGCATATATGCACATAAATACTGAATGTTTTCGTATAAAAAGTGGTACATGCATTCATTGACAACTTCTGGGTATAATTGAAACTAAATGTGATCTTAGTGTGGAGTAGAAGGAGTAGAAAGAGTGATTTTGGTATGAGTTGTAATAAGGAAAGATTTAGAAACAAGATTTGATAGTGATCTGGAAAATGTTGACTGAGTATGCTTTAGTCTTTTAGCCACAACGTTTTCTCTAGTCATCCAAACGAGATGATTCTCGATTTGGATTAAACTAGAGATATATGGCTACATTTCGTATGAAAACATCGAATTTCAATTCTGTCTCTAAGAGTCTCAAAATTTCATGAAATTAAGAATTGGGTGCATTACGTTGGTGTATGAATGGAAAATTCGTCTTCAGAATTTAGGGGCAAATTTGGGATTGATATAAATAGATTTTAGCCAAAGTGCATTCTAGAAAGTTGTAGATATTTCTTTTATCTTTCCAACGGTATATTATATGAAAAATTTGGATATCGGAGTCAAAAGTTATGATTCTTATAAGTAGATATGTTCTGGACGCGAAAGTGAGACGGAAAAAATGAGACAGAAGAATTGAGACGGAAAAAAGTAGACGATAGAAATGAGACGGAAAAAAAGTAGACGATAGAAATGAGACGGAAGAAAGTAGACGATAGAAATGAGATGGAAGAAAGTAGACGATAGACATGATACAGAAGAAAGTAGACGATAGAAATGAGACGGAAGAAAATGAGACGATGGAAATGAGACGATAGAACTGAGATGAAAGGAAAATGAGACGATGCAAAAATGAGACGATACAGAAGTTATACGATAGAATTGGCCTTCAAGGTCTTCATGAAAGTTGTAGATCTCGAAGTCCTCTGTCCAATGATCAAAAACGAGATCAATCTGACATTGTTTGTGAAAGTTATGGAGATCGCGCCAAAATAGGTTTGTTTTGCTTGAGGTCATGAACATGGTTGCTTCTTTCGACCATAACTTCCTCTCTAGACCTCCAAATGACTTGATTCTTGAACCA
>JAOTAX010000197.1:31535055-31550350 GCA_025629825.1 Erythroxylum guanchezii
TAATTACAATATTTTAATTAATGAATAATTATATTTTAATTACTTATAATTAATTAATTAATTAATTATATTTTGATTAATTATAATGTAATTAATTATATATACTGTAATTAATTATATTTTAATTAATTAATTACAATACTTTAATTAATGAAAGAATTATATTTTTATTAATTATATTGTAATTTATTAATTATAATATAATATATTTATTATATTATATTATATTTTTTTAATTAATTACAATATTTTAATTAATGAATTAATTATATTTTAATTAATTAATTGTATTTAATTAATTAGTATTAAAAAAATTTAAAAAATAATCACTACTAAAGCATGAGTTTCATTCCTCTACATTCCTCTACTAATTGGAGGGTACAAAGGATTTCTCAAAAGTGAGATAGTAAACTATTGCCTCTATAATTAGGGGTATTCAAAAAAATTCTCGAATCCGTGAACCGGACCTGAACCGTATGAACCGAATCTATAAATAAGGTTAACCGAACCTAAAAAATCAGGTTCATGGCTCAGGTTCAGGTTTCTAACTTGCGGTTCTAGGTTAACCAAACCTATAGTAGGTTAACCAAACCGAACCTGATTTATAGTTTCAGGTTTAAACCTGAACTTGAAACATCCAAAATTTTTTGGGTTTATTAGTTTTTATTATTTTTTATTTTAACATAATAAAATAAGATTTAATGATATTAGAAGAATAAACACAACTAATGTTTTATCAAATATCAGCATTGAAGTTGAAAGGTTTTTCCTTCATGAAAACAAAGGAAAGGCTTTTCCCTACCATAAATGAACCTTGTAGAAGCCCTGAGCCAAAACACATCGCCGTCCAAAGCTACGATATCTCATACTGTCATACAGCCGTGGTTCTGCGACATGCTACATTTCTCCCTCAGGTGATCACTGTTAAGGGTAAGTGGAAATAACATTTGTACATAGAAAGTTGATGTAATGAGATGTTAGACTTTGAGGATGTATTATCGTAGCTTTGTACATAAGAAACAACATTTGTAGTTGTACATAAGAAATGTATTACCATTTACATTGACGTAATGAGATGTTAGACTTTGAGGATGCATTTTAACTGATTGAACTGAGACTTTATGCAGAGGTTAAAGATACTTGGAGAATATTGATAAGAAACAGAATAGACACGTCCATGGATATAGTTAGATGGTCAGCCTTCAGAGCTAGCTCTTTTAGATCTGTCTTTTCGCCTTTAAAGTGATAGTGGATATAAGATCTAATCTAGAATGAGTCCCTTGAGTTTTCTTCTTATAAGTCCATTTTTTGGCCATTTTTATAAATGGATATAAGTCCATTTTTTTGGCATTTGAGTTCGAGCATTTGAGGTTTATTACTTTCTGGCATTTTTTATTGTTTAGAGAATGCTTCTTTAATCGGTTTATGTATAAATTTGCAGCACTGGCTAGTCAACTTTAAGTTGGAACTTAGTGCACTGAGCCTGGTCTTTTGTTAGTCAGAGTGAGCTTCTGAACTTGCTCGATTGGTTTTTTACATAGGAAGTACTCAAAGGTTATATCTTACTGATTTTGTGTTGCCAATAACCCAATGAATGAGTTATTTTGTTGTGACTTTAAAGAAAGAAAAAATCATAACTTTGGCTTTACAAAAATGCTTCTTTCATTGCTTTTCGTTCATACCAAACACTATCATGGGGACCAACTTCACCTCTGGCTTATCAACTTTAATCTGATGCAAGTGAATTGACATATGACACTGCCTCTTTTTCGAGTTGGCTTTGTGATGCAACTCATAAACCTAATAGCTTGGCTTTGTGATATGAACAGTAAGCACCAAAAGCTTGTAGATAGATGATGCAACTTATAAACCTGATAGGTTGGTATGAAACAATCTCAACTACCATGAGTTATAAATATAGTTTATGATTTGATTTTGTTTGACATTTTGGTCACAGTCCTTTTCCTATTCAGTTTTTTCATAGGACTCAGCATGGCCCAACAATAAATATTACTGTGTTGAACTTAAAAGTTATGTCCAAGTGACTGTATACATACATATCCTTACAAAATAGTACAAAAAACACTTTGATGTCTATCTATTGAGCCTTTGGCTGTTATCTTTTGAGTTGTCTTTTCCATCGTCTATCATTGCATGTAATTTATTTTGTGCAAAAGAAAGGGATATTCTATAATAGGCTGAGTTGTGATAAAAAAAAATATGTAATTTTCTCGTATGCTTGTGACCTGAAGGTTTAGGTGACTTGAAGGTCAGAATACTACATTACTATATGCTTTGTTGCGTCTAGTAAGGTGCCTATTTAATATAAGATGTTTAGTGTCTCAGCTTTTTATGCACTGGATTCCTAAAAGGCTTTTTTTCGGTTTTTTTATGCATAGGGAATTCTGAGGTTGTTCATGTCTGCATCTTATGTTTGTGATTAATTCCAAATAATTAATGCTTTTGTTACCATTTTTCTGTGGTAGGTTTATCAATGCCCATTGGTCCAATTTTCTTTGAATGATTAAATTTAAGATTCAATTAAAGCATATTTAGCCTTCTGCAAGTTAATCGTTTAATATTTGCAAGTGTTCATGTTTGATCCGGCAGATAATGCCTAAGACACGTAATTACTTCACGAAAGAACTTACCAAACCCATCCAAGCTAACTTGAGGCAATTGTAGGTGGTTCCACCTAAGGTATGGATATTGATTCTTACATGTAGAACCTTTTCTTTTCAATATCCCAGATTATCCTTTTTTATTGTTCATGAAATTTACAACTACAAAAGCTTTAATTTTTTTTATCAGATGTCAACCTCCATGGACTGCACTAGTAATGCCCCACCATTGACTCATGAAATGGAACTAATGGAGATACTTCTCACTTCTCAGAGCGTTGGTGGTGTTGACATGGCTTCTATAACAACTTCTGATAATCCCCAAACACTGATTCTAATGCATCAAGTCTCCCTAAGCCTCCTACCACCTCTTCAAACAAGAAACGATCTTGGGTTTGGGAACACTATATCAAGTCAGGTGAAGCTCAATACTGTAAGAAGTCTATTGCTTGTAAAAAGAATAATGGTACTACCAGCCTGATTAATCACTTGAATAGATGTGTTAAGTATCCATATAACAAGTACAAGGAACCCAAAAGTGGACAAAAAACAATAGAAGGAGCAATAGTAAAAAAAGGTGAAGATGAAGATGGCACATCACATAGAATGATAACATGGATGTTTGATCAACAAAGATATAGGAAGGCACTTGCTAGAATGATTATTATTGATGAGTTACCTTTTCGTCATATAGAGCAAGAGGAGTTTTGTGATTTTTGTGCAAATATCCAACCAAAATTTAAAGTTCCTTCTTGTACTACAGTGACTAGAGATTATTATGCACTTTACTTAGAAGAGAGAAAGAAGATGAAAGAGTTTTTTAAGAAATTGCCTTCCAGCGTTTGTCTTACTACAGATACTTGGACATCATGTCAAAATCTCAGTTATATGTGTCTCACGGCATATTTTATTGATGATGATTGGAAATTATGCAAAAGAATTATAAACTTCTACCCAATTTCTGCTCATTCAGGTGATACAATTAGTAGGGCTGTTGAGATTTGTTTGATTAGTTGGGATATTAAAAAAGTATTCACTATAACGGTGGATAATGCAAGTTCAAATGATGTAGCTATTCAATACTTGAGAAAAAGAATTCATAGTTGGAAGGGTGGTGTATTGAAAGGTGAGTTCATACAAATAAGATATGCTGCACACATCTTAGGTTTAATTATGAAAGAGAGGCTGTCAGAATTGGGTGATCAATCCTTAGGATTCGCAATGTAGTGAAATATGTTCGGTCTTCTCCTGCTAAAATGGCAAAGTTCAAGTCTTGTATAGAAAAAGAGAAAATAGACAACAAGAGTATCATTTTTCTAGATGTTGAAATAAGATGGAATTCTATTTATTTAATGTTAGAGTCAGCTTTGAAATTTCAGAAAGCATTTGATTTATTGGAGAGTCAAGATTCTAAGTATGTTGAAGACCTTTCTGAAAAGAAGAATAGCAGAGGTGAGAATAAAAATAATAAAGGTGTTCCTAGTGAAAGTGATTGGGAGTATGCACGTAACTTGCTGCCTTTTCTTTCTATCTTTTATGATGCTACTTTAAAATTGTCTGGCTCTCATTATGTAACTGCTAATGAGTACATGAAAGAAATTTTTGGCATTGGTATGGTTATTTCAAAGAGATGTGGTCTTGGTGATTTTAGTGCAAGAAATATGGCTTTGAAAATGAAGAAGAAGCATGATAAATATTGGGGAGATGTTAATATCAACTGCATATTGTTTATTGCTGTCGTTCCCGATCCACGCTGTAAATTAAAGCATGTGAACTTTGTGATTGGTAAAGCATATAATGATGTCAAATCCGAGCAACCGTGTGCGAAAGTAAAAATCACTTTAGATTTGATATTTGATTTCTACCGATCCTCCATGTCTTTTCCTGTTGCATAATCAAGCGTCCAATCTCAAGCTTCAAATGATATGGAAGTTGCAGCATTTTTGATAATATTTTTGAAGAGCAGGAGGCTAGTCAAGTAAGTGGGAAAACCAAAAGTAAGCTAGATAAATATTTAGTTGAAGATTGTGAACCCAAAGACAATACTTTCAATGTCTTGAGTTGGTGGAAACTAAATTTTGCTAAGTATCCAGTGCTTGCTTCAATGGCTTGAGATGTTTCAGCTATGCCTATATTGCATCTGAGTTGGCTTTTAGTATATGAGGTCGAGTGCTTGATTCATTTCGTAGCTCTCTTACTCCAAAGATGGTGGAGGCTCTTGTTTGTGGAGAAGATTGGTTGAGAAAATTACAAGCTCCTCTTTACGTGGAAGAGAGACTTGAAGAACTTGAGCAAATTGAATCAGGTAATCTAATTTACTTTACCTTGTTTTAATATACAAATAAATAAAAAATTCTTTTTTCAATTAAAAAAGAAATAACGAGTCTAACTCTTTTTATTCTTTATTTTCTACAAATGTGGCTTCATATATAATAGTAGATCATCCTACCATCCTATTCGAAGAATAATTGTTTAATAATTTCTCTTTTTTTTCTAGTGTGGATCTTTTATAAGACATTGTTTGGCTTATTTTTACTTTGCTTGGGTTTAACATAGTGGATTAATCTTTGATGGACTTTATATGCATACTTTTATGAATAATTTGTATCTGTTTTCACCAATTATTTTTATAATTTTTTGTCATATATATTAATATGAATAGATTCTGATTATCCTGAGAACCGAACCTAAAAATAGATTAACCGATCCTATAGGTTCTTTAGGTTCAGATTCAGGTTCAAGTTTGTGAAAATTGCCGAACCTGATACTCAGGTTCAGGTTCAGGTTATTTATGAACGGGTCAAGTTACCCTATCATGAACACCCTTGCCTATAATGATAATCAACAATCAACCACTCACTTTTCATACCTTACCTATTAGTCCCTTTCTAACTCCATCAACCAAGCACTCTGTTATTGTTGAAAATTATATTCCATGGTTCATTTAATCAAGTCCACCTTAAATTTTCTAAAAGTTTAAATTCATTCTCAACTCAGAAATTTAATTTTAATAACTATACAAAATATAAATAATTTATTAAACTAATAAAATAAAAATTATAAAGGTGTTCTAAAACAATAAAAATTATATTTCATAAAAAGTTGAGATAAATAAATATAATTCATGTTTTGATTAAAATATAACATGAACATGAAAATCTAGAATCATTATTAGATAACAATTATATGTTAAGAAAACTATTTAATTACTTATAAATATTATATTAGGAACAAAAAATTTAGTTTTTTTATATAACCAAAAAAAATAAAGTTGAAAAGATAGTTCTTGCATGATTGATTTAATCATACTATCATCAATCATATACTTGTTTATGATGTTGCACTTCGAGTTTTATGTATTTACTATTAAATTTGTCAAATAAAATTTTGTTTTGGCGTATTTTTGTGTTAACATATTTTAAGAAGGGCATTTAATTTAAAAATATAGATAAGTTCATACCTCATTTGTCTTGGGACAATAAAAATAATGTAAAAGTAGAGTTATAACCTTAGTTTCTTCTTGCTTTTTTACAGTAAATATAAGATTGTGAACAAATTAGTCGCTTCCTTTCTTTCTTTATTTTTCCGGACTGTATCTTTATCTTTTTTCAAGAGTAAAGCGGCTCGTTTAATAAAATGAACTATTACACGAAATTAAGAATATTAATGAATCGGGCTTAGGTCTCGCCCTATTTAATTTGGCCAAATTTTTAAAAAATAAAAGTTCAAAATAATGTTATTTTTAATTAAAATTAGTAAGCTTCGAGCTGAATTTAAACTCGGCCGTTAACTTCAAACCAAACCTATAAGAAATACTAGGCTCCATGACCTTATGGAAGGAATGGGCCCGCTTATTTCCCTTTGTATTTGTTAATTCTATAATCCAACACCAACAAATAGAGGACCGGGCCTTTTTTTTTGGGTCAAAGACAAGTATATCTTAGTTTCTTCTTTCATTCTATTCATTTTTTATGGATTTTATTTTAATTTAATAATTTACTAATTTCTTACTGGTTTGAAAGAATTTCTAGAGAAGTAGTCTACTAAAATTAACTAAACTTTTATCTCCGTTAAATTTGAATAATATTTGTTTTGACAAACATTAAGAATTAAATACAATATTTTAAAAAGAAAATTTTAATTTTTTATGAAGCAAAGTAGACAAAAAAAGAATAAATTATAGTTATAATTTTAAAGTAGGAAAATAAAATTTTACAATGAAAATTAGTCTTTATTTAGAGTTTAAAAAGCTAAGAAAATTTATCTTAACTTTTGGAATAAGATAATAAAAATTTTAATATATAAATAATAATTTGAATTTCAAGATAGAAATAAGGAAATTTTTTAATTTTGTATTGAAATAAAAGGTAGGAAAATTGAGAAGAATAAAGAAAATTTTAATTGAAAGTTTTGCTTTTGAAATATAAACATATTATTAAACCTAAATTTTTGATAAATAAAATGAAAATATATTAAATTAAGATTAATTTTCATTTAAACTGAGATAAAAAAAAAGATGTATTATTTTGAAGAAAACTAAATATATTGAGATATTAAGGTTGCATTAATTACCTAAAATTTAATATATTTCCTAATTTATTGAAACAAGTTAAAATTTTGACAATTATAAATTTTAAATAATTTTGAAAAATAAACGATTGTTTGATTTCACTTTTATTTTTATTTTTAAATAAAAATATATGATATTTTTATTTTTATTTTTAAAAATAATTAATTAATTAATTGTATTAATTAAGTATATAATATTTATTAAAAATATTGATAAAAATAAATAAGTAAAATTTTATTTATAAACTAAAATTATTTGTTAATAATACATTTTTCAATTTTATTTAAAATTGATTATGTTAAAGATATTTTATATAAAAATAATTTCATAGTTTAATTTAAACAAATAAAAGTTTTACTAAATTTAAAAATAAATAAAGAAAATAAAAAGACGGTGGTTGCCTTAATATTATCGATTGGACTTATTGGCCGAAACGGAACGTGGATTGTCATACGCACGGGTCATCACGTGGGTGTGAATGTGATTGGTAGACGCAATGGCCACTTGTCAATAGTTGGTGGTTAGTGAGTAGACACCATTAATGCAGCTAAAACTTTTTCCTACCACCCAAAAGCAACGCTTAGCCCAGCCCAAATTTGTCAACTCCATCTCAACTTTAGTGATTTTGTTTGTTCCTTTTTCCTTATTTTTAAGCTAATTATCCTAAATTATTTTAATCATGTTTTCGACGTCTGGTTCAGCAATAATTTGATTCCACATTAGAAGTTTGGTTTTCTCCATCCCTAACGCCTATTATTTGATTGTAGAATGGGATTTGCAATTTTTTAACATTATGATATTTCATTTGGAAATTAAATCTCTTATTAATATTAATTTAATTCTTTCTGCTTATTAACTCTTATGTTTGAGTTTAGACTACTCGCTTATTTGTCCACATAAGTATGAAGAGAGAATTTAATTTATTAACGAAATATCTTCCTTTATCATTTCAATGTACTTCTTCTACTCCTACCATTCACCTCTGTGATAGGGACTTTGGATTTTGTATTCCTATTCTATGGGTTGGATAATGGGACCTTTTTTTTTGTGTGGACAGCTTAAGTAATAACGTGACGATGTATACATATCCCTAATAAATCTATAACGGGACCTTGATGTCTTCAACAAATCTGGCATGTTTCTTTTCTCCTTTTGTGCGTACTTTTTTTTTTTTTAATCATAGATTCGAAAATATTTACATTGCGTCATGAATCTCCGTTTGAACAAAACTTCAAAGGTAGTTGGTGAATATATATTTTGTTATTCCAATCTCATTTCCTTTATAACTAACAATTTAGTTTTTTTTTAATAATTATTGATAAGCATGTATGTATAAAATCCAGTTAACTGGTCAACAGTATAATTAAACTTTCTATTGACAATAAGATGCTGAAGATGCATTTGGTATTGCAGTTATGCGTGTGAAACTTATGTTTCATTCCAAACACGACCCCCATTAGGTTTGGTAGCCATGATGAAGAACGTGCTTCGACCAACCACGACAGAAGTTTTTCAAGATGCCAATCTAGGTTTCAAAATGGCAGCAACTATTTTATGATTTAAAACATGAAAACCAGCCCATCCTTTGTAATCATGCCATCATAAATGAGTTTTTGATCTACTCAAAATTAGAGATAAGAGTGGAAATAGTTCTTCAAGCAGATGGAAAAAAAACGACCTAATTAATATCATCTAATCATTTAAAGTAAACTCCCCGAAAGATCTACATTTTTTATAGGCACATATTAGATTAATTTTTAATTATAAACTAAGATTACCTTCCTTGTTCTCAAACTCCATTTTACTTTTAAAGTGACTATAGTTTAAAGAATACAAATACAATCTCTAGAATCCTGTTGTAAAAAACAGAAAAGCAAATATCTGGTGTCTAGACTCTAGACTCTAGATTATCATCCTCCCATCCAATCTAGAATAATAAAGAGCATCACCGGACCTTTCGCGAGCGTATTTGTCAATAGTGACCTCAGCTATGTAGTCATTTTCTCCAGAAACCTCAGGCTATTGAGGCTTTTCCCTGCTTTTAAATCCTGCCGGTCCCATTCATGCATCCCACCAACTGGGTATGTAGCATATGGAAATGACTCTTATTTACCGTAACTCACCGAAAAGAAAAGAAAAGGAGCAATAATTCATGTATCCCACCAACTGCGATAGTAAATTGCAGGTGAAGGTTTTAGAGTGACAATGGAGTGACATATAGAGATGGACCATGAGCTGTGACCACTTCATCTACAACACATCAAATCTGTGTGGTAACACTAGCTTAGTCACAAACCAAATGTAACAAAAAGACAAAACACGAAGTATAGTACTACTTCGACAATTTAATGTCACTTTACCCATTTACAGACATATCACCGTATGTATAACATGTATAGGTAACATAAACCCTTCGTTCAGAAAATTTCTGTCGGAATAAAAGCTAGATCATAGTGAAACTTCTGCATATTAAATTATTCAGAAGTAGATTTCACTATAACTTGAGACATATTATTGCTTTGATGAGATTGCCACTTGAATTTAAGTTTAGAACATATATATGTAGATGGTCAGGTACAGACCCCTTATTAATTACCTCTAGTAAAATAAACAAGAAAACAACTTACTGCTACTATCTATACATATGTAAGCACAAAGTAACTCTTTTACCTATACCTATCAAGTTTCCTCCCTTTGTTTCCTTATATTCCTTTTGTTACAAATTGGAAGAGCTTCATAATGCATAAATATAACTAAGTTATTCTATTTTAAACCTCCTTTGGGTAAAGGGACCGGACACTCAACATATGGCTAAAAATGAAGAAACAAAATATGTAAAACGAATCCATCACGCTTGTCAATTCATGTCCAGACCGTAGTATTTAGTATTTACTCACGTGTATATTATAGTCCACAAAACTTTGGAAGTTCCTTTGCTTGAGGATTCCCGTAACGCTAGGTTGAAAACAAGTTCTCATACTATTTCAAATCCAAGGTATTGCCCATAGAACTTCTCTCATCTGATTTCAAACCTGAGGAATTGCCCACCGATTTCTAAGAGCCTCACTTTAACTTGTTTTGTATTTGACTTAAGTCTGTGCAATAATGTGGAAATTAGCTCTTGAACTTTATAAAAGTAATCGTATAAATTTTAACGGCAGGTTAAAAAATGTATAATAATACACAATATTATTCCTAACTAATAGACAAGTTGTCTCTTATAATCATTTTGTTTAGAGAAACTAGTTGAGTGATTAATAAAGTTTAAGCGTTATTCTTAGTTTATTTCCAACTTTTACCACTCTATGTCCATGTGCCACATGTGGTACGTACGCCTCAACTACCATTCTCCAAAGAATCCCACACCAACGGCGTTTGTTTTGTGTTTGCATTTTCTTCGTGTATTTTATTTCCCACCAGTTTAATATCTTCGGGTTCGGTGCATTACAGTCAGGGACGTAGCTATGTGAGGTAGTGGTGTACTGTATCCTTCAAAATTTAAAAAAATATTAAATATTTTAATATATTTATATATATATATATAAGGATGAAGTTATCAGTCACTAATAACAGTTATCAGTGGACCCAAAAAAGCATTTCTGGTCGGAATGGTTCTTTATTATTTCGAATCAACTTGGCTTCATTCGATTTACCCGCTTGATAGCGGAAGTTAATGGATAATCATCGGACCTCAATAAAATATGGAGTTGTAGCCATAGGCCAGAAACCGAAAGAATGTCAAGATTATCCCCATAATTCAATAGTACGAATGAATTTTAATATACGAATTGAAATGGATGGATGGATGTTTAAGAGTAACATTTTTAACGTGGATATATTAACAATCTAAAATTAATTAAAAACAAACAAAACTTTATCTGTAATGCATAAAATTTATCTATTGCCGTTGATCGGGGATGTGACCGGGCAGCTGGCTGGTAAGCACAAGCAACCACCAGAACAAAGTTGACTATACTGTTGCTCTTTTCTCTTTTTTGATGCGAAAAGGTTGACTTGATTGGTTATTAACTTATTATAGGTAAACAGGGTGGTCCTTGTTATGCTTCTGTACTCTTGCAAGGGGAAGAGAAATCTCTTTTACCTTATTTAGTTCCAAGCCTCCGCCCAACCCTCACGTCCACAAGTTTGACAATAAATAAATAGGACTGTGAATCTTGTGGACGAGAGAGATAGGCATAGGCTTAGAATTCAATAGCAGAACAGATGATCAGTGAACTTTATTCATTGGTACAATGCCTTCTCCTTTTTATTTTTTTTCATGTGTTGATTTCATTTTTCCCACGCATAAAACGTAATTAGCGGAAAAAGATGGCATGACTTGTCTATGCCACCAACACTTTATAGAGTTCTCACGTAGTTCACGGTTGCTGTCTCTGTTAACGGAGACGGACGAGAAAATTAAAAAAATTTGTCCCTTTGCATATATGGTTATTACCTCAAGTAATTTTTGTTCTATTTTTTTATGACAAAAATATAAAATTTGACAAAATTTCTTATCTCCGTCTCCAAAACAAAATATATAAGCAATTTCAAGAAATACTCCTCCTCTCACACAAGCAAATTTTTTATTTTTAATTATATTAGTAAATTTATTATTATTGTTATTATTATTATTATTAATTTATTATACGAAATTAATTATCTTATTATTATCATCATCGTCATCATATTATTATTATTATTAATTATTATTATAAATTTTGTACTTATTATTATTATTATTACTATTATAAATTTTGTATTAATTATTATTATAAATTTTGTACTTATTTTTTTATATTATTATTATTATTTTAGTATATGAAATTAATTATCTTATTATTATTATTATTATTATTATAAATTTTGTATTTATTATTATTATTCTAAATTTAATGCTTATTTTTATTTTTATTTTTATTATACAAAATTAATTATCTTATTATTATTATTATTGTTAATTTTGTACTTATTATTATTATTATTATTATTATTATTATTATACGAAATTAATTTCTTATTGTTATTGTTATTATTTGTTAACTTTTTTACTAATACAAATCATTTGTTTTAAAATAATCAATGAATTACATATTCTCAATCATATTATACTGTATGGGTACTTTAGCTATTGATATTATTTTTTATGTTCTGTCAACTGAATGTAAGAAAACCAGATTCAAGTTTACCATACATGATAAAGAATACCGATACTTAAGTGTTGAAGACATGGTCAATGAAATATGAAGACGCCGCTCAAGCGTTCGGTAATGGCTAAGGCTTCTACAACAAATCCACTTTCTCTTTTGTGATTACAGTTACCAATGGGACAAACTTTAAGAGATTATATGTATGTATATATAGGGACTGTTGTGGGGACCTAGCCTTTAATATTAACCCGAGGCTTGCCCATCATGGGCTTTCGGGTTAGGCCTACACCATTAATCACACTAACTATATAAAGAGCTTAAATCCAATAAGGATCACAATAATAGTGGACCATAGGCATCTCAATAGGAATCATATCATTAGCCTGTTTTTAATAAAACAAAATGACAATTGATTGTAGCCCATAAAATATATTCTAATACTGAAACCAAATATATTTTTGTTCTCGACGAATAAAATTTTATCTTTTTTATTCATTACAATCAAACACTTTACTGCCTCTAATTTTTATTTTCTTTTATTTATAAATTTTTAGTTTATTCCACCTCTTCGTATGAAAAACAGTAACCATATACAGCGCGTTATTGGATGTTGACGACCGTCAGCAACAAAAGCAGAAGCACACATAAACGCATACATACACAGTCACGCTATGGACCAGAAGCATGTACTGAAAATGAAGTTTTATGTCGTAGAGTACACGTAATACTCCACGCAATTAAAAGATGTTTAAATATTCCTTTAGCTTTTTTAATCTTCAGTCTTCATTAGCTTCCTAAATTTCTGGTAATCAATAATTTAAGAGGAGAAACAAGATCGTGAATCATACTCTTTTAATATTAATGTTGAGGTCGTTATATATAGTAAATTCAATCCTCATGCAATGGCTTCAAAGCAATATTGTAATTATTTTATGACAAAATATATTGTAAATATGAGCCAGAGCCATGTTCCTGGGCGATGCTTTGCTTAATTATGAATTTAATTTTAGACACAAGTTTTCATTTACTTCGATTGCTCAACAATTGAATAATAAAGAAATTTAAATTACGTTTCAACTTTATAGTGAAAATAAATTTTTATGTAAGATTTGTCACCACTTAAGCCTAGTGAACCTGTAACCGTATTTCCGAACTCTGAAATAAATGGTCCAAAATCACTTAATTAAGAATTACAAAATAGTCTTGTCCTGGACACATATATTCTTATTTTTCGAAACTTCCTGATCAATGGTGCTTGAGAAAATTCCTATTTGCTATGAGGAAAATCCCACCATGGAACGTACTTTTCACCCATAAACATAAATTAAAATATGGCTAGTTTCATTATCATACATGTATTAAATAACAAATTAAGGCTCTAGACGATCTGTTGCAATTTAAAATTTAAAATTTTGAAAATTAATTTAAATATTGGAGATTTTATAAATTGAATTTTCAAAATCGTATTAAAAAATAAAAATTTTTGTTCTATGCTATACTAAAAAATTAATACAACAAAATTAGAAAATTTGATTATTTAAAAAATAATATGTCTAAACATAGATGACATAACCTTTAAATATGAAATTTTAAATTTTAAATAATTAATTTTTTATTATTAAGACAATCTTATATATGCAATTAATTTTATCTTATTAAAAAAAGTAAAAAATAGTGAACAACTGAAAAATAAAAATCAAATTTTAAGTGAAAAAACATCTTTTCAAAAATCTTTTATTATCATATATTTTTCTAATTATTGTTAATTATAAATACATAAGCAAAAAAGATCAATTATTGAAATTAAAGTAGTCATTACAAAGTAGGACAAATGTCATAATATAAAGGCACCATCAAATTGTTGTAACACTGAAAAACTCAAATTAGTACTCCACACTATTTATATATATGCAATAATATAATATGGGGTTGGTATCACAATTTACTAGTTCAAAAATATATTATTCCTTTTGAAATTGATAAGTGAAGAGAGGGAAATTGTATTGTATGTTTCTATTTATTTACAGAAGTTTTGAGGACCTTAATATACACAATTAGAGATACATGAGATAAGGTAGAATATAAAATGAAAAGGTTAAAGCATATTGAACATAATGTTTATCTCTAAGTAACTTAGTTTATCTCTAAGTAATAGAAAAATAAGATGGTTATGATTAAATTGTCACCCCCCCCCCCCCCCTCGTTTCTCAAACTCAAGGTGACGTGTAATTATGAGTTTGTCTTGAAGATGTTAGAACGTGAACAAAGAAAGAGCTTTTTGCCGTTACATTGACAATTTGGTCAGTATAGGAGATGTATTAGATGTAGAGTGATTTGTTTGCTACCGGATCTCAAGCAAACTGAATGTCAATCTCAATGTGCTTTGTGCAAGCATGAGAGACTGGATCAAAAACAACAAAAGTAGCACCAAGGTTATCACACCAAAGAGTAGGCTTGATGTGAGAGAAACCGATTTCACCAAGAAGTGAATTGAGCCAATATAGTTCTAAGGTTATAAGAGCAATGCTTCTGTATTCTGCCTCAGTACTAAATCAAGCAACTATTGGTTATTTATTAGCACTCCAATAGATGAGATTGAAACCAAGAAAGATGTAGTAGCCAGATGTAGAACAATGATCATCATGACAATTAGCGCAATCAGCATCATAATAAGCATAGAGATTGAGAGATGATGATTTATTAAAATGAATTCATGAGAAGATATAGGGTGAAGATGTCGAAGAACTCGTTTAACCGTAGTCTAATGAATATCGGTAAGATAGTGTAAGAACTGAGAGACTTTGTTGATAACAAATTGGATGTCAGGGCGAGTGAGACAAAGATACTAGAGAGCACCAATAGTGCTACTGTACTCAATGTAAGTGTAAGTCGACTTGTACATTGTGTAACTCGACTTATGCCTCTACGGTACTGATAAGTCGACTTGTATATGT
>JAOTAX010000197.1:31550830-31574366 GCA_025629825.1 Erythroxylum guanchezii
AGTTTCTTCTCACCCTCATCCACGACTCTCTCCTTCTCCAAGGCTTCTTCTTTGTCATCTCCACTTGCTCTCCAAGGCTAAGGTAAGAGCTAGCACTCTTTTCTTTAGTCTAGCTATTCCCGGGTCAAAAGGGTTTGTCCCGGTTAGGTTTTCCGACCTCTGCGTGGATACCGTTAGAGACGGTCTCCTTTGGTCGTTTTGGTTTGCTTTTGTTATATATACACAACGATCCTGGCTTTCGGGAAGGTCCCGGAACAAAAATTTTTGTTTTCCGCATCGTGTTCATGTGATGGACACACCAGGATTTTCCTACACTCAATAGCATCAAAAAGGGGATGGCAATGGTTTTTAGATAAAGAAAGGATATGAATAATGGGTGAGTTGGCAAGTTTAGAATTATAGAGACCGGTTCAAAGAAGAAGATCTTTGATTTATGTGATTTGAGTGAGTTAAAGACTAGTAGGCATAGTAATGGCCTCAATACCAAGAAAGTGATGAAATGAACTCAAGTCTTTAATGGGGAAAGTGGTGTTGAGATCGTGAATAAAAGATTTAACATAATGATGAAGAACTTGTAACCAAGATATCATCCACATAAATAAAGACAAAGGTTGTGTAAGTCAAGGTGGTATGAATAAATAAAGAAATGTTAAGGTCAAGAATTTTCTTACTCAATGTATAAAACCAAACTCAAGGAGCTTATTTCAATCCATACAGATCTCTATGGAGATAACAGACATGATGAGGATAGTGGATATCTGTAAACCTAAAAAGTTAACACATAAAGACTTGTTCTTGGAGATGACCATTTTGACATTAAGTTGGCGTAAAGCAAGAGTGAGAACAATGTGAATGGTAGTGGGTTTGACAACAGGACTAAAGGTATTGTGTGATCAATGCTTGGAGTTTGATGATAACCTTTAACCATTAGTCGAGCCTTATGATATTGAATAGAGCCATCAAGATTTCTCTTAGTACGAAACACCCATTTTATAGTCAACATTGTTAGCATTTGTCGGAGGAGGAATAAGAGTCTAAGTATGATTGTAATGGAGAGCAGTGAACTCATTAATCACAACTTGACGCTAGTGTGAAAATTTATTGGCTTAAATGAAGCATGTGGGGTCAAAAGTGGTAACAAGCATGGAATAGGTGATATAATCATGAAAAGAGAGAGGGATGCAGGTGTGATCATGTGTGTAGGTGACCATAAGATGAGATGATAATGGTGGAGGAGTAGGTGAAGGTGGAGACGCAATGTGAGTAAGGGAATGGTTTAAAGGTAAAGGTAAGAACAGGACAAAAGGATGGGAAGGAGAAGGGGAAGGGAAAGCATTAGAAGAAATGGTGGAATGGTAAAATTCATGTTCAAGGAAATGCACCTCACGAGAGATATAAAGTTTAGAGGTTTGAGGATCAAAACAACGGTATCCTTTATACTTGAAGTAGTAGTCTAAAAAAACAAAGGGAGTAAATTTAGTTGTGAGTTTATTAGTATGAGTAGAGCCTAGAGAGGAAAAATGTGCATATGAAGACTTGAAGGTGAGAAAGAGTAGGTTTAATATGAAAAGTGTTTCATAAGGAGACTAGTGATTAAGAACAGGTCTAGGTGAGATGTTGATAAGATAAACAGTAGTAGAAAAGGCTTCAAACCAAAAAGTTTTAAGAAGAGAGGCATACAAAAGAATGTAATACCTATTTTAGTAATATGACAAATTTACGTTTTGCAAAGCCATTTTATTGAGGAGTATGGGACAACAGATACAACAAGTGACATCATGAGTAGTAAGATATTGAGAAATGATGAGTTCAAGAGCTCCACTGCATTGAAAAGTTTTGATTGTGGCAAGAAAAGGTTTCTAGTTGTTGTTTTAAAGGATTGAAAATAGAGTAGAGCATTAGACTTTTAAACCAAGGGAGAAAGCCAGGTAAATCAACTGAAGTCATCAATAAAGATAATAAAGTATCGATGCCCATATAAAGAAAAAGAAGAGGAAGGCCCTCAAATCCCTAGGAGAGTTCTGAGAAGAGACTAAAAGGTTACATATAACAACACTAAAATCTCGGGCTAACCCATCTGAGATCCCCCATCAATTATAGAGCTTTATAGCAAGGAACATTTAGAATTGACCCAGTTGTCGTATGAGGTTTGTCCTTGTTTTAAGCTTGTTTTGTTGGCTACTAACCTTACAATCCTTGAAGCTTCAGTTGAACAACTATAAAGATATTTTTTGAAGTTATATAGAAAGATATTTTTTTGAGGTAAAGTGAATTATATATTAAAAAGATAAGTTTGGTCCATTGTCCCTTTTAAAATAGGATATATTTTTTTGTTAACAAATATTTGTTAACTAATTACTCTTTATATGTTGTAAATTAATTACTAATAATTTTCCAATTATGTATATTAATGAAAATATATCTTCTCCTTCTTCCTGTTTTTATTTTTGAAAATTCTATCTTCTTGTATAGACTGAAAGATATCATTCAAATAAAACTAAAAACAAGGAATGTCATATTTATACACATATAAGAAGGTTTTTAACTTCTCGTAACTAAAATTCGAAATTATTATCAATTTTAATTTAAATGTTTGCTTATGTTTGAAATATAATTTTTTTGTCCAATCCTAATAAGATTATAAAATTTCCCTTAAAGTTCTAATTATTGAACTAGAAGAATGTAGTTATAATTATAAATGAGCTAATTATAAAAAAAATCTCAAACTTTGCTCAATTTTGCAATTATAGCTCGAACATTAAAAAGTGACAATTAAATATTAAACTTTCAATTTTTTAATTCTAACCCGACGTTAGTTTTTTATTAAGTTTATTGAAGTGACTTGCCACGTATTTCAAAAATCCTCAAAATTTTTACACATCAGACTAAATAAACATAAATAATGAAAATTAACAAAACTACGTCGTTTAATAACATAACTAAAACTACATTGTTTTTGGGAATTAAATCCCTAAATAAAAGAGGCAGCCCTTCATTCTTAGCACAACCCTTCATTTTTGCATCTCCAAGTCAAATGCAACTTTAGGAAAAGGATATGCGTGTAGTCCACTGAGGGTCGTGATGAGAACGAAAGGTTGTACGTAAATGAAGGAAAATTTTATAATAAAGACTAAATTATAATTTTATAAAATTGAAATATTATTTTAAAATTTTTAAAATTATTCAAAATAATATTTGATATTGAAACAATATTAATACTAGATCATATCGATATGATTCTTATATGATATTCACAAATTTGTTTATTATATTTAAATAAATAACTATTGTATCCGTTAATTGTTTATTTTATCAATAAAAAATTAATCTAATTTTTCAATAGTATTTTGTACCAAATCTTTTTGCTAGCGTTGAAACCGTATTGTGTAAATTATCGGGTAGTAACTTCCATCCATTTTTAAGGTATGATAATAATAGGGGTCATTATCAAATTACAAGTGTGTTTGGAAGTTTAAAGTCACATAGTTGACACTAGTACAATCGCAAGTGGCTTATGTTCTAACTGCCAGCGGAAAAACGCGCATATGTTAGTATTCTTCCAAAAGTAAGTTCTGATTAGACAAGGGACAAAACCATCCATACAGTACAAGGGCTAGGTAAAACGTGAAAGGCAGAGCTTGATAGGTACTTCCAGGAAACATTTCCATATGTGGGAGTTGACATTAACAAAAGAACGGGGAAAAACGTGACTCTTAGCCAATGTAATGCGTGAACAATTCAACATAATCGTACGAAAATAATCATGAGGGACTGGACTTGATGTTTGCAGATGTTTGCAGGTCTCAAAAAGTAAAATCAATAGCTATACGGGGAAAAGAGAAAACCATGATTTTGTCATCTGTTCAAAGGTAAAAGAATTCTCAAATAATAAGAATGGTGCTAAACAGTAATCGGGGATTATAACGGTGTGATCAGACCTGATGAAATTCAATTATCAGTTCAAATTGTCTTCCTTTGAATCTTATAATGGAAATTGGAAAATCATTCGTGATAGAATTGAAAATGGAATTATAATACTGTAGAATTTACCTATAAATATATATTTATATATTTTTTGATAAATACATACATACTAAAGTTAATAAGAAAGTGGTTTTTAATAGAATATGCACCTAAGATTTGTTATCCCTATCATATACCAGATAGGATTATGATAAAGTAAATTTCACTTTAACTCTTATATTTTGATAAATTAAACACGGTTAAAAATATTACAAACTCTTGCAAAAAATTAGAAATAAAAAACTTATCTTTTGTAGAAATGATGAGAAATTTTACTTGTAATTTTTCATATAAAATTTACTTCCATTATTTATTTAAACCTTAAGGATTACAAGATATGACATATCCAATTATTAAAGTTAATAACTATTAATACTTTATAATCAATAAGTTAGAGAGGACAGTGAATAGATAGTGTCAAAGTTAAAATATAATAACAATTCAGTACACAAGGCTCTCCACTTTGCAAGGGACGAGGGAGAGATATCAATTATATGCAACCTTCCCTTTACATTTTACAAAAAGGTTGTTTATGTGACTCGCAATTAAAACATAAGTGTAGCATTTAATGCAATTATTCTTTTATGTTTGTGACTTTTTTCTCCCTTAGCCATTGTCTTGATTCTTTAGTGATTATGCCAAACATTTTTGTCTTTTCATAATTATAAGGGTTAATTATAAAAAAAAAAGCTCAACTTATCGTCAAATTTTCAATTATAGCTTGAATTTTAAAAAGTAGCAATAAAATGCTCAAACTTTCAATTTTTTCAATTTTAGCCTAATGTTAGTGTTTCTGTTAAGTTTGCTGACGTGACTTATCACGTGTTTAAAAAATTTTAACTATTAATATATGTCAGCCAAAATTAACACAACAAATGAATGTTAGTGAAACGACATCGTTTAATCATATAATTAAAACAACATCGTTGTTTAAAAATAACCTAAATTAAATTACACGGTCCTGATGACCTTACACTTTGATTTTAATTTTTCCTTTCGTTTTCAGTTTGTTCTCTCAATGCCCTCATCGTTCGATTTTCAGATTACGCAGCTTCGATGCTCTCACACTAAGGACATTAAGAGAATGAACTAAAAACGAAAAGCTTACTAGTGTAGTATACGTTGTAATACGAGAGTAGTTTGGGGCATCAGAAAAACAAAAAAAATAAAGAGCTGAGGACATCGGGAGAACAACAAATAACTCCAGATTAGAATTGAAGAAAATTGAAAGTTTGAGCATTTGATTGTCACTTTTTCAAGTTTGGGCTAGAATTGAAAAGAATTAAAAGTTTGGACATTTTATTTCTATTTTTTAAAGTTTAGACTATAATTAAAAAATTGATGAACGTTTAGTTTCTTTTTTGTAATTAACCCTAATTATAATTAAATAGTTTAACATAATTAAATGCTATATCAAAATTTTAAGTATAGTGTAATCTTCTACTTCAAAAGCTCTTAATTTCTTCCAGATTACATATAAATATATATGCATATATTATAAAATTAAGACGCTGGTAAAAGGAAAGATTCAGTTATAACTTATGTACTCTTAGTTTATCTAAAGTTATAAGGACAAGATGGTTTGTGTTCTAGTTTATCTGAAATTACAAGAACAAGCCGGTGTATGATTGAGAGGTTTCAAGTTGGAGTCAATTAATTCCTCAAGTCAAAGTGCATGCTTTTCAATAATTATCTTGTAATGATAACCTGCTTTCTTTCTTTCCTTTTACCCTTATAGCTGAAATTCCTTGGATTTTATAAAACTTATTCCTTTCCTTGGTGATCAGTGAATCGAATAGATAATGCCCTCGTTTTATAAACGGAGCTGACTTTTGCTCTACGCTCCTATCCCTATTTTGTTATCTCTTTATAGTGCCAGTGTGACTTTCAATTAAAACTTACAAAGTACCAAAATACAGAGGTTATTGCATACAATTTGGAACTATTGGTTTGATCTTTAGTCTAAGCAAGGCGTAGAGGATGGTGGTATGATAATTAAGAAGAGCGTCCAGAAGTCAATGTGTTGTAGTTATTGTTGTTGTTTAGAAGCAGTCTTTTAGTTCTCTTTCATAATATAATTGAGTGCTTTGTATTGCTTAGAGAGGAAAAAAAAAAGATGGATAAATGAATGTATACAAAATAAAACTGAGTTGTTCGACTTTATTCAACATAAATCTTACTGAAGGATTATACCTATATTTTATTATAATTTGGATATCATGCAATAAATAAAGAATAAAATCGACAATTCCAATTCCAATTCTAACTTTAAAGTAAAACTACAAAACAAAATCAATTTTAATATGAAATTATATAGATTTCTTTCAAGGTTATGATATATATGGTGCTTCATTTTTATTGAAATTTTAACTAGAATTTGAATTGAAATTCCATCTTAACTTAAGTGGAAGTGCACCATGTGTAATAATTTAGTGAAGATTAAGTTGTTAAAAATTCAAAATATTTATTTCAAATTTTCAATTATTGGAAAACTAATTATTTATAAGTTCATTGAAATTGGGAAAAGAATTGAAGTTCTAATTTTATCTCAATTTATAAAATTAAATTGACAATTCAATTTCAATACTTCTTTCCAATATAGAGAGCGTCAAAAGCAACCTTATTTAATTTTACTCTTTATAAATAATTAAGTTCAATGTAATGACTAAAGATTAATTAATTTTAAATCACAAGTAAATACGGTTTGTAGATCTAAGATGTACTTTATAGGTAAACTATGCTTATTTTTCTCTTATTCTTAGCTTACTTATATTACATTTTGTGAAGAATGTAATAAACAATGCATTAAAAATTAATAATTTATGAGCATTTTTTATGGTAAATTGACTTTTGGCTAGAAATATTTCAAATCCAATAAGAAATTAATCTAGAAGGAATCTTTCAAGAACTCTCTAATTGCATACATGTTTTATTGGTTTAATGCACTCTATCATCATACATTAAATTATCATATTTAAATTTCACTTTCAATTGAAAAATAAATTTGAAAAGTGAAAACCAACGATAAGATGATGTAAACCTTATATGCAAGAAAAAAGTGCATGCATATTAAAAATTTTCTATATAGACTACTCTTTTATTTTAAAGTTAGGCTAATAACGACTAGGAGACTCGTGGATATATTAGTTTCTTGTTATGGACCTAGTCTTCTCAATATGTTTATTAAATGTGATATGATTATGTCAGACTATTAGGACACCTTGATGGTAGGTCTAGTATATTTACTAACCAGTCTAAGTCTCTCTTATTACCCTCATAAGGAACATTTTAAAGGATTAGTAATATGACCCTCACCAGTAGGACTAGTGAGATTTGATATTAATATGACTGGACAAAGGACTGCTCTATTAGAAATGGGTTTAACCCAAGAAATTGAAAATAAAATATAAGAGAATGATATGAATTGCCACACTTATTGAGAAGAAAGGATTGTGAATGGTAAGATTCTAGGATTTGATTGTCATTAGCAAACTAAATGAGCTAGTAAGTTTATCGAGAACTTAAAGTGAGTGCTACTTTAAAAGATTGAAAAAGAATCTCTCCAAAGGTTTTTGATTAATCTATATCAATGAATAAGACTCTATAACTAGAGTTCTAAAAGGAAATAACATCCTAAAATAACAAAACTCTAACTAACTAAAACATGTGTTTGATGTATGTCCTAGAACACACTAGCTCCAATTTTATTCTAGAATTTTCAGTGTGGGTAAAAAAGATGGGTGCAATGTTAAATACATATGCAACGCCAATGCCAATTTGCTTCTATTCCTCTAATTTGTAAACCCAGTTAAAAGAGTGGTATCTAATACTAAAATGACTCTAATACAGTTACATTATGTTTCTTAACCATTCAAAGGTTAGTGAAAGATCGATGTTGACTATCATATGTTTTCGACTCTAGTTACATTCTATAACCACAATCTTTAGCTTGCTCATTCACATTGATCAACATTATATGTCTATCCTTAGCCTGGTAAAGCCGTATATCTTTACTCTTTATATAAAGATCCACTATTAAGTCATTGGGAACTTCTTTGACCTTCCGTAGTCTACTCAGAGTCATCTGTCCTCCAATGTTTTTTAAAATATTCCCAATATCTTTTAGCATTTAAGTAGTAAATGGTTGATTCCCATCAATTAGGTTTTTTCATTTATAACTCGACTTTAAGAAATAGGAGAGGCAAAAGAAGAGTTACGTTATCATCTCTAAAATTTCATATATCTATTATAGATTAAAAATTATTTCTTCTATTCCATATATTCATAATATCCTTTTATTATTTATAAAACAATTCAATTAAGATGTATATAATGCTATTGAATGATCTTAGATGCTCCCATTTGATGTTAGATTCATATATGCAATTATAAAGCTAGTTATAACAAGTTCACAAGGCCTTAATTGGTAAAATAAGTTCAATTTTTTATTAGAAAAACTTAGATGGAAGATTTTAGGCTTTCAGAAAATCCTTAACTTATATTTGTGTGAAATCCTAGAATAGTTTATTGTTTCTTATATATAAGTCATGAGATTGGTTTAAAAACACCAAAGTGAATTGTAATTCAATTCTGTAACTTGATTTTTATTAGTTCATATGTTTTATTTGTTTTACATGTGCTTTTTATGCTTTATCACTCTACTCATATTTTATGTATTTTTATATTCTGGAAGACACCTAATGTTCAGATCAAACCTTTGGTTTAGTGAACTTAAAGGTTATAAAGATAACATTTGTAGGAATTGATTTATAGAGATTTTTTTAGTCAACCATTCGATCAACTGAACAAAGGCATCTCCATTTTGCAATTTCATATTTTTACCAGTTGAATAATATAACATAAGATGGTACAATGAATAGTAAAGGTCATAATTTGATTTATGAATTATTGTTTGCTCAAAAGGGATAACATTTTACATTTTTATTTCTACTTTATCTATTATGACTCTTATTTACAATATTTTTAATCAAATAAAAATTTATAATGTCAATTTTGAGTTTGTTTTAGCTTATTATAAAGTTTGCCTTGGTTTCTAATTTAAAGAGTTAAGTAGAATTTATCAATCAAATTTGTTCAACTGAGACTTTGGTTTAAAATAATTTTAATATTTCAAAAAAATGATGTTAAGTTGGCATTAGGTTGGCAAACCTGGATATGATTCTTTTTTAGGATAAACATATGTTTATAACTCAATAATGCACAAAAAGGAAAAGATTTATTTTTAGAATTAGGAAAAGGCAAATAGATTAAGCATCATGATCATAAAGGATTTGATTTTATCATTCTTTAAGAGTAGATTACTTGATGAGAATAATACCAAAAGATTCATGATAATTTTGAAGGAAAAGATTCATATAATGTGAAAAAGTTGAAGTTAGTCAACTTATGCATAAATTGACTTCTTTAAGGTATGATAGAGCATTTAGGGATAAGGCTTACATCATGAAGATGTAGGACATTGTCAATTAGTTAAATGGACTTTAGGTCCTAATTTCATTTATTCAAGGTAGGTACTAAATTCGCTACCCTCTAACTTTAGTTCTTGAAGATTATCTATAATGCTAAAAAGAAGGTATAGACAACAAACGAGCTTATCTATATTTATGTTCAAGAAGAGGAAAAGATAAAGTATGGAAAAGGGGAAAATATTACTAGGTGGGTCTTCTAACCTAAAAGGGATTATGAGATTTATAACAAAAAGTTTAGGATGAACAAGGGCTTCAAAAAGGGTTGAAATAAACCCAATAAGCCTTCTAGAGGGGTTAAAAAAGAATGTTAAGTGTTGGTTTTATGAGAAGATAGAACATCTAAAAAGGGACTATTACAAGTAAAAGGTTTCTTAAAGAAGAAGAAAAACAAATAACATAGACTTGGGGTTTTAGTTTGCTTTAAGTCATCTTTGATAGATATGGTACTAAATAGATTATGGCTAGATAATGGTTCCTCAATTTATATTTTCAATAATTGTAATCACTGAGGAACAAAAAGAAGGCCAAATGAAGGAGAGGTGAATATATTCATTATAAATGGAACCAAAATAGGAGCAAAGTATACTGGAGATGTGAAGATGTAGTTGAGCTTAAGTGGCAGTATAATGTTAAATAAAGTAGCGTATGTCCCATATAAGAGACATATTTTAGTTTTAGTTTTTATACATGATAATAATGTTAGATATTTATTAGTTTTTAGTAATAAAAGAGTTACATTGTCCCCAAATTTTGTTGCAATTAGTGAATGTTTATTAAATGATGAGATATATCATTTGAATTTAAAAAACCTTGGTAAATTGGTTATGAGTATTGAAAATAAGGAATTAAAAGGAGTTTAACCAAGGAGAAACTATTCAATTTATGACATAAGAGTTTATAGATTGATCAAGATTGAAATCCTTCCTAATTTGGTTTATGCTGATGTTGATAATGCTAGCGTAAATTGTATTAGAATAAATTCATTAAAAGTAAGAAGAATGGTAACACTAAAACTAATGAGGTTTTAAAGATAACTTATACATAAAATAATGGACCTTTGAACCTCACTATTGATGAAAAAAGTTGTTTGACATTTACTAATCGTTACTCTTGATATATTTATATACATCTCATTAGTAATAGTATGAGGCCATAGAAAAGTTTAAAGTCTTCAAAGAAGAGGTTAAGAAGCAACTCAATAAACCTATTAAGGTTATTAGATCAAGCCATAATGGAGAGCATTATAGTAGATATAGAGTTTTAGGTTATGAGAAGGGACCTTTTGTTAAGTTAACATAGTTAAACAATATACCATGCTTAATACACTTGAATAAAATGGAGTAGTAAATAGGCGCTACCACACACTTAAGATCATAGTGAAGAATATAACAAGAAGATTAAAGTTTTTTAGTATCTATGGTAGCAAGGCACTGAAGACATCACCTTAAATCATGAAATATATTCCTAAAAAATTATTTCCCAAGACTCCTTTTAAGCTATGGATAACTAGAGCCTAGTTTGAACCATTTGATGTTTTGTAATTTTCTAGCTAAGATAAAAATTTATAGTCCATAAAAGAAGATGTTGAATCCTAAGATAACTCATGGGTTCTTCATTGACTATCTTAAAGGTTCAAAAAAAAATACAAGTCTTAATATCTTAATTATAGTAATAAATTGACTATAATTTTTTTAGAGAATGATATGGAATATATTTCATTAAGAGCTTAAGCATTTGAGGAGTTGGATCTGGTAGCAATATACATTCTTATTATTTGTAAGAGAGTTATTGAGGTATTTCTATTAATTTATATGCATAACTTGGATATAGTTTTAACTCCTAATGTTAGAGGTGGCGTAAATGTTATTAGAAGGGTTGTGGTGGATGTTTAACATGATTCTTCAAGCCCACTAAGACGTTTACAAAAAAATAAGATGCCTATACTCTTTGATGATTATGTTGTTTATTTGGATAAATCTAACTATGATTTTTTAGAGATTGTAGATCCTCTTAACTATAATGAAAAATTTTTAAGACTCCTTATTTTGACATATGGATGATGACTATAAAGGAGAAGATGTAGTCTATGAAACGCAATAGTGTTTAAGAGTTTGTAGATATTCGATATGAATTTAAATGTATTTACAACAAATGAATGTTCAAAACTAAAAGAGATGCTAAAGGCAAGGTTGAGAGGTTTAAACTAAGGCTAAGGGTTACACTCAGAGGTAGTGGAGTACATTGAGAATTCTTGCCATTCTTTGTTAAAGACTCATTTTAGATCATTATGGCTTTAATATCTTATTTTAATCTTAACCTTCACTAGATACATGTCAAGACAACTTTCTTAAACAACGATATAGTGGATAAGGTGTACATGCAACATTTCATATGTTTTAAAAGTTAAAAGAAATGCATGCTAGGTTTTTAAATTAAGGAAGTTGATTTATAATTTGAAGCAGGCATCATGACAATGTACTAATTCTATAAGGTGGCCACATATTGAATTTTAAAGTGAATACAATTGACTCTTGTGTATAATTCAAGTCTAGTAGGAGCAAGTTTACATTTCTAGTCTTATATGTAGATGATATTTTGTTTGCTAGTAATGATTTGGATTAAGTTATAAAATATGAAGAAAATACTATCAAAGTACTTTGACACGAACAATTTTAGGGAGGCATAGATGGAGATCTGTAAGGACATATTAAAAAAAGTTTTAGACCCAACTCATGAGGCCTTTGTTGATAAAGTGACATAGAGGTTTTACAAGCACGACTACAAGCTAGATATATCACATTTTATTCAAAGGTGATAAGTTGAAATGATTTGAAGAAAGTGAGGATGAATTTTATTCCTTATAGTAGTTTAGCTAGGATTTTGATGTTATTAAGTACTTTTATAGTTGATATTCTTTGCAAGTGTTTAACCAATGATAGTTATGAGCATTAGGTTGCAGCAAAGAAAGTATTGAACTACATATGTAAGACTGGGGATTTTATGCTTATTTATAAACTTATAGATGTTCTAAAAATCAGAGATATGCTAATGTTGATCTTGGTGGATATTCTGGTGACAAGAAGTCGATAACATGTTATATTTTCATATTAGTTGAAGGAGTTATCTCTTGGAAGAGCTCTAAACAATCAATTGTGGGAATTTAACTATGAAAGTTGACATTATAACTTATTTTGTAGTAGAAACACATGCTGATTGATTGCACAATTTCATTAGAGGGTTTAGGATTGTTAATTCTTTTTCTAGGGCCATCATGGTTCATTATTACAACTTATATATTGAATTCTTTGCCAAGTACACAAAAACACTAATGGTGCCAAGTTTGTTGAACTCAAGTATTTAAGCAACAAAGATGGGTTGATAATGATGATGTAGTTTATGAATATATTGCCACTATAAATAAGTTAACTAATTAAATTACTAAAGGGTTTAAGCCTATTGATTGTCCTAGATATGTAGGCAACATGATCTTATGTTGTTTTGATTTAATAAGAACTTGTGACTATTATGTTACATTTATTACATCACTTAAGATTAATAAAGTTGTAGATTTTGCACTTTTTTATTCTATTATGATGTTTGAAATACATGCATGCAATTTTTTTTAAATATGTGCATATGTGATTCTTTTATCTTGAAATACGATTATGACTTCTTTATAAAAGCGGATAAGATATTTTCATCATTGATCTTTATAGTCAATGGCTCTTTGAAGCAAAATACTTTTAGTGGTTAATATCTGCATAAGATTGATGGTCCTTTTTAGGAATCATAAGTCTCGTTTTGAGATTGAGGTATAATGTGAGACTAGACTAATGTTGATAATTATGCTTTATAATTTTATAAGTTACAAATGCAAGTTATAGTACACAATCAAAGAGTTCAGAGAGTGAATTGTTTATAGTTGTGACTATGGAATTGCATGTTATTATAACACATTAACTACTACGATCTAGTATATTTTTAGAATTATGTACATAATTATTAAATTTTTATTTAATCATATCGAGTCGTTTTCAAAATATTTTCAAAATATATAAAATCTTAATTAGTTTTTCAAAATGAATTATAATTAATTTACCTTTTATTTTAAAATTGGATAAAATATAGACATACAATTTTACGATTATTTCAATGATCTTATTATAAGTTTGATTTTATCAATTGATTTATTAAATGTGATAAGATTATTTTATAACACTATTATAATATCTTAATTATAAAATAATCATTTTACTAATTAATTTAAGTTACTGTCACATCACCCTTACAAGTAATTTCTTAAGCGATTAAGTTTATTTCACTGATAAATAAGTGGAGACAATAGGGGAGTATAATTTTATTATTCCTAAAACTTCAATAATTTATTATTGATGATTTAACATGTTTTACTAATAATTAATATATCCTTTAGTACAAGTCATTATAATATTTTTTAATTATTCATGAAACAATTTGGTTAAAATGAATAAATATTTAATAAACATAACCTTCTATTTGATATTAAATATCATTGTTCGCACTTATTCACAACCCAAAGTAGGCTGGAATCTGACATGGTCCAAAGATTACGCAGTTGCTAATATTATCTTATGGGGTTCTAGCAAGCTCTACTAGACTCTATGAGAGCAACCGCCATTATAGAGAAAAAGTTTTCGATTTTATCAGCTTTATTAATACGTTGGCGCGAATGTGGGCCGTGATTGAACATGTAAATTGGGGTTTATGCTTGGTATGGCTCACTCCCCTCGTGCTTGAACGACCAGTCAACTCCTAACATGTAGCGAATCGCTTGGTGAGTCTGGTGACTTTAACCTGTTGTCACGTGCACAACTGACCATCCTAGTCTTCCCTCCCAAGCCACTAAATTAATGTCTCTTTACCTCCACTTATCAACCGCAAGTTTGTCATTTTTACGTACGTATAGATTCTATAAAAGCCCATGAAACCATTGGTATGGGCATCGTAGTCGCTAAGGGTGAGGGCTGTGAGCTAGTGTGGGGCACTTCGTTACGTACCTGCACAGAACTTTGTAAGCCATGGCTATGTTGACTTCAGTGCTTCCAAGAGTTGAGATTCTGTCAAGCAGTGGAATCCAGTCAATCCCAAAAGAGTATGTTCGCCCAAAAGAGGAGCTGACAAGCATCGGAGACATCTTCGAGGAGGAGAAGAAAAATGAAGGGGCTCAGGTGCCAACAATCGACTTGAAGGAAATAGACTGTGGGGATAATGAGGTTCGCGAGAAATGCAGGGAAGAGCTAATAAAAGCAGCCAAAGAATGGGGTGTGATGCACCTTGTAAACCATGGCATTTCCGATGACCTCATCGAACGTGTTAAGAAAGCTGGAGAGGCTTTCTTCAACCTTTCGGTGGAAGAGAAAGAAAGCTATGCAAATGATCAGGCATCCGGCAAGATTCAAGGTTATGGAAGCAAACTAGCCAATAATGCTAGTGGCCAACTGGAGTGGGAGGACTATTTCTTCCATCTTATTTTTCCCGAGGACAAGCGAGATTTATCCATTTGGCCTAAGACACCAAGTGATTACAAGTAAGTTTGAAGCAACTTATTCCACAAACACCTTTGTATATATATATATAAATATACATAAAAATAAATAAATAAATGTATATATGTATATATAAAAAGTGTTTGTATATATATAAAAATAAAAATAAATACACACACACATATATATATATACATAAAAATAAATAAATGTATATATGTATATATAAAAAGTGTTTGTATATATATATATAAATAAAATATATAAATACATACATATATATATATATATATATATATATATATGTATGAATGTATGTATGTATGCATATGGGGAAAATATATATATATATATAAAGAAAATTCTTATGAATTTAGGGAACACATTTTCTTACTGATTTTATTTGCTATTAATAGTAACTTGAGAAAAATTGGTAATCATCATATCTAATGAATACTTTATAATCTTCCCTAAATTGTGAGTTTGCTAAATACCAAAGGAAAGTTAACCGTTACCTCAATTACTTGGTGTATATATTAGTAGGTCAAAATCTTTGTCAGCTTTCTTATCAGATGTTATTTTGGATAGCACCTCCCCTTGTCCACAAACATACGTAGACAATTCTTGTAAACAAATACTAAAGGTAGTATAGAGGCTCATAATAAAAAGTTAGCCACCTGCAACACTATCTTTGTCTCACGACTATACTTTTTTTAACTTCAAACACGAATGGTAATTTTCTTAACCAAATCATGATTTCTGGAAAATTATCATTGCAATCTGATTAATATCCATAACAGAGAGGTGACTTGCGAATATGCAAGGCTACTCAGAGGTCTAGCAACAAAAATTCTCTCGGTACTATCACTGGGATTGGGATTGGAAGAAGAAAGGCTAGAAAAAGAGGTTGGTGGACTCGAGGAACTCTTACTTCAAATGAAGATCAACTATTACCCAAAGTGTCCACAACCAGAACTGGCCTTAGGTGTGGAAGCTCACACCGATGTGAGTGCACTCACTTTCATACTCCATAACATGGTTCCAGGACTCCAGCTATTTAAGGAAGGTAAGTGGGTGACAGCAAAATGCGTCCCGAACTCCATCATCATGCACGTAGGAGACACCGTTGAGATACTGAGCAATGGTAAGTACAAGAGCATTCTACACAGGGGACTTGTGAACAAAGAGAAGGTGAGAATCTCATGGGCAGTCTTCTGCGAACCGCCGAAGGAGAAAATCATTCTCAAGCCGTTGCCGGAGGTTGTCTCGGAGTCGGAGCCAGCGTTATTCCCTCCTCGGACTTTCTCTCAGCACATTCAACACAAGCTGTTCAGGAAAACTCAAGATATTGCTGCCGCGCAAATCTCCAAATGAAGCTAATTTGCTCTGTCATGGTTGTTTTTCTCGTATCGTGCTCGCCCGTTGTTGCTTAATTATGATGCTGTAATTGCGTTTATCCAGTGGATTTATCTCTAAGAAAAGAACAAAACAAATTAAAAAAAACTGCATGGTGGGATTATGTTAAGATTTGTCAAATGTTTTTGTTTAAGTTCTAGGGAGATGGTTGTGCTTGTCCTTCTCCCTCATCTTCAGATTCTGTGTACCTGCTCCTATTGAAGTAAGCAAAATTATTCTTCATTATTAATTCCCAAGTGTTTGCTTGATTAGCTTGAATTATGACCATATTTCTTAGTATATCACAAAAGGTTCACCAAAGCTTGAAATCTAGTGGTTTTACCAATGGTGTGAGATTTCTCTCAACTTGTGTACATACGCCTTACTAGATTTTACTCTCTATAACCTGTATCCTCACCAGTGTTTGTTGAAGCGTAAAAATAATTGGTAAACACTTCTTTTTGTCAGCGTGTATGGAATTAAGTTGTGCTTACAAGGACAGCCCTTGCATTGAGCAGGATCCTGTGTTGTTACAGCAAACACATGAAGTTTTCATCTCTGTCTTCTCTCGGCAGCTATTAATAGGCTGTGTTTTGTTGTCTTTGTTTTACCATATATATATATATAGAAACATAATTGGTTGGTCCTTCTGTTTGTGTATATCGATGTCTGGAAATCTAGTTGCGAGTAGTAACAATCAGACCTATAATATTGGGGGACGGATGAGGATCCTGGCATATAAATTGTGTTGCAGCAATGCTTTTTTGGTTATTATAACCGCTGTGTACCGACTGTTGTCTCGATGAAAAGAGCAATAAGCCACTTCCTATGCCACGCTTGACTAGTCCATATATTCTATAAATATTCTATCCCAGTGCTATTTTATACTATCTGAACCAGAGATTCCCAGGGCTTGTCACGAGAGAATCCTCTAAATTTAGCAATGATTAGAATTTTTGTTCTGCTTCCAAAGCTCTTTATGTAATATATCAGGAGCTTTCACAAATATGTCAACGACAGACTACAGGAGTATTGCCTCACATTACAAACTGAAGTAGTTCCTTCAGTTCAACAATGTTAACAATGACCCCCCATTTCTTTGAATAATTGCAATGCTAAACTTTCAGTTACAGGAATCCACTGACTACCCAGTTACTGCCACAAATTTATCCTAAGCGATCCAGATTTCAAGGAAAGAAAAAAGAACAGCGCTATAGCTGTTTAGTAGTACATTCGTAGAATTGATAATCCAAAGAAACGAAGCATGTGCTTTTACTCTGAGATCTGTACCAAGGAACTGAAACTTCCGACATAAATTATTAAATCCGGAATGGAGAATGAAAATATGGATGGATGTGGTTACCTAAAAATTATGGTTCAGTTGCTGTTGTTTTGAATTGTATTTGTAGTTGCTTGATATAAAGCAACTATATCAGCAACCGTAAATTTTTTAAAACAAACAAAAACAAAAAAATTAAATGTAAAATGAACAAATCAATACCTTAGATTTGGTAACGCAGTTCGACATATTTTGCCTACGTTTACAGGACCCACATCCAGCTTAATCACTTTTACCAAAGAACAACAATAGTTTTACTCAAGGCATAATAGAGCCAACTCACCCTACCCTTGACACTATCCTTCTTGTGAAAGTAAATTTCACTCAATAACATGAATAATTTGTCCTAAACTAAATAGAATATTTACTCAACAATGTTCGACAATAAAGAAAAGAATTAAACAACTCAAGTGAGTTAAACAATAAGTACATAAACAAAGACATTTGAGATAGAAAACAACTCATCTAACAATGTAGCTTCTTCAACGAAATAATAGAAAGTTGTCTACCAAGAAATCTGTTGTGAACCTTCGATGATGTCACTGAGATATCTCACGCATAGCAGTCACAAAACACCTCGAATCAATGAACGTTTCATCACTGAAGCTTCATAAACAAAGAACTGCAACCACACCCAAAACTCCTGGAGGTTTTCGCACAAAACACAAAGATAACTAAGAAAATCACCCAACCCTTAGAAGAAGAATGTAGCTCAGAATCTAGACAAAATCACAATAAAATCAACCATCAAAAATAGTTCAAGAGACTCAAAATTACAATTGCTAAGTCACTCTATTCTACTCGTTTTTTCTACATAATTCAGCCCAAAAAATTCATGCAATAGGTAGAGAAAAACAATGGTCCAATATAGATTATGTAACCAAAAAATCAGCTGCCTTAGATAAATAAAAACAATCAAAATGAGCTGTCAAGAAAAGTCAAAAAATTACTAAAAATCTGCACCTTATCTTAATCAAGCTATAGTGATTTTATTTCAATTAAATCCTATCTTGACGAGGATTTTATCTCAAATAAACTTTATCTTCAAAGAATGTCACATAAGGTAGAATACAAAATTTCAAGTATGTCCAACTAAGTCCAATTTCAAATAATACTCAAAATTAATTAAAAAGATATTTCAACACATATCTTAACAATATTATCCTTTTTGGCATTATTTGTCACATATCAAAACTCCCTCTTAAGAAGATAATTAAACGCATATCATCAAGTGCACATAATACATAAGAACTCCCCTTTAATTGAGCATCAAATTCCAAATAACTTGCAAATGACATCAAGTTCACATAACAGTAGTTCGTCAAATTCATATAAGCCATTTTGAAAATAACCAAAGCAACAATAACTCCAAATGAACAAAACAACCTATAATCATCCAAGTTCTCCAAGAAAACAACCATTCTCCCCTTTGGGTCAAAAAGATATGAAAAAACAAAGCTAAGAATTAGCTAAGCAATGAAGAACCAACTGCTTGAGTTGACGAAGTGCATCCACCCTGCTTGAAAGACAGCTTCAATCCTATCAATCTCGGCAAATAAAGCGGCATTTGGATTAAATGTTGTTGCAGCTGGCTTAGTTGGCCTAGAAGAAGAGTAAGGCAAGCCGATCACTCGAGCTTGCTTGCTCACATTTAATATCCGAGGCGAAATATTGAGCAATGACACAGGTTCAAGAACAGTTGAATCTGTTGAGGTACATTGTGGCCATACAAGTACTGTGTAATTAAACATGGAAAGTACAACAAAGATTATTGTATGCTACCAATAGCAATTATTGCCTCAATAATGATTCTTCCCAAATTAAAATGTGCCCCGGTGTCTATAGCATAAGTTAATTTGGCCAGAGCCAGATAACTGTAACCGTATGAGTACTAGGTAACCAATTTGCTAACAGAAACTTATGGAGAACAAAATAATTTTGCGATAATTGAGATGCACGAAGGACAGAGGAAGAAGGCCAAGTAGTCAATTTACCCCTATTAACACAGTAGCCAACATATTATGGGTCACAATAAAATCATCATCATAAGATCTATCACCAATTAAATTATCAAACCCCAAAAATATATTCAACTGATTTGGATCAAATCGAATCAAAATAACCATCACATACACCACATGATGGCTCAACGCAGATTCATCCAAGACATCCTTACCAAATTTACAATAAAATTTTCTAACTAGTTTAGAATCATAATGTTACGGTATTAAAGTAGTAGTTAATAAATCCCTTTCAGTTAACAACACTTCCAGACGGTATTTTTGATATTCAGCCAGATTAATGGGATGATTAAAAGCAAACTCGGTATTTGCAACAGAGTCCCACTTTTGTTCTGCAGCGGAAGAGTAAAACTTGTATGAGAGAGCATCATCAACTGAAATTCTAACTGGAGACTGTTTGCAAGGGGGTCGAACTGATTTATGAGGGTGACCCAATCGTAGAGACAGGATCAATAGTCTTAACAGAAGCCTTTTCTGAATCAGAGGCAAATTCCTCTACCATAGAAGACAACATCCGTAACACATCAGCATCGGCTTGTGGCTGTTTCCGAACAAAGCAAGAGTTGGGAATGTCAATGGGCACTGCCAAGGATGACCCAGCACCAGTTGATAATCGCCCACGAGGTGGGTTCTGTCAAAGGTGGCTAGAATGCCGAGAAGGCCCAGCGGTGGAGGGGATAGAGGGCGTCGATGACTACTCTAGCTGAGAAGATGAAGCTTGACATTTTGATTTTCCCATGGTAGCTCCAAAAATAAAAATGCCTAATGAAGACGAAGAAGATAGATGTGGTGGAGAGTGAAAAACATGAGTGACCCAATTGAGAGAATAAACTATATAGTGAGAGACACTAACTATCATGAATGAAGAAGAAAGACTAGATAAATTTGAAAACAAAATTTCAAGGTAAAGAGAGGAGGGAAGGGGAGTGTATTCGGCGGCAACTCAAAAGTGAAAGATAAAAATTAGGGATTTTGTCCCTTTGTAATTCCCTATCAAAATTACAGTAAAATTCCCTAACCAGTTTAGAATCATAATATTACGGTAATAAAGTAGTAGTTAATAAATCCCTTTCAGTTAACAACACTTCCGGACGATATTGTTGATATTCAGCCAGATTAATGGGATGATCAAAAGCAAACTCGGTATTCGCAACAGAGTCCCGCTTCTGTTCTGCAGCGGAAGAGTAAAACTTGTATTATAGAGCATCTTCAACTGAAATTCTAACTAGAGACTGTTTGCGAGGGGGTCGAACTCCTAACCGTAAAGACAGGATCAGTAGTCTCGACAGGAGCCTCCTTTGAATCAGAGGCAGCTTCCTCTACCATAGAAGACAACACCCGCAACACGTCAGCATCAACTTGTGGTTGTTCCCAAATAGAGGAAGAGTCGGGAATGTCAATGGGCACTGCTAAGGATGACCCAACACTAGTTAATAACCTCCTACGAGGTGGGTTCTGTTGAAGGTGCTGGAATGCCGAGAAGGCCCAACGATGGAGGGGACAGAGGGCGTCGATGACTGCTCCAAATGAGAAGATGAAGCTTGACATTTTGATTTTCCCATGGTAGCTCCAAAAATAAGCATGCCTAATGAAGATGAGGAAGATGGACATAGGCGGAAAGTGAAAAACGTGAGTGACCTAATTAAGAGAGTAAACTATACAGTGACAGACACCAACTATCATGAACGAAGAAGAAAGACTAGACAAGTTTGAAAACAAAATTTCAAGGTAAAGAGAGGAGGGAAGGGGAGTGTGTTCACCGGCAACCCAAAACTGAAAGATAAAAATTACGCTAAATTCGATCACCGTTTTCAGCACGTAGAGACGGAACCAGACAAAAATTTAAAAATAGAATAGAATAAAAATTAAAAATAGTGAGATGTTTGATTACGATGGACAGAACAAAAAATACTGTCTCCGTCTCAAGGACAGAACAAAAAAATAGTGTCAATGACGAAAATGCTCCTGTAGTATAATATAATTGGAAAGATGTAATTCATTGATTATTTTATAATTGTATCAATATTTATTTGAAATGTATTTGTAATTTTTTAATTGTATCAATAATAAGAAAATTAATTTTGTATAATAATAATAATTATTATTGTTATAACAAAATTTATAATAATAATTAATAATAAAAAGAAGAATAATAAGAAGAAAATTTATAACAATAATTAATAATAATAATAACAATAATTAATAATAATAATAACAATAATTAATAATAATAATAAGAATAAGTTTAAAATTTATAATAATAATAATAACAATAATTAATAATAATAATAATAATAATAATAATAATAAGATAATTAATTTAGTATAATAATAATAATAATAATAATAATAATAATAATAATATAAAATAATCATAATAATCATAATGATGATGATGATGATGATGATGATGATGATAATAATAATCATAATCATAATCATAATCATAATCATAATCATAATAATAATAAGAAGAAGAAGAAGAACAAGATAATTAATTTTGTATAATAAAATTAATAACAATAATAACAACAACAACAACAACAACAACAATAACAACAACAACAACAACAACGACAATAATAATAATAATAATAATAATAATAATAATAATAAGTTTAAAATTTATAATAATAATAATAATAACAATAACAATAATGATAATGATGATGATGATGATGATGATGAGTTTAATAATATAATTAAGAATAAAAGAATTACTTATGTGAGGGGAGGGATATTTCTGACATTTCCTTATGTGTTTTTTTTTTTTGTCCTTAGGACAAGAAATCTTGTACCACCGTCTTGGAAGGAACAAAAATTTTTGTCTTTGTCCTCTAAAGACGGAACAAAAATAAGTGACAATAGCAAGCAAATACGACAAAGCACAGAACTTTTGTGTCCTTGTCATCCATCCTTACTCCTGAGGACACTAACTAAACACTGCGCAAGTATATTGTCATACATCAAGAGAATCTTGCAGGCATTTAACTTCTTTGACCTGTTCACTTCGATAATGTATAATTCTCTATACATTGGTCTCAACTCCAAATTAACATTTCATAAAGCCTCTCTCCGTTTCCCTGACGTCTCCTTCCATATTCTTAAATGATAGCAAATTAGTCATGCATGCTGACAAAACAGGTACTGTACTGGTGTATCTGTATTAATATACCAATCTACGACCATAAATGGACAGCGTTTCTTACAACTCACATATATATATATACGTAGAAAGCCAGAGCAGGCCAATACCATCGCAGGTACAAAACCAGACCAAATAAAGTGATCGCTTCGTCGTTTCAACATGAGCATAAAAATGGTAATATCTTCGATCCGGTTCTGGATGTGCTGTCAGTTACAGGGTTGTTTGAAATGTACGATTTAATTGAATGCTGATGGGGTCCTTTTCTGTTTCAGCCAAAGTTCTGTAGAGGCAAGGCAGTAGTAGTGCAGGTGTACGAGGAGACGCCAAGTACTCAGATGTCACAAAGTAAGTTAAACATGAACCATCAAAACGACTACCGCAACCAGCAAAATGTAGATGTTCACCATCATCACCACCATCACCACTACGTGCATCATTGCGTGAAGCAAGAGGCGACTGTACACAGAGAAGAGTCTGTTCATCTTCATGATGATCAATCGCTGCCAAAATCTTCCTTCCTTGATCGAAAGCCAATTCCAGCTTCAAACAACCGCCTGCAGCAACCTCCTAGAAAAGATGTAACTGATCACCAAAAC
>JAOTAX010000197.1:31575748-31590588 GCA_025629825.1 Erythroxylum guanchezii
CGCCATTTTAGGCCATACCTTAACAGAAACCTCAATATATCTCAATCTCATCTAACAATACACATTCTTAATTTTCTCTTTTTTTTTTTCATTCTAATTTCCTCATTTCATGTCACTTGACACTTCAAAATTTCAAGAAAAGTTCGGGGTCCAACACTATACAACATGAGCTTGATTTGGATCCTGCAAATTCTATCCTATTGAGTACTGAGAGGACTTTACTAATGTCTTATTTATCAAGCTAGGGATCATAACAGTCTTATGGAGCAACAGACTAAAGTCAACTGGCTAAAAGATGGTGAAAGGTGTTCAAAATTTTCTTTAACTCTATTTTAGCAAGGAGAAATGCAAATAGAATCTTCTCCCTTAAATTGCAAGATGGAGAGGAAATTTTCAACAAAATGACCTTCTAAAGGAAGCAGAGAGATTCTTTAAGAGTTTATATGGCTCTTCTCATACTTAAGCAAATACTATCCCTCTTTGCTCCTTTTTTTATAACAAGATCTCTTAGTAACAAGCAGTAACCCTCATTAAACCAGTGGAAGAGAAGGAAATAGAAGAGGTAGTGTTTCAAATGCATCCTAATAAATCTCCTGGACCCGATGGATTTAATGGATACTTCTTTCAAAAGACATGGCAGGAAACTGATTTTATGATTAAAAGAGCTATTATGGAATTCTTCTCTAAGGGGTTCTACTAAAGGAGACCAATATAACTCATATTTTTTTGATTCCCAAATCCTCTTATTTTTCTTCATTGGATGACTATAGGCCTATCGCATGCACCAACTTCCTTTTCAAGGTTATTTTTAAAATTTTAGCAAATAGGTTGAAACTAGTCCTGGTTAAAGAATTGGGGATAATATTTCTATAGTCCAAAAACTGATGAAAGGGTATCAAAGGAAGAACAACCCTCCTAATTGTATCATTAAAATTGATTTTAAGAAAGATTTTGATCATATGGATTGGGATTTTATCCTTCAAACCTTACGACTTTTGGGTTTCCCTAAGGAGCTTGTCAGATAGGTTGAGGCTTGTATCACCACTCCTACCTATTCTATTCTTGTTAATGGTATCCCAACTGATATCTTTAAGAGTCTAAGAGGTTCGAGATAAGGAGATCCCATCTCCCCTTATCTCTTCATCATATGCATGGAAGTCCTAAGCTAGTTGATCCAACAGAAGGTGGGTAATAGCAAGGACTACAAATTTCATAGTAAATTTAAGAGGGTAGGGCTTATAAATTTATGTTTTGTGGACGATCTGTTGCTTTTTTCCAAGGCCTATGGGAAATCTATTGAATTACACATGTCGACACTGTCTATATTCAAATACCTTTTAGGTTTGGATATTAATCTTACAAAAAGTCATTACGACCAAGCTGCTAGTGTTACTATAATGCAAAACAGTATCTCTGCAATCACAAGGATGAGATGGAAGCTAGCTCCTTTGACTTATTTGGGTCTACCTATTACCACAAAAAGAAATCAATTCACTGAATTCTTTCCCTTGATAAAAAAAACAAAGAAGATTGGGTATGTGGTCTAATAAGGTTCTCTCTTTTGGTGGGAGATTGTAGCTCATCAAATCTATTATGAATCCCCTTCATGTTTACTGGTCCTCAAACATATCATCATTAGCTAAAGGTGTAATCAAAACCATTGAGAAGTTTTTCAGAAGATTTCTATTAGGAAACTTAAGCTCGGACATTCACTTTGCTGAGGTTAAATGACCAGAAGTTTTCAAAAGGAAAGAAGAAAGGGGATTAGGATTGATCCTATTTCCACTTTTAATAAATCAGCATTGATTAAAAATCTATAGAATATCCTATTGGAAAAAAAATCTCTATATATCCAATGGTTTCATAGTTATATCAAGAAAGGATCTAGCCTTTGTTCTATCCCTATAAAACCTTCCTTCTCTTAGCCCTTGATCCTCCTATTGAAGTTAAGAACAATCTTAGAACCTTTGATGTCTTATAAGGTTGGAAATGGTGAAAAGGTCTATTTATGGTTTGATAATTGGACAGGTTAAGGCCCCCTAATTAGATCTCCCTAAGCTCTTCAGTTTTGGAATGGATTTCCTATCAACTTGAAAGTTAACTCCATCTTGCTAATGGGCCAATGGAAGATTCTATCGGAATTGTAGTACCTCATTCCTAACTACTAACCAAACCTAGAAAAGGTGTACATATTCCAATGTCTCAACCTGCCTCCAAACACCTTAAACATTGCAAGATTCAGAAAGTGGCAGAATCAAAACAAGTCAAGGCAAATATGGTCTCTTATCATTTGGCATAAGTCACTTATGCCTAGTTACTCTATTCTTCAATCGCTTACTGTGCTTAATAAGTTAAGCACAATGGACAGAATGCACTTCATTACTACCAATATTGTTTGTGTTCTATCTGAGATAGAGGAAGAATCAAGGAATCACCTATTCTTTCACTGCCTATTTTTCTAGTTTATATAGGCAAAGATACAGGAGTTGTGTCTAATTTCTAATGTAGGTACAACCTTCACAGAAGCACTCGAATGGCTCTTGAAGCTGAACCATACTTCTAGATACAATGAACATATTTATGTCATCTCCTTCGCCTCCTCCATCAAGGAGATATGGCGAGAGAGAAACAACAGATGATTTTAAAACAAAGCTCATTCCAAAAAGGAGGTACTCTACTCATTAATCGATGGAATCAGAGAGAAACTACTATATTCTACTAGGTTAGAAAGAGTTAACCCTAGTCTTGCATCTTTATGGAGAATCAATTAATTAACTTGCAGAAAGGGCTTACTATGGATTAAAAGAGTAGATCATAAACTTTGAATGAAAGTACCTGAAAAGTGGAGTCCTTCCCCTTCAAATGTGCTTATTGACTCTGAACATTATGAGACTAACTCTGATCCAAAACGTGGGATGATATTCAAGAGGTGACCATGAATCACTCTTCGACTATAGCTCTACTACCAGATCCAAAAGTTGCTAGACGCCCAACCCTAAGCTGTTAGGGTTGGGTGAATAGGGTAAGACACGATTTGAGCTTACCCCATTTTTTTTTCAAATGATTCATTTTGCTTGTACTCTATCTTTTATCTGAAGAGGTTGTTGTTTCTAAAACACTGTCGTTATAGCTTGCTTAATGCTCTTCACTAAATGTTGTCACTGTGTTGTATTGTTTGATATTCTCGTTCTTGCAAGGACCTCTTATACTTAATACAATTCTTTACCTTTTCAATTAAAAAACAACATACAAAGCTTTAAAGGAATTAGATGTCAAGCTGGCACTGCGAGGTGATAACACAAAAGTTATCAAGGTCCAACAGCTTTTTAGGAACATTAGGATCATCCTCGGAAACATCATGTCTTGCTCCACCAAGTTTTCCTCTTAATGTCCTACATTAACTACCAGCCCTACCTTTCTTAATGCCAACAAAACATCATCTTATTCACTGCATTGCGATTTTGTGTATCTTATGGGTGTCTGTGACTGTGTATTTTGAAGGGTTAGGTTATTAAAAGGTTGAAAAGAGAAGATAGAATAATGTAATGAACTTTAATGATGAAAGCTGTGCGGGAAAGTGATTCCAAATGATCAAAGCACAAGACAGAATGATAAGTAAAGTTAGTCACTTACTCATGTGTGTCTTCCTTGAATTGCGCCTCTGAAAAGTGCTTCAAGTAAGTTTGACCTGCATTGCACTTGCACTGGCCTTTGCCAAAGGAACCTCTCAAAATCTTCTCATCTGGTAATGCCTCATCTAGTTTTGTTGGCAGTAGCTATGGTTGTGGTTATGGTGACTACTCTACACTGTCTCCATGTTTGTTAGAGTTGTGAATGTGGTGGCTGCTCTGCACTGTCTCCTTTTTTGTAAGAGTTTTTTTAAATAATATTTTTGGTTTTGGTTTCTTATATTTTTAAAAATTATGAAAACCTTCGTAAATATTCAAGGAAACTTTTGAAATGTGCAAGAAACAGAGAGAACCTTCAAACTGAGTGGGTAGTCTCCCTAACGGGCCACGATCCTTTTGAGACATACTTGTCACTCGTCGGCATACTCCTCGAAACATCAATCAACAATGTCACCGCAATGTTTGCAATAGCCTTAGACAAAGCATAATCGGCATGTGACAATATCACTGATTAGATATCTTTAATTCAATCTTGCAAAAATATAAATACTCGAGAGTAAAGGATTGGAGAACTAGCTATAACTCCCTTATACTTTTTCCTATTTATAGAAAAAGAGATTAATATTTTTCTTATTAAAATTATATTTTAATTAAAATTAAAATCTAACTCTAACTCTAATTATAATTATAATTTAATTTGAAGAAAATTAAATATCTCATATATGATTCTTGAAGTTTTTCAAACTTCATAATTAAGTCCAACTTAATTCAAATTGATTTTTTTAATTGTTCTTTTATATGTGACCCATTAAGTTTTTAATATATTAACAGTGATTATAAATTATATTTATAATTTATAATTGAATTTAGATAAATTAAAACTTCTTTTAATTTTTCTTTAGTTCTTTAATTAAAAAATTTATAATTATAAATGAAGATTAATATTTAGCAATATTTCATGATTACTTAAATATAAAAAATATTAAAGTGGTTTGACTCAACTTGTCTATGCATAGTTATAATGTATAATTTAATCATTTCCTCATTCAATATTCCAATTAATATTTATAATTCATATTTGAAAATACCTTTTCAAATCTCAACTCACTATGACTAAAGAATTTCTTAAACTACTACTAATTAAGAACAATTGAACATTCTCTCTAATTATTTTAGAGTGACGAATTCTTTATTGACTTACTGAACTATCTTCATATGATTTATATTATATCCAAATACTACCAATTGAGTTACCCTAAATATAATAGGTTATAAGTAGTATCAAAATATAGTAATTCTCACACAAGATACTTTGGCAATCCCAAGTCTAAGGATCAATTACCCAATAATCATAATTTTCAAAAAAATTATACAATAATCATAATAAGGGAATCCACAGACACATCAGTATTATTCTATTTAAAATCCTCATAATTGGTTGGTTCAGTGAACTCATTATCTAATAAGCATCTATACATTTGTTTAAGTATCTTCATATTTGATGAGATCGACTACTTCCTTTATAAGAAATAAACATAACGTGTTCTAGTCTTTTTAAGATAGAACAATAATTAGGAATAATTTAAAGATAATACATAAATGCACTATAAATCTCATAATTATGATCTCATCATAATTTTATTTTTAATGTACATTTATCTTATAGACGTTACCATATGCATCCGAATATGTATAAGATAAAGAATGTCTTTAAAATTATGTCACTAAATTTACAATTAACCAATTAGCTATAGAGTATAAACCAATAATCTCTCACTTGCACAAAGTCAACTGTTTAAGTATCTTATACCATATCTCTATATGTTCATCTTATTGCTAGATAGTGGTTTAGTGAGAGAATTTTACAAGATTCTCTATAGTGGACACTTTCTTAAATCTTATGACTTTTACCTCAATTATCATCATAATTAAATTAAATTGCCTAATACATATTTGGATTTTTATGAGATCTTAGCTCCTTTCTTATGCACAATGACTCTAATGTTCTACAGTATATTATTATTTCAATAATGCAAAGAACAATATCAATTTCATTAAAGAACTTATTGATATAAATAATTATTTCTTCTAAACAAAAAATGAAGTATAGCTTGATTAGTAATAAATGCTAGATTGGATCCTTTTCAATCTCAAAATAATATTGTTTTAAGTAAAATACACTTTAATTAAGACTTATTTTAAAGCTTAATATCTACAGGACCTTGAATTCAGATACCTACTTATATATAGAATAATGAATATCTTTAATACTTAATAAATATAAAATACTAAATACCTTTAGCATCTTATATGTGTACTTTGACTAAAATAGGTAAATAAATTTTATATCTATCTTTATATATCTAATTACCATAATCAAGTTGTTACCTTTTCATATCTTATAAGAGTTGTTCTTAGACTATCATATCTTTAACAATTGAACATATGATTTTTAATAAGAAATATGTCTTTATATAATCCTACTAAAGAGTGAAACTATACTTTCACTAACCTTCTTGTTGACATGAAAATTCAAAATCATCTATAAGACAGTTTAAATTCAACATGAAAATGTATCTCTTAACATCTTGTAACCTTTCATCATACATCAAATGTATCAACAAAGACACTAGTTCCATTTGGATGTACTGTTATGAGATTTGAATTTTTTCAAGCTTCATCTTACTCAGTACTTATCTTGAGAACATTCTTCTATAAGTATGAATTAAAGCAAACATTTTGTTTAATGGGGTTTGAAAGATTATATCCAACTCATTTGGATATCTTATAATCTTTTATTATATGATTTAGTTCTAAACTTAATGGATAATATATGCTTTAACTAAGTATAACATCCCAAAATCATTAACTTCAACTCTTTTAAAGTGTTATTATTCTATATCAAACATAAAATATTTAATTGAAACTGTTAAAGATAAGTTATTATACTAGGCTTAGTTATAGAAGAAATAAATATTATAGCATACAATATCCCATATTGAATTTTGTTCTTTACACAAATCTATACCATTACGAAATTTAGTTGTAGAGCTATTAAAGAATCCGAATCCCTATAGATAATCTAGAAAATTAAAATCTTACCATATTAATCACATTGAATGATTGAAGTGATTCAACATTCTTAATGCTTAATTTCTACTTAAAATTTAAACACTTTGAATTTTTAAAATTTCAAATCAAAATTTCAATTTATACATATGACCATATCATATTAATTCATCAATAAATATAATAAAATACAAGTGCCCATCCTTTGTGAATTGTTATTACTTCCAACAGATAATGTGTATAAATTTAACAAATTAATACCATCATCATCCTTTCACCAAAGGTTGATTTGTTCATTCTTTAACTTAATAAGTTTCATATGATTCATAATCAAAAGGATACATATATACTTATATGCAACTTTATAATTCTCATTATGTTGATTTGATCAATAAGGCATAAAGGATAGTTTTGATTGCCAAATTATGCATTCTTGCCATTTATGTTAAGTATAAGTCTCCTTTGATTCAACACATACAAACTATTTATATAAACTTGGATCAAATTCTTCTTAATAACCTATTCCTTATAAAAAGGTTTAAGGCTTATAAAAAGTTATATAGAAGAAGTTACATACTTGTTTTCGTAGATTTTGACATTGTTGATATTTTCGTTAAGCTTGAGCTAAATCAAATCAAGAAGCTTAATGTTTTCTACACTATTAATGGAGACAATGAACTCACTAATCCTATAGGTTAATGATTTCTACACTATTCTTGGAGATAATGAAGTCACCAATCCTATAGGATAGGAGTTTCCTATCCTTGAAGATAAAAACCTTATAGCTTTTAGAAGCATACCCCTCTCTTATAGGCGTTTTATCTCTTTTCTTTGTTTTATTTTCTCCTTTTGTATGCAAGGGATGGGAACAGAAGTACTCCCCTAGATTGAAGACACCATATCTAGCTTTGAAATGAATAATTGCAGCTTTAAAAAAATAGATAGCAGTGTTGAAGTGAAATAATGCAGCTTCCTTTTCAAACGTCTACAAAAAAAAAAAAATCAAAGAAAAGAAGTAAAACACTTAAAGAAAACACTCAAAAGACATGCATAAAAGAGAAAAACACACAAAAAGAAAGGGATACAAATGGGGTGCCTCCCATCAAGTGCTTATTTAAGGTCATAATCTTGACCCTTGACATATGTACATCGTCCATTATCGAATGGATACTTGATCCCAACAGGAAGCATGCTCAAACTCCATGAGGAGCCTGGAGTATCTTCCCTCGAAGTAGGCGTTTTATCAGCATGATGCCTTTTTTTGAGTATTGCCCTAAAGGCAATCGCATTTAGCATGTTTTGTACAAATTTGTGTACAGACTTTAGTTTCAATAATAAAAAAGGCATATTTCATTAATTTAGTGTTCATTATTTATAAGCAAATTAATGAAGTCCATGATATATGATATAGCATGAAGGAAATCATGATGTGATCATACTACTGCGATTCCTATTATATGCAGTTATATCAATATCTAAATTATCCCTAGTTATAGGATTATTGAGATTGGACGTCGTTAATCCGGATAGACTAGCACATGTCAAACTCCTTGATTTGTTCAAGCAGTGGATCTAAAAAACTGTAAACATGAGATGTTTAGAGTTAAGATGTGAATGCTTACTATAGGTAGTAAGTACAATAGATGACCTCCTATGAGATCATCACATGGATGTCCTATTTTAATATCATTGATAATCTCATCATAGCAATGGTGCAACTATCCTTCGACTTGAGGTACTCAAGGATATCTTGGATACTGATTTTGTGCTTTGACTCCATTCCTTGTTGCCTTGCAGAAATTGCTCATAGGGTGGTGCTTAGGTACAACTTAAGCTATTCGAAGGTAATTGAGTAGCCAATAGAGGATTCACCACTTCTGCGATAGTAGAAGATGATATCTACGACCTCTTGTCGGGGTCATTACTTGGAAATCTCTGGATGAAGTACATGTGGCATGAAGAATGTCTTCATTGACATATAGAGTAATGAGTCCTACGACGAGAACTGATATCACTTGGACTAGATTTGACGTAGTCAATCTAGAGAGAGTTGACACTTTGCCCATACTCATATTTAAGTGGAGTATAGCATGGTGAAAGGATGAATTGCACAACAGTTATCTATGGGAGGGTTCGTGAGATGGTTCGTGATGAGCACGGGTTCCTTTGTCAAACCACTTACTTTCCAGTCAATTGGGGGTCATGATGTGTTACTAGATGCTACTCATGACTTGCTTGGAATAAGTGTTAACCTAAGTGGCCAACATAATCGGGGACCTAATAGGTCACACACATAAGAGTGACTCAGAGAATTCGTAAAGTATTTTTGGATAGAGATCCATTATATGGAGAGCAATAGAACCAAATAGATCCTGATGAGATCGCGACAACGATATTGCTGAAACAAGTCTCCAGTATTTTTCCATACCCAGAACCTGGTAAGACCGACCTTACTGTGACTGGACCACTTTAATATATATATATATAAGGTATGAATAACTTGGAAAGAAGGAGAGAATCTGTCAAAGTTGCATTAAATGTCTTTAATGGATAAAAAGACAAAAGGCAATAAAAGAAAAAAAACAAAAGATAGAAAAGAAGATGATGATCATGAGAAGTCTTTAACAAGTTTGAAAACTCTTCTTCAAGATACTCTCTAAATCTTTCTAAGCTTCATCATCTTCTTCCTCTCCTTCACTCTCCTTCACGTTGCTCTTTATAGAACAAAGGTGAGAGCTAGCACTCTTGTCTTTGTTCTAGCCATTTCTGGATCAAAGATTTTGATTTGGTTAGTTTCTCCGTTCTATGCGTGGATACTGTTAGAGACAGTCTGTTTTAGTCGTTGTGGTTTGCGACAACACAACGAGTAGAAGATTAAAGAATGAAGGAGACTACACATAAGGTACATGGTTATTATATAAATGATTGATGCATGTAAATGCCATGAATCCCTATATATATATATATGCTATGAACATGTATGTGAATTGAGAACATTTATCTAGGTTTTATGGTATTTCCTTGTATAGGCACATAGATCCTGGACTTCAGGAAAGTCCCAGAATATTTTTTTTTCCGCACCGCATGTATATGATACATGCACCGAGATTTTCCTACAGTGGTATCAGAGCCACTTGTGTCCCGTATAAAGGAGAAACCATAACATGTGTGATGCTGCCAATTGGTTATGACTGTTGTGCATTCTAATTGTGTTGAATTCGAAATCAATATAGAGATATTGTTTTCGAAATTTTCTTTCCAGATTTGCTCATGAGATGTTGTTGAATATGTATATGGAAGGAAAAAATTTATCAATGTGATTTGATATGTTTTTGCTAATTATTTCCCTACTATTCTGGTTGTTGTGTTTATGCACATTACATGAACAGGCATGCTTGTAAATTCGAGAATAAATTCTAGAAAATTGTTTTTTGGGATTTTCTTTCACCAACATGTTTCTAAGATGTTTATAAATGTCTATGAAGATGGAAAAATGTTTTCGAGGTGATTGAATATTTATTTGAGAATTGCTTGTTTGTTGTTGGGAATGTCTGTGTTAAGGAACACAGATTCTGGATTGGCTTGGTTGCTGAGGTTGATTCAGTATTTCTTGGAAATAAATTCTGAAAAAAATTCATGGAACATTTTGTGAACATGTTATAGCTCTATAATTTTCTCAGTATTTATTGAAATTGTTTCAATGATTGTTTCAAGCAAAAGACAGAGTTGGACAATTTTGAGAAAACTGCTGTACCTGGTTTGCCTAAAATGTTGATTTTGTGTTTTTTTGGTTTCAATGCCTTGGATCATTTTTTATGTGATCAGAAATATGTTACTTTGATGTTGTATACATGTCAAACTGATTTGCTTGAAATTAGGTTTCCAAAAATTTTCGGATATCAAATATGTCATATTAGCGTCTCGTTGGTATATTCAGTTGTCTTGATTGTTTTGGCCGTCACAAGTTATCTAACAAGTGCTGAAGTAGTCTTGATGAAGTGGAGACTACCTAGAGATACTTAGGGTGATAGTTTGATGTTCTCAAATTATTTGAAAATCTAAGAGAATAATATTGTATTAATCCATTTCGAATATTTCATGTCTAGTATGACTAGAAAGGGCAAGCATGATACAATTAAATTGTTTAATTGGTACATTAGAGTAGGGGTTATTACACTTGGTATATTGGTATTTTGAATTGGAATTGAAAACATAAGGATTGAGAAATTAGCTGATACCAACACTAGAAAAATAATTTGGTTCAAGAGTTGAATCGAACGTCAAATCTTTAGCTACATAACACATCACAACCTATATAGGAAAACCTTGTGAGATGATCGCATTAAAGAATGCATGCTAGGGTTGGTTAGGTGGGATGATGGATGATTATGGATATAGATTCAATGTGATTGATGAAACATCCTAAATCATTCCATATAGTCATTATGACTATAATCCTACAACTTAGATGAGACCAGAGTATGAAATCCCTCACACGTAATATGAAAACTAAAACCTTCCATTATTATGGAGAGAACCAGAATTCTTTTAGAGTTAGAGTTGTTGGGTAAATCCAAGGTCGCTCTATACGGATATGTTCAAACCATGGAAATAAGATTTTCGAATTAATGGGTGGTTTTCACTAGAAGCGTTGATTTGTTGAGTAAACTCAAGGTCAATATAGATAGAGGCACAATTGGGTAGCGTACATAAAATGTATGCGCATCAAGAGTTGATAACCTAATGTGTGTGCATACATCACAAGTTGATAGCACTAGACGATAGTTGCATCTATGATGCAATTGATATAATTGATACCTACCGATTGACCTAAGGTGGCTTGTTGGGTAAACCCAAGGTCATTCTTAGTAATGTCGGATATCGACCCACTAGGACACTTTGTCATAATTTTTCTTGGATTTGTAGTGAGGGCTATGGATTCTTTGAAACTAGTGGGAGCCATATGCATGTCATGCAAGTCCTCATGATCATGCATGTATTGATATTCTAACATTTTTTTCTCTCTTCACATTTAGGTTGATTGAAGATGTTTTCTAATGTGAATTTGAGCTTACTTATGGATTCTAATAAATTAACTGGACTCAATTTTCTTGATTGGCTGAGAAATCTGAGAATTGTTCTCAGATTTAAGGAGCTAGGCTATGTCCTAGACGTTCCACTTCCTGATCCACCTACTGTTGATGCTTCTGATGAGGATCTGAAAGCATATCGTAAGCATCTCAAAGATAGTGACTTGGCTACCTGTATTATACGAGCCTCTATGTCACCAGAGCTGCAGAAGAAGCACGAGTCTATGGATGCTAATACCATAATGTTTCATCTTAGAGAGCTTTTTGATGAGCAAGCTCGGTCTGAATGGTTCGAGTCCTCGAGGCTACTCTTCACGACTATGATGACTCCGGGGACATCTTTAGTGCAATATGCACTGAAGATGAATGGTTATATTGAGAGGTTGGCCATCTTAAGTTTTGTTATGGACTATGAATTAAATATTGACTTAATTCTAATTTAATTGTCTGATAGTTATTCACAGTTTGTATTGAACTATCGGATGAACCTAATCTCCATGACAATCCCTGAGTTGATCAATTTGCTCAAGATAGTATAGCCAGCTATTAAGAAGGATAGCAAGCCAGTGCTAGTGTTGGACTCTTCTTCTTATGGTTCAAGAAAAAAGAACCTAAAGAAGGAAAGGTCTAAGAAACCAAAAAAAAGTGTAGCCAAAAAGAAACTCAAGGAAACTGCGACAAAAGGAACTTTCTTTCATTGTGGCAAGACTGGCCATTGGAAGGGAAATTGTAAAGTCTATCTAGAGTCCTTAAAGAAGAAGCAGGCATCAGATGCCCTGGCTCCTTCAGGTACGTTTGTCATTGAGGTTAATATTGTTTTTGATCATAACATATGGGTATTAGATACTGGTTGTGGCTCACACATATGTAATGATAGGCAAGGCCTCAGGGATAGTAGACACCTCATGAAGGGAGATCTGGACCTGCTCGTGGGCAATGGAGCAAGAGTTGTTGCATTAGTCGTAGGCATTTATTTTTTTGTCTCTCCCCAGTGGGCTTGTAATTAAACTGGATGGTTGTTATTTTGTACCTATTTTAACAAAGACCATATTGTCTGTTTCTTGTTTAAATAAAGCTGGTTTCCGTTTGAATTTCAATAGCAATGATTGTTCTATTAGTTTGAATGGAATGCTTTATGGTACTAGTAAAGTATGCAATGGAATTTACATATTAGATATGTCGCATCCAATTATGAATGTCATTGACAGTAAAGACATAAACGAGATAATTTTAAATGAACTTACTTATGGCATTGTCGCCTTGGCGATATAAATGAGAGACGTATAGCTAAGCTCCACAAGAGTGGTAGTTTAGGGTCATTTGATTATGAATCATATGACATGTGTGAATCTTGTTTGTTAGGCAAGATGACTAAGTTATCCTTTAAGGGAAAGGGTGAATGAGTGACTGGAGTATTAGACCTAATACATTCAGATGTATGTGGTCCGATGCCTATCCATGCTAGAAGCGGTTTTCTTTACTTCATTACCTTTATCGATGACTATTCTTGATATGGGTATCTACATCTGATGAGATACAAATTTGATGCATTTGAAAAGTTCAAACAATTCAGAAATGAAGTAGAAAACCAACTTGGGAAAGGTATCAAGACACTGCGATCTGATCGAGGTGGGGAATACTTAGACCAAAAATTTTTAGATTATCTTATAGATAATGGGATTTTATCTCAATGGACTCCACCTTACACATCACAACATAATGGTGTAGCCGAAAGGAGAAACCGAACCTTGTTGGACATGGTACGGTCGATGATGGGCTTTCCAAATTTCCCAAAATCCTTTTGGGGATATGCACTCAAAACAACTATTTATTTGTTAAACAGAGTTCCATCAAAGACAGTTGATGTTACTCCATATGAGATGTGGACTAACAAAGAATCCTATCTTTTTCATTTGAAAGTTTGGGGTTGTCCGGCTTATATGAAGCGAATACAGTTAGATAAACTTGATGCGAAGTTTGAAAAGTGTTTGTTCGTAGGATATCCTAAAGAAACAATGGGATATCAATTTTACCTTGCTGAGGAACAAAAAGTGTTTGTTTCAATGCATGTTGTCTTTTTAGAGAAAGAGTTTCTTTTAAAGGAAGACAGTGGGAGCAAAATTGAACTTGAAGAAGTTCAAGATACTCGAACAGACTCAAATCAACTACCTGAACCTGAGACTGTGACTCATACAGATGAAGTAACAGTTCAACCTTCTTCAACACAGGAAGTTTGTAGGTCACGTAGGATATGCTCTGTTCCCGAGAGATATAGATTTCTCGTGAGTGAATAGAATGACGCATTGCTCATAGAAGATAATGAGCCTACTACCTATGAAAAGGTTTTGAAGAGTTTAGAGTATGAGAAATGGCTTAGCGCCATGAAAGCAGAAATGGATTTCACGTATGAAAACCAAGTATGAAATTTGGTTGAGGCACTCGAAAGAATAAAACCCATAGGGTGTAAATGGGCTTTCAAAAAGAAAAATGACACGGATGATAATGTGATTACCTATAAAGCAAAGCTTATGGCCAAAGGTTTTCGTCAAAAACAAGGAATTGACTATGATGAGACCTTTAGCCCAATAGCAATGCTTAAATCCATTAAGATGCTCCTAGCCATTACCGCTCATTATGATTATGAGATATGGCAAATAGATGTGAAGACAACTTTCGTAAATGAAAATCTAGCCGAGGATGTGTATATGACACAACTAGAGGGCTTCATCTCCTATGATGGAGAAAAGGTATGCAAGCTTCAGAAATCCATATATGGATTGAAACAAGCATCCAAGAGTTGGAATATCCACTTTGATGATATAATTAAAGAGTTTGATTTCTCACAAAATTCGGGCGAACCCTGTGTGTATAAGAAGGTCAGTGGGAGTGCAATCGTATTCCTTGTGCTATATATAGATGACATACTATTACTAGGAAACGATGTCTCCATGCTACAATCTATGAAGATTTGGTTGCCAAACAATTTGCTATGAAAGATCTTGGTGAAGCAACTTATATCCTTGGGATAAAGATCTATAGAGATAGATCGAAA
>JAOTAX010000197.1:31590688-31605361 GCA_025629825.1 Erythroxylum guanchezii
CCCCTTTCCTTACTAATTTCACTTGCATTTCATGACATATAAGCTAGCTTAGGTCCATTTCATTAGGTTCCGATTAATTGAGACGACTCGAGGTTGCACCCTATACTGCAATCCCTGGAATTAAATTATTTTTGATTCGGCTTCTAAGGGTAAGATCTTCAGATCGAGACGAAGAGTCGATCAGTCCCAGGACGAGAACTGATATCACTTGGACTAGATTTGACATAGTCAATCTAGTGAGAGTTGACACTTTGCCCATACTTATAACCAAGTGGGGTATAGCATGATGAAAGGGCGAATTGCACAACAATTATCTATGGGAGGGTTCGTGAGATGGTTCGTGATGAGCACAGGTTCGTTCACCAAACCACTTACTTTCTGGTTAATTTGGGGTCATGATGTGTTGCTAGATGCCACTCATGACTTGCTTGGATTAGGTGTTAATTTAAGTGGCCAATATAACTGGAAACCTAATGGGTCACACGCATAAGAGTGACTTGGAGAATTCGTAAAATATTTTGGATAGAGATCCATTATATGGAGAGCAATAGAACCAAATGGATCTCGATGAGATCGGAATATGTCCTGATGAGATCGCGACGTCGATATTACTAAAACAGGTCTCTAGTGTTTTTCCACACCCGGAACCCGGTAGGACCGACCCAAGTGTGACTGGACCACTTCAGCATTTATATATATATATAAAAGGTATGACTAACGTGGAAAGAAGGAGAGAATTTGTCAAAGTTGCATTAAATGTCTTTAATGGACAAAAAGACAAAAGGCAATAAAAGACAAAAACAAAAGCTAGAAAAGAAGATGATGATCATGAGAAGTCTTTAACAAGTTTGAAACTCTTCTTCACGATACTCTCTAAATCTTTCTAAGCTTCATCATCTTCTTCCTCTCCTTCACTCTCCTTCACATTGTTCTCCATAGAACAAAGGTAAGAGTTAGCACTCTTGTCTTTGTTCTAGCCATTTCCGGATCAAAGAGTTTGATTTGGTTAGTTTCTCCGATCTCTGCGTGGATACTGTTAGAGATGGTCTGTTTTAGTCATTGTGGTTTGCGACAACCCAACGAGTAGCAGATCAAAAAACGAAGGAGACTACACACAAGGTACATGGTTATTAATTTAATGATTGATTTATGTAAATGCCATGAATCCCTATATATATATATATGTTATGAACATGTATGTGAATTGGGAACATTCAGCTAGGTTTTATGGCATTTCCTTATATAGGCACATAGATCTTGGACTTTGGGAAAATTCCGAAACAATTTTTTTTTGGTTTTCTGCACCACATGAATATGATACATGCACTGGGATTTTCCTACAGCCTCGAGGCTTCTGAGGAGTGGAGCTTTATCATTTCACCATAATACTCTAATGTCCACTCATCTTTTTCGGCATCGCCCTTCTCACACTAAGATAGTCTTCGTAAGAGTATCGTCAATGGGTGTAAAGACTTGACATCCTACTTTCCACCTTTAGTCTTCAGGTCACTCGCCCACATCTCTCCTAAAAATTGCATTTCTTGTGGCTCTTCCTGTTCTTCTTCTTCTTTTGACTGTAAACAACCAGAAAAAGGAAATGAAATTCGATTAGCGATAATATGAATTACATCGCTTACCTTAAGAGGTTACACATCCTCCATCTTTTCTTGAACTATAACCTCTTCCTCTCCTAACTCTGCTTGCTCTTCCTTTATTGCTTCTGGGTTCTCCAAATGATCTTCATTCTCTGAAGGAATGCACAACTCCTCAGCATCACTCTCCTATTGGCTAAGAACGTTTGCAAACACTTGGGCTTCCATGCTCCCTATGTTGGACCCCTAACTTTTCATAGAAGATTAGAACTATTGAATAAGAAATTTTTGGTGATTAGTCATGAGTAAAGAATAAATGAATGAAAGTTTTTGAACCAAAAAACGATAGACAAGAGTAAAGTAGGGAATGAGAAATGTGAATAGAGTCATGATTAGCTATGGTGTTTTTGGTGGATAAGAGATTTTGAAATGAGAGGAATTAAGGTGAAAGTTAGAAGTGAAATGAAAACAAAAATAAAGTTGAATATGTGTTGTAAGTTGATGAAGGATATGTATATATGTGTATGTTCTGTTATTAGTGCTCATGATTAATCATGGACTATAATTCTTTATGGATGATATTGATTTGAAATGAAGTTAAGAATGAGGAGTAAATGAAGTAGTAAAGGTGATCTTGGTATAAGTTGTGTTAAGGAAAGATTTTTGAAACAAAATGGGTAGTTGATCTGGAAAATGTTCACTGAGTATGCTTCAGTCTTTTAGCCACAACTCTTTCTCTAGTTATCTAAACGAGATGATTCTTAATTTCGATTAAAATATATATGGCTACATTTCTTATGAAGACATCGAATTTCAATTCTGTCTCTAAGAGTCTCAAAATTTTATGAAGTCAAGAACTGGGTGCAGTACATTGGGGGATGAATGTAAAATTCATGTTCTGACTTCAAGGGAAAATCTGTATTAATCTAGGCTGATTTAGGCAATTATGTCTTCTAGAAAGTTGTAGGTCTTTCCTTTATCTTTCCAGAGGTATATAGTATGAAATTTTTGAAATTCTAGGTTGAAAGTTATGGTCCCTATAAGAGAAGATGTATCTTCTGTTTTTTTGCTTCTTCTGTGATGACGTCACATGGTCTGTGATGACATCATATCTTCTATGTTTTGCTTCTTCTGCTTTTTGCTTCTTTTGTGATGACATCATATGGTCTGTGATGATGTCATATCTTCTATGTTTTGTTTCTTCTGCTTTTTGCTTCTTCTCCATTTTGCTTCTTTTGCTTTTTGCTTCTTCTGTCTTTTGCTATCTTCTATCTTCTGCTCAATGTTTGACCTTTCAAAAGATATAATTAGTCTTCCAGGTCTTCAAGATAGTTGTAGATCTTGAATCCCTCTTTTGAACCATCCAAAGAACACCCCAATCAGATATCGATAGGGAAAGTTATGGCAATTTTTCCCATTCTTCTGTCTTTTTCCATTAGTCTGCTTTCCATTTGTACCTATTTTCTGTTCCATTTTTAACCCTTCATAAGAAAGAATTTGTCTTTTATGTCTTCATGAAAGTTGTAGCTCTTGAAGTCCTCTTTCCAACCATCCAAAGAACACCTTAATCCGATATTTGTATGGAATGTTATAGAAAATTTTCCAATCCTATATTGTCTAATGACGTCACTTCGTCTATAAATGACGTCATATCTTCTATGTTTTGCTTCTTCTACTTTTTGCTTCTTCTATGTTTTGCTTCTTCTGCTTTTTGCTTCTTTTGTGATGACATCACATGGTCTGTGATGACATCATATCTTCTATGTTTTGCTTCTTCTGCTTTTTGCTTCTTCTGTGTTTTGCTTCTTCTGCTTTTTGCTTCTTCTGTGTTTTGCTTCTTCTGCTTTTTACTTCTTCTGTCTTTTGCTATCTTCTATCTTCTGCTCAATGTTTGACCCTTCAGACGATAGAATTAGTCTTTTAGGTCTTCATTAAAGTTGTAGATCTTGAAGTCCTATTTCGAACCATCTAAAGAACACCTTAATCCTATATCTGTAGGGAACGTTATGGCAATTTTCCCAATCCTGTATCGTCTGATGATGTCACTTCATCTATAAAAGACATCATATTGTCTGTTCCTATTTTTGACCCCTTAGATGATAAAATTTGTCTTTTAGATCTTTATAAAAGTTTTAGATCTTGAAGTTCTCTTTCAAACCATATGAAGAACACACAAATATGATATCTGTAGGGAAAGTTATGGCAATTTTCCCAATCCTGTATCGTCTGATGAAGTCACTTTTTCTATAAATGACATCATATCTTCTATGTTTTGCTTCTTCTATGTTTTGCTTCTTCTGCTTTTTGCTTCTTTTGTGATGACATCATATCTTCTATGTTTTACTTCTTCTGCTTTTTGCTTCTTCTATGTTTTACTTCTTCTGCTTTTTGCTTCTTCTGGTTTTTAGCCTAACCTATCTTCTGCTCCTATTTTTAAATGGTAAATTTTGTAGCTCTTGAAGGCCTCTTTCTAACCCTTAAAGAACACCTTAGTTCAATAACTTTAGGAAAAGTTATGGCAATTTTCCTAATCCTATATCGTCTGATGATGTCACTTCGTCTATAACTAATGTCATATCGTCTGTTCCTATCGTTGACCCCTCAGATGATAAAATATGTTTTTGAGGTCTTCATCAAAGTTGTAGATCTTGAAGTCCGCTTTCAAAACGTCCAAAGAACATCTAAATCCCACATAATTAGGGAAAGTTATGCGAATTGTCGCAAGACAGGTCCAATTCGATTGAGGACAAAACCAAACTTCTTCTTTAGACACCCAAATAACTTGATTCTTGAACCATTGGACTCGTAAGAAATTGCTCTACTTCTCCAAAAAAAATCATAGCCATTTGAAATGAATTGAGAAAGATTGAGTGAAAAAAAACGTGGGATGGGTACAGTGAGTGTGCTCTTAAATAATATAAACTGGTGTTATTCTACTGAACATACTTCAATATTTTGATGATATCTTGATCTGTAGAGCTCTAAATGAGATGATTTCTGACTTGTGGCAAACTAAATACATAGAGTTACAAATTATCTGAAGAAATTGAATTGTAAGTCAATCTTTAGGACTTTAAAGTTATGGATGGAAGTTGGGTATAGTGTAACTGTTTCAATCTAACAACAGTCTGAAATGTTTGGATTACAACTTTGGGATTTCTGAACCAAATTGAATGATTTTTGGTGTCATTAGAAACTTAAGAAAACGGGGAACATTTTCTAGAAGAAAGTGTTATGTCAGAATGTTCAAGGGTATTTTTGGACTCATTAAGGGCCTAATTAGAAGAAGAAGTATTGTCTTGCATTTCAAGAAGAGAGAAGAACGAAAATTGAGAAAAAAAAGAAACAGAGAGAATGTTATGAAGAAGAAAGAGAAATATGAAGAGAAGAAGAGAAGGAGAGAAAGAAGAGAAACAAGCTAGGGTTTCAATTGTGTTAGCCTTCAAGAGAGATTTTGAGGTTGTTCAAGAAGAGAAAAAGGTAGAGGAAGAGAAGAGCTTTCTTTTAAGCTAAAGATCCCTTCATTTGGTGAAGAATGAAGGTAAGATCATTTTAAATCTCTTGGATTTTTGGAAGGATTTTAGTTCATGGAGTTTAGAAAATGTTTAGGTTTAGGTATTTTAGAACCAATTTTAGTGATTATGCTTTGAGGAATTTTCAATTGAAAATCCTATTGAGTGGAATTTTTTTTTGTTGTATAAAAGGAACAAGAGAGACAAGAGAAACAAGAGAAGAAGCATTATGAGCAAGTCTATAAGCAAGGAAATCAAGGTGGGTACATGTTTGTAATAGAATCAATAAGGCACTACTATTTTCTTTAAATCAAAGAAAATCACCGATTTCAATGGCTTCATAACTGTTGCATTTATTATTTGTGAATGATTTGTGAAATCTGTCATATGTTTGCTTCATGAATTGTGTGATGATTGATGAAAAGTCTTTACAAATGATTCTTTTAAAAAGATGCATGTTTATGAAATTAAGTTTTCGAAAATGATTTTCAAATTATAGCAAATATATGAAAATGCAAGTTTTCAAGAAAATGTGCCATTTTGGGCAACAAGTTTACAAGATTTTGAAATATATATGTTATATAGGTTTGTGATAGTCCCTCAAGAATCGTCACGTGCACATTGACTCAAGTATAGACTTTTCCCGCCTGTCCGCTAGTGGCACGAAGCTCCTTCAAGGACTCCCTCAAGTTTACGACTACATAGGACCATTATATGGAAATGTGTAGTGCGTCATGTTCATGGACTTACCCAAATCATTCCGATGTGCTTATGTGCTCATGATATGTTTGATCAAGTTTGATGCATTCATGTTTTGTGACTTATGGATTTTGGCATAAAGCCTAAGAAACCTGTGTTTTATAAACTCAATGAAAGTTTTCTATGTTAAGTACAATGGTTTCAAAAGTTTTGCTTATCTTTTTATTATAAACTGTTACCCACAAGCTTTCAAGCTCACCCCCTTCCTGTCCCTATCTTCAGGTGATAACTAAGAGATCAAGTGATCGAGAGCCTAAGGGAATTGCTTCATTTGCTATTTTGTATTTTTGTAATAAGCCAATGGTGTGGCTTTTAATATGTAAATAAAATTTTTCAAACTCTGTTGCTCGAGTAATGAAATGATAGATTAAAGTAATTTCGATTGTATATGTTCATATTGACTTCCTTGTTAAAAGGGTTAAGTTGAAGGAATAAGTTTGTTTTGATGATTGACTGTTTGGGCAGGCCACCCTTGTGGGAAGACGGCTAATAAGGGTTTATGGAAATAACCTTACAAGGTAATATGCATGCTCAAGTTAAGTATGATGATATTCGCAAGAGTTGGGTTCTACAAGGTACTATACACGCTCAAGTTAAGTATGATGATATTCGCAAGAGTTGGGTTCCGAAAACGGTGCCCAACATTTATGGTTCCTTTCCCCACCTTCAGGTGATGAGCAAGAGATAGAGTGAAAGAGAGCCAAGGCATCACTCCAAATTTGCTTATCTTGTATTTTGAGTTAGTTTTGGAAAACTCAAGGCTTTAGTCACTTTTTAAGAATTAGTAGTTCATATAACTTGTGTAATTTGAAATTTCAGATTATGTTGTAATGTGGCTTGAAAGGCCATTATAGCTTTGTAAAACTCTTTGTTTTGAGGGCATTGAGATGTGAATGATGAAAATTAGTTGTAAGTATTGTATTAAAGAGTATGATGAAGTAAAGATTTGAGAGTCTTATGATTTTCCGTAAGAGTTGGACTTCGCATTCAGATATGGGGTCCAATAGATGGGGTATCAGGGAAAGAGTTGGGTTCCGGAAACGGGACCCAACATATTTGGTATTAAAGCAAAAGTTGGGTTCAAAAAACGGGATCCAACACCCTACCACGTTCGCTAAGTGGCTCAATTGATCTTCTAAGGTCTTCAAGGTACTCCTCATTTTTTGCTGGAATTGAATAGTGCTCGTCACCAAACTCATTATGATCTCGTCCAAAGACATCTCACCAACTTATGGTGGCGATGGTGGAGGTGGAGGCTTTGGCTGGAAGTAGGACTGCTCTTGATAGTAGCTCGATGGAGAAGCGAATCTGTACTATGTATCCTGCAAAATAGGACGCGTATAAAAAGGATAACCTAAAAATGAGCAAACTTCACATACCTTAGCTTATTGGTAATCTCTCGGTACTTGCGCAGCTATGGATGTGAAATCTGTCACTTGATGGTCAAACCTGGAAGTAACAAGACATGGAAACTCATCATTATAATAAGGATAATATGAAAAACAGAATCAAAAGCATACATCTAGTGAGCCATGCCGCTAAAAGATCGAAAAATTAGAAAAAGATGTGAAACTAAAACAAACAGAAGATAAGGTAACCAAGAGCAACAAAACCAAAAACAAAAACAAAAACATCACTAGAAAAACCGTTAAGAAATTCCCCAACAACGACACCAAAATTTGGTACTACTCTTGCCTGTAACCAAATTAATACCAACTTTAGCAATGAAAAATGTAGTTAGTGAAGAGTTAAGATCATTCCCACGAGAAATTTTAACGGTAAAGATTATACGAGTTCAAAACTAAAACAAATTGGGGGGGGGGGGTAATTCACATAAATTTAAGAAATTAAAAATGGCATAAATTGAAAGTAAGTTGACAAAAATGATCAGATGTGGAAATTTAGTAAACAATCCTTGGTTTTGGGTCACCTACGTTATCAAACTAATATGGATCCTCGATATAAAATTCAGTCCACTAACAAACATTCATTGGGTGATGTTTTCTTTTAAGATTCAATGAATAGAAACATGTATTCTAAACATTCTTATTAATTAACAACTTAGATACGATCTTAAGTTTAGTCAATTAATACTTTAAGAACTAAGAAACCAATGAACAAGACAACACATGTACGACGTGCATTTAATCAAGTTAAGCATCTTCTTAGAATTTCCGAACTCTAACATAAAGATAGTAATTCTAATTGCCACTTTGGATTAGAAAAACAGAACATCAAATCCTAATAATTTGGCTATAAATTAAACAAATCAATTCCTAGTCACGCACTCTAGAAATCAATCAATTTAATCTTGAAAAGCAATTCGGAAGACACTCAATATTCATCAATGAAACAAACTTTATTTAGAAATCTCACACATACTAGATGATAACGTGGTTCCCTTCAACCAAAAGAAAGATTTAGCTACTCATAACAAAAATAAAAACCAATAGAAGAATAGTAAAATACAAAGTCTCAATTCCTGGTCTTTTTCTAGAAAAATATGAAAAGTCCTAAAAACCAGAAAACTATACAGAAACGTAAACTGCTAGTTACGCCTAACGTGAACAGTGAATGTCTTCTTTAATGATTTTCCATGTCCTCTCTCTCCCCTCCTATCGTAATCTTCAGTCGATACACTCCCTACATATTCAAGCTGCAGATCCCTATCAGCATGGCAACAACTTGATTCCCAAAATCATGAAGATCTTAGGTGGATCAAATCTGATTTCAAATCAGATTCTGCAAATAATCTTTTTCCTTGCATGTGCCCACGCTTAGTCAGCAACACGTCTGCCAGCCTGTATCTGTTTCCTTATCTGTCCATTTCACGACCTTTTACTTCATAATCAGCTCCAAGAATGCTCAAGACTCCTTAATAACAAAAGATGAGTAAGTCCATTAGGATGAACTCAATTTGCACTCAATAAAAGGGAATTGGAAATCAAAATAGTGAAAATTAATCATCTTATTAGTAGGATTGTTTAATCTAACTTATCTATCTTTTAAAAATGAAATATTAAACTTGACCTATGTATAGGTCTTGTTTAATTTCTAAATCAAAGTTCAAACTTTAATCTTAGTGAACTTGAAAGGTTACAAAGTCTAGCTCTCTTACCTTATTAAGTTTTATGATAACATTTTAAAAAATTATAGGTTGTCTATAAGAAGTGAGATTCTATCGTGAATACCTCTATAACTAAATTTCATAATATATGAATTTATGTAAAGGGGAAAATGCAATATGATATTGTATGATGCAATATTTATTTCTTCTATGGTTATACCTAGTACAATAACTTACCTTTAATAGTTCTAATTAAACCAAATAGTAGGATTTCATATTAGATATGAAATGGCAAGACTTTAGAAGAGTCAAAGTAAATGATTTTACGAAAGTGATGCTTAGTTGAAACATATATCATCTAATAAGTTTGGAGCTAATTGGATAATAGAAGGTTATGGGATATCTAAAAGGTTATATATAATCTTACAGACCCCATTGAACAAATATTTGTTTTTTTGAAAAAATTATATAAGAATGGTTCTTAAGATATATAGTAGGAGTAAGATAAAGTTTGAAAAGTTCAAATCTCATAACGGTATGTCCAAATAGAACTAGTTCTTTTATTGATACATTTAATTTATAGTTGAAATATTATGAGATGTTGAAAGATTCACTTTCATAATGAATTCAAAGAGTTTGTGTTGAGGATGATGATAAATTTATCATATTTACAAGAAGGTTAATGGAGGTATGTAAAGACAAATTGCTTACAAAGAGAACAATAATTCGTTTTTTCAATTATTGAACATATAATAGTCTAAGAACAACTCTTATTGAATATTAAAAGGTAAAATCTTAATTATATAAATTAGAGTTGTAGAGGTAGATACATAATACTTTTTCCTATTATAATCCAAATACATAGAAAATGTACTAAAGATATTTGGTACTTAAGATATCTGATATTTGTTAAGTATTAAAGGTATTCATTATTCTATGTATGAGTTAATATTTAAGTTCAAATTTATATGAATATTAAATTTATAAATAAATCTTTGTTAAGATATATTTTACTTAGAACAATATTATTTTGAGTTGAAAAGGTTCCAATATAGAATTAGTTACTAATCGAACCATAAAATATTCTTTATTTAGTAGAAACAATTATTTGGATTATGAAGTTCTTTAATAAACTTGGTATAGTTCACTGCATTACTCAAACAATAATGTATTGTATAACACTAGAGTCATTAAGTGAGCAAAAGAGATAAGGTCTCATTAAAGATCTAAGTATATGTTTATGTAGTTTCTCCTAATTATAATGATAATTGAGCTAAAAATTGTAAAATTTAAGAAAGTACTCATTGTAAAGAATCTTGTAGAATTCTCTTACTAAACCATTATCCAAATAGTAGTATGATTGTCATATGATGATATGGTATAAGATACTTAAATGATAGGATGAGTACAAGTGGGAGATTAATTGTTTATGACCTATAGTCAATCAATTGTTTATATTTTAGTGACATAATTATTTAAGGTCTTTCTTTGACTTATTCATATTTAGATGCTAAGATAAATATACATTGCAAATAAAGTTATGATGCAATAGGAATCTCAAAATGATGATGAGATCATAATTATGAGATTCATATTGCATTTATAAATCATCTCTAAACTGTTCTTAGTCATTGTTCATTTGAGATTGGATAGTAATAAAGCATAAATGACTAGAAAATAATATTTTCTTCCTCATAAAGGATATATTTGATCTTATAAACTAAAGAATAGAGACATTTAAACAATGGTGTGAGTGCTTGTTAGAGAACAAGTTCATTAAATTGAACCCATCTAAGAATTCTAATTGAAACATTACTTGTAAATCTATGAAAATTCTCACTATGATGATTGTATAAGTATTCCTTTTATTTAAGATCTCCAAAGTGTCTGTTATAGGGATTTTAATATTTTGATATTATTAATGACCTATCTTTCTCAAAAGGGTATCTTAGTTGTTAGTCATCAGATATAACATAAACTATATAGATATAGTTGAGTGATTGATATATATTTCATCACCCTAAAGTGATTAGGGAGAATGTTTCATTATTCTCAATTAGTATTGATTCAGAAAATCCTTAGCTAGAAAGGAATGATACTTTGAAAATATTTTTTTAATTTTATTAATTTAATCAATTACTAATGGTGGAGAAGTAACTTAATTAGACCCAAATATGGTAGACATTAATCTTAACTTTATGTCTAGTTGGAACATTGTGTGATGAAATGATTGAATTATCTGAAAAATCATGAACAAAAAGATGAGTCAAATTTACTTTAATATTCCTAATATTTAAATGATTATGATGCATTGCTGGATGTCAATCTTGATCTATGAATATAAATTATTTAATTAGATAATTAAAGATAAATTGAAGGATTTTAATTTATATAACCAAAATACAATATAGAGTTAAAATTTATATTCATTGTCAACATATTATTAACTTAATGATCACACATAAAGACTGTTTGATAAGAGAAAAAGATAATTTAATCAAGTTGTACTTGAATGTAGAGTTTTAGAAATTTTAAGATTAATTATAAGATGTTTAATTAATAATTACTAATAAGAGATGTTCGATTTTATTTGAGCCTAATTAGTGTTTATCTATAATTAATTGTAATTCTAATTATTGAATTTAAAATTTTATTTATTTCAATTTCTAAAAGGTCTAAACATATTATAAATAAGCTTAGTCTCTAAAAGAGCTAACAATTCTTGCATAACCTTCTTTATACCGCATATAGAGTTTTCTCTATTTATTCATGTAGATACTATTAGAGATTGGACAAGTGTGTAGTTATAATAGTTGTAATGAGCCAATTTGAGAAACAATTCGAGGAAATAATAAGAAAATGATCAATGTTCATAATAAGATATGATTTTTGTTTATATGTTAATTGTGTTATAGAATTTAAAGTGACACTGTCTTGCAAAATCAAACAAAAAGGTTCCATTCTTATTCTACCACATGCAAGATCAGTCATGCCTTAAATTTTCAACAAAATGATAGTGTTAAGTATATAGAAAAAAAAAGTATAATTAAGCTTAAATATAGTGGTTATAAAACTTATTTTAGAGTGTCTTCTTTTTATAGGCAATAATTCAAGAAGTTTAGTTAGATTATAATTATGCCAATAGACTTGAGTTCTATCTCAATTGGTCTTTGGTTAGTACTCTACTTCTACTTGTATAGATTGATTAATTTATCTATTAAGTATCCTTGAAGTTTATAAGTGAGCCTGTCATAGTCAGGCCTCAAAATAACTATTATACGAATGGACCTTTGAACTTTACACCTGATCAAAGAGAATGAGCTTTGTTTAGTAATCCAATACCAAACTATGCTTTACTAGGGGTGTATTATATTTTCTAAGTTTCTTTTTATGACTTAGCATAAAAAATTTAAATTTTATTATTAATGTTTACATAAACAAAGTTTTAGTCAATAAAAAAGGCCACTTGAAGTTTATCTTTTAATAATTCAACTATATTATTGCAGGTTTACAATAATGTATCAAGATAATTGAAATTTTTCTCTTGAATTCATATAGGCATAAACTAAACAAGCTGAGGATCAGATAAATGTCGCCCTTCAAAACTTTTTCTTAAGTTTTCTAGCAAGCCTACTTGAGACAAAATGATGATTTAATAAGATAGTCCTTTCGAAGATTCCTGAAGATTATTCTTTGAGGAACCCAACTATGCTTCACCAGATAAAGACACTTTTGCTACTGTTAGGGAAGCGAATCATCAATTAATCTTGACCGATCATTCATCCCTCTATATAAGGCATATGGTATGGAATTTAACTCATTTTAATTTTTTTAGATATAAACCATTCTTTCCATTATTTGTCTCCTTGCATATTTGATACGTTAAACTTGGTAAGACGGGATTCACCAAAGATTTTTCTTCAACTAATCCTTATAAAGTTTTTACTATGATTCATCCAATTTTGGGCTATAATTCTCTTTATATTTGACCATTCTTCAAAGCCTCAACATGACAGGCCTAAGTCTAACCAATTTCGTCCACATGTTTAAAGCTTATTAGTTAGATTCATTATCACTTACCCCATTTAAGAGGTGCCCACAACCCTAATTTATTCAAATTTATACATTAATTTAGGCTTATGAAAACCAAAAGTGGATGTTACAACTTAATTTCAAGGTGTAGGTCACATTTATTAAAGATTCCTAAAGGGATGAACAATTGAAAAGAAAAACTTATTTAACTATAAAATGAGATAAGCTTATTGACCTTTATGATTTATTAAAGTGGTTCAGACAAGATATGTTTCATTGGAATGAGCATAATAAAAACCCTAAATTTCTTATTTTAAAAACTTGTTATCCAGTTGGTCTTCTTCTACTTAGAAAGGCTCTCATTTGCAAGCTTAGCTTGATCCTGTTAGGGGTGTATTATAAAGAAGAGCATCCTTTGGGTTCTTTTCTTTATTATTTATTTCACTTGTTCTTTTAAATATTGTACTAGTACCTTTTTTATTTCTCTGATAATTATGAATATGACCCCGATAAACAAAGAGAAAGGCATATGTGACTTATCTTCAAAGGAAAAATGCAAAAGGTGACCCACAACAATAAAGTTACTACAATCAAGTCAACTCTCCTTATTATTTCAACCTTGCTTCTAAGCACTCTCATCCTTTTTCAGTTAACTCATCCTAACCAGTAGAGATCATCATGGCTCTCCCTACCCCCCTAGTCCTATTAGGGAGAAAGATCATTTCTTCTCTAACTTCAACTTGATGATTGACAATGTTTTCAACAAAACTAGAAGCAGGATTGAGATGATCAATGAGCTATTGAGTCTCATGAATAGTTAGAGCTTGGAGGAGATGGATGTCGAGTATGTTCTCTAATAAAAATCTTATTGGGTAAGTTTACTTAACTTATTAAGCTTCTATCAATTCTTTTTAGGCCTGAAGTTGTCTCTTTTATATGTTTTCACCTTTCAAGTTGTCTCTTTTATAATCATGGGTTACGAGAAGGTACGCTATGAAATTGACAAGGTTGTCAATGATAAGACGAGGTTGAGGCTGTAACTTTGAAGGCCTGTAGAAATCTCAAAGTCCTTTAAAAAGGAAAGGAGGTTACTAAGGAACTACCGGTCAAATGCCCTAACCTTAAAGGATGAGGTGGAAACTCTAAAGGTTAAGTTGCAATTACAGAAGCAGACATTATAAGGTGATGATTTTAAGTTTGATATCATCTATAACTATCATAAGTCTAAATATTTCAATAGTTAGAAATATGAGAATCTCATTAATAAAACCATGATAGGGTTCCAGGCATGTAAGAAGGTTACACTAAAGAAGTTACAAACTTGCTTTCGCAGATTCGAACATTATTGATACTTACATTGAGATTGAACCAAATCAAATCAAGAAGCTTAATAAGTTCTATACTATTAATGGAGATAATGAAGTCATCTCATAAGATAGGAGTCTCCCATAGTTGAGGACGAAAACTTTATAGCTTGTAGAAGCACCACTCTTTGGTAAGCCCCTCGTCTCTTTTTTCTTTTCTTAATTTTCTCCTTATATATGCAAGGTGTAAGTGTATACATGTTTTAGTGTGTTTAACCCTATTTTATTTCATTTAATCAAAATTTCAATTCCCCTATATGGATATTTTATAAGTCTACTTTGCTTTAGAATTCATAACATTCATGAAGTTATTTAATCCATCTTAGTAGTGTAATATAACTTATATA
>JAOTAX010000197.1:31625899-31647045 GCA_025629825.1 Erythroxylum guanchezii
ATTAATGAACTAAAGAATATATACAAAAAGTTCACAGTCTAAACCACTTAAGGCTCAACCAGCTAAAGAAAAAGCCTGACTATGAGAAAAAACCAAGACAAGGAAAATTGAAAAGCGACCTAAGGCCAAACAACAAAAAAAAGAACAATTGTGACAACCTAAAGTCTAACAAAACAAGACCCAGGAAAAACCAATTCATACAAAGAAAAACCAACTCGAAGTCTGCCAACTGTGGAAAACCTGAGGCAACCAAATACATATAAAGCCCGAACATGACCTGAAACTTGCCAGCAAGAAATTGTTGCCTAGCTCCTCGAACAGGGGCTGTCCAAAGTGAGCTGCTACAACAGTGACCTGAAAAACAACTCAATAAAGAACCTGTAAAATCACGGGGATAAGCTATATTACCTCCTCTCGGTGTATAGGCTAAGCTGTTCCCTAACATGGGAGATTACGCCAGAAAACACTCTCTCCTCCCCCATGGCTTCATTCTTGAAGATTCGAGCATTTTGTTCCTTCCAGATGTGGTAAACTGTTGTGGAGAGAAGTAAAGGAAAGTAACGTCATACCAAATTTAGACTTTTAAGATTAGGAGGTTGCAACACAAGAATGTGTTCCTTTTTTATTATTAATATATCACTCTATTTTCATAAAATTCACAAAATCTTTTTTTTATATAATTTTAGTCATGGCCGTCATAGGATTTAATAATAATTACATAATAAAAGAATAACTAAGTATGAACATTTGCTGTCAATTAGATAATTAATTAACGAGTATGTCTTTTGGTGTATGGCTTTTTGCTCTCGCAGATCTGATTTGATCCAGTCTCCATAGACAGACTCGCAACAAGACAAGTAGTGTGCATATTAGTTATTATAATACATATGGTTGAGCCCCAAGGGTACTTTGCCCGTCACCAACGACTATAGATTGATAGCCCCAAGGGTCCTAACAATGATTGCTTCATATATAACGATTGATAGTATGGTAATATTCAAAGTCTTAAACTATTTTTGCTATATCTGGATTTTACTTCATGACTGGGACCTTTTCCTATACAAATATTGAATCATTTTAGCTTGAAAGGTAGCTGAAGTTATAAATTTACTAAGCTTTTGAAAGTGTGGAGACATTCCCTTTTAATTAAACACTAGTGTTGGTTCAATGGCTGAACTAAACTTTCTTGTTTATATTGTATATTGCGGCTTTCACACCAGAAAGTCATCCATGCATCAAAGTTTGATAGTTCAAGAGCATGCTCAGAAAAAGATAAAACAAAACTTTGAGTGCAATGTTTTTCTTTAGATCATTTTTCGTTTTTTTACAAATATGGGAATTACAAACTTCAGTTTTGATGCTCAAAAATTAAATAAAAAGTAATTCCATGCAATAATTTCTCATTTTCTCATCAAATCAATTCAAATATGTAGGTGCATCTAGCTCAAATAAAATCAGGAAGCATTCAGAAGACAAGACGAAGAACTTGAGTGAAATTGGAAAATATATACTACTTAATGAATTACGTTGGCACATATGGTGTTGGAGGAAAAAGGAACATGAGTATCGAATAAACTAAACCAATTGAATCTTATGGTTCATTCATCCTCTTTATAACATGTAACTAAAATTCTAATATACAATCACGGCGAAAGTTAATGATGAACTAATACAGACATTTTTCCCTTGTTGTTCAACGCATTTAACTGATTAGTTTGACCAAAGACAATGGTACATAGAATTTTTTATAATGACACAACTTACCAGAACAGTAAGAATTACGACGTTTTAAACTGTTGATTGATATGATCGGGCCATCATATATAGTGCCAGTACATTAGGTTATTCACATTATGAATGTGTCAATTCATTACTGTCTTTTTTAACATTCATTTGACAACTATGCTTTTCTTGCTGAAATTTGCCGCTTCCTTCTTCTTTTACAGACTTTTGACCTCCCAATTTCCGATGGCTAAACTTACATAATAAATGAAATAAATTGCTATTGGTTTTGTGTTGGTCATAATTATTAATTAAGTCAACCCAATGTCTTAGTTCCTTTTTTTTTTCTCCAGAATAGCTGGAAATTACCAAAATCTGTTAGTTCATAATTTCAATTTCAGATATTTTATAGGGTGAAGAAACTTTTAGAAGCAACCGGAGAATGCAAATTGTCTTTCATCACAATAGTAGACGATTAGACTTATCAATAAATCAGAAAAAAAAGACTATGTTAATGCATCGCATGATCATTCGTTAGTTTAACAATATCAACAAAAGAAGGTTAGGCATGCCTCTAGATAATTATTTTCATTAAAAAAAATCCCATATTGGAAAAATAACCATTCTCCTTGTTCTTTGAGAAGAATATTGGAAATTAATTGATTAATTTTCTCAAATCATTAGCGAGTTAATATATTTATTTACCTATTTGAGTCTATTATTAATTTATTAAACAATTTATATCGAGTATAAGATTAATATTTTAGATACGTGATTAATTGTACCCAAAAGTATGAAAAATACGCAAAAAAAATTCACGAGTCTAGGTTCTCCATTTTAATTACATTTTTTGAAAAGCGTACTAATAATATTCCTGGCACACTGCATGAAAACTGAAGAATATGTTCAAACTTAAAGTCTTTCCCGACCCAGCAACATCATTCTTGGACTTTGAAGTTTGAACCCAAGTAACCAGCAAACAACTCTGTATCTAATTTCTTACCGTAAACAATAATATTCAAAACTCCATATTTCCAAAGTTATGCTCATATGTTGCTTTTTAAAGTTACTTTAGATCTCCCAAGTCTTTGAAGTTGTTCAAGAGTTTGTTTGGCTGCTGTGAAAGTGGAGAGCGAAATTGTCGGAATCTTTATTTCTACGTGTCAATGTGCATGAATTTCCTTAGTTTTATTTTAAAATGATACTTTGGTGTTTAAAATGTGTATGAATTAGTTGCTTTGGTATTAGCTAAATGTGTTAGTGGCGATCTCCATTTTACCAAAATGAGTTGCCCGGATTCACAATTTCAGAACATGCCACTGTTGGAACGGATCTTGCTGGTTTTGATTTCTGTTCTTATCTTGTTATAGAAACTTGTTATAGAAAATGTATGTGATTTTTTGAATTTGGACAATAATTAATTACGATTTTGACGATATTATGGTTAAGCAAATTGAATTTGATCTAATTAAAGATAATAAAAAAGCTCGATAAAGGATCTGATTTAATGAGCTAAAGTCTAGTGAATAAATTGGACCTTAATCAATGTGGACTGAACATGCATTGAACTTGTGATAGAGAGGCCCAATATGGTTACTATATGTAGTTGCTAAGGTCTCCTATTATCTGCTTAAGTTAGTTCATGAACGTTCAGTTTCTTTGACTCGTTAAGAGGTTCACGTGTTAAGAAAGGAACGGAATGACGTTCACGACATTTATGTAATCGACTTTCATAAAGGTTGTCGAGAAAGTCTAAAGGTTTTGGTGTAGAAAAGCCCATTCAAAGATATGGAAAGCAAATTAGGTAATTTCTACGTTTTCTCCATTTATTCACTTTCACATTTAATCCTGGACGTGTAACTAAGGCTCATGTTATGCATTACACATGTTATTAGAGCGGTTACGTGATTGTGTGAATTTAAAAAGAGATCTTCGGATTTCTCGATAAGGAAGTTTGAGAAATCAATCCAATTTTGCTTATAATTGTGCATTGTTGCTTGAATTGATATTGAATGAGCTTAGCATTGAAAAACGGGTTGAAAAAGAGTTTAGGGGAAAAACATGGCCTAAAAGTTGCCAAAAATCACTTTTTTTTCTGACAAAATGAGAGAGAAAATTTTCACTGGAGCTTCATGCACACCTGATGGCAGGAGTTTTTCAGAGCCGGTAGACGTATGGTGTGTGCATCACACAAGCCTTAAAGGTTTTGGGTGCGTTTGTGCCCATGTTGTGCACGCTTCTAACGCATCCAATGGCATATCAGGCATGAAGCAAGTGTTACATGCGCCAAGCCACACGCAGTGCTAATGTCATGTTAAATAAAGTGACTTTAATTTTTCTAAATTTATTACATCAGTAATAATAAGGTTTAACTTCAGAAAAATCTATTAAGGTTATTAAAGCAAATTTTGAGTGAAATTTCATATTTTGGACTAGAAATGAAGGAGGTACATATGGTTTTGTTATCTTATATGGTGCATTTATTGTTTGGTATTAAATGATTATCACATTGATTGATTTCCTTGTGATGAATTCTCAAATAAAGTTAATTGATAATGTTCTCAGCACTGATATGTGATAATGTGTATGTGCATAAGGATTTAACTTTTATTGATGATACATTCTCACATATTATATGAACATACAGAATGTAAGGATAACATATAAGTGTATCCCTTGTGCTTGTGGATCCATTTAGGTACTAATAAGAATCTAGTCACTATAGTGGCCTTTCGAGTTAGTATTTGAATTGTTCCACTTCCATGTTTGGGGTATTTGAATTGTTTTGCTTGCATGTTTGGGGATGTCTCTAGTCTTGTGTTTGGTTATTCTTCCCACAGGTATTGACCTTATATGAGATTTTGAGATATGCATAAAGACATACAATAGAGGAAAGTCATTGCTTAGATGATCTATTTGCCTACAAGTGGTAGACTTATAAGATTTAATGATGCATACTCTGATCGCTTTTATGTAAAGGACTTAATTGCATGTATTGTGTATTTAGTTCATAGGTGTTTCATGATATATGTGATAAGATTCTCAGCACATATACTTTTTTTTGGGCTTTAAGTATAGTTATTATCCTACATTTATGTTGATCCTTATATTGTCAATTTTGCGGTCAACTTTTTTGTGAAAAAAATAGTGTCACTATTGAAAGCAAGATGTAAAATTTGCTTTGAGATGGTGGACATTAATATGTCCATGGTTAAAGACAAGCCATTTGTCCCTACATCTTTTAGCACAAAGGCTGGGAAAGCAACATATACAACATGGGAAAGGTCAATTAGGATGTATTATTTGACCACAAAGATGTCAATTCTGGACCATCTGCTAAATGGACTTCTAGATAGAACTATAGCAAAGGACTTACTTAAAAATGTCTCGCAGAGATATAAGGTATCTTCTAATATTTAGATAGGAACCGTAATGAAGGAATTGTTCTCCATGAGGTATACAAGAGAAGGGGCAGTGAGAGAGTACATCATCAAAATGGTCCACCTCAAGAGTAAGTTAAAGGCATTGAATATTTACATTCCTGATGCTTTCATTGTTCACTGAGCTTTGAATACACTTCCTTCAGAGTTTGGTATTTTAGTTACAACATACAATTCTTAGGATGAGGTTTGAGATATCAATGCTTTGATTACTCGATGTGTTGTTGAAGAGGGTAAGCTAAAGAATACAACTTATACAACTTTGCTTATAACCAAGGGAAAGGAAGAGGTAATGCCACAGAGATTCAAAGGTAAGAAGTCTAAATTCTCTCCATATATGAATCTAAGTCAATCCAATAGTGCTAAAGGTCCTATAGATGCAAAAAGGATGAGGTGCTTCTTCATTAAAAAGAAGGTTCATAAAAAGCTGGATTGCCAAATATATAAAACCTAGAAAGAAAAGTAGGAACTATCAGATAACTCTTTGGTTTGTACGATCCACGAGTGTAATCTCACTATAGCCATATTAAGCTCTTGGTAGCTAGATAATGGAGCCTCTAATTATGTTGCCTCTACAATGCTGGGGTCATACAAAAGAAAAAGTTAAATAAAGAGGAGGAAAAATTGATGGTGGACAATAATAAAGAAGTTAATGTAATTTATGTAGGAGATATATGTTTGAACCTTGATACATGGTTTGTTCTAGTTTGACATGACATGTTTTATATACCATCTTTTAGGCAAAATTTGATTTCTATATTAGTTTTGGACAAAAAAGTTATAGTTTTGTTTTTGATGCTTTTGTTTTATGGTTATCTTTTAATGAAAAACATATTGATAATGCTTTCTTGCATATGATTTATATAGAATGTGGCTTGCCCTCATGAGATATATACTTCTTCATATATTTTTGAACTAGTTACTAGGAATAAAGGATAAGTCATACATGTTATGGCATAAAAGGTTAGGCTATATTTCTAAAGATATAGTTAAGAGATTGATTAAGGAAAACATTCTCCCACCTTAAATTTTAATGATCTGGAAAAATTTGTTGACTATTGCAGGGGTAAGTTAGCTTGTGTTTCTAGTTTGTTAGACCTCATACATACAAATATATATGGACCTTATAAAGTTATCTTATGCAATTCAAGATATTTTTTAACATTTATTGATGACTATTCTCGTTATGTATATATATTCTTATTTAAAGAAAAGTCTAAAATGCTTGAGAAATTTAAGATCTTTAAGGCAAAAGTTGAGAACTATTTGGAAAGGTCTATTAAGATTGTCATATTTAATCGTGAAGGAGAATATTATGGTAGGAATGGGGTTTCAGGACAAGAAAAATGGTTTGTTTGTTAAATACATGGAATCATGTGAAATTGTGGCTCGGTTCACTATGTTAGTTAGTCCTAAGCAACATAGTGTGGCCAAAAGGTGTAATCGTACCCTAAAAGACATGATAAGGTCAATGTAGAGCAGGACTAATTGATTTGATTACCTTTAGGGTGAAGCCATAAAGACTACCTTTTACATACTTAATAGAGCCCTAATTAAATCAGTTGCGAAGACATCTTTTGAAATATGGAAAGGGTGGAAGCCTAACCTTGCCAATATTCGTGTATAGGGATGCCCTACTGAGATATGTCTATTTAATCCTTATAAAGATAAGTTACATTCTCGTTCTACTCGTTATTTTGTTAGATATCCTGATCACTCTAAAGGATACAGATTTTATTATAGAAATAGAAGGTCTAAAATAGTGGAATCATAAGCAGTTAAGTATTTGGAGCATGATGTCTATGATGAGCTTGGTCCTTCTCACCCTTTAGATAATAGTAGGGTGGATACTATAATTATTTCATAGTCATCACTCCTACAATCAGAACTCGTAGATCAAGACCTCAGTACCATACTAGTATAGGTACAGGAACCCATACTTGTACAAACTAAGATTCCTAAGGAACAAGAGCATATCGAACCAGTTCAATTAAGAAGATCCACTAGAGTGAGAAGACATGCTATCTCATCTGACAACATAGTCTTTAGGTGAACAAGACTATGATATTGGATACATTGTATTCAGTTACTTTTACAGAAGTTGTTTTTAGACCTCATATAGATTTGTAGTATGATGCAATGAAAGATGAGATGCAATCTATGAAGCAAAATAAGGTATGAGAGCTTGTTGATTTACCTTGAATTGCAAATCTATCAGTTATAAATGATTTTTAAGACCAAAAAGAACTCTCAAGGTAAAGTTGAGTGATTTAAAGCTTAGTTGGTTGCTAGAGGGTTCACTTAGAGAGAAAAGATAGACTTTAATGTTACCATTTCTCCTGTATCCTTCAAAAATGCATTTAGAGTGATTATAGCAATAGTAGCTCATTATGCTATGGAGCTACATCATATGGATGTTAAAACAACTTCCTGAATGAAGACCTTTATGAAGAGGTTTATATGGACAAACCTGAAGGATTTCATGTTTAAGATAAATCTGATAAGATTTGCATCCTTAGAAAATCAATATATGGTTTGAAATAAGCTTCCAAACAATGGCACCTTAAGGTTGATGAGGTTGTTACCTCTTGTGGCTTTGTGAAAAATAAAGTTGAAAGACGTTTGTATTATATGGTAGGGGAGCAATGTTATCTTTCTACTTTTATATGTGGATGATATCTTGCTCGTATCAAATGACTTGACTTTGCTGCATGAGGTTAAGCAGCTTTTGGCTAAGCATTTTGACATGAAAGACTTTGGTGAAACATCTTATGTCCTAAGTATTCAGATTTACTGGGACAATTCTCGACACTTATTAGATCTCTCGTAGAGAGCATATTGAGTGAGTATTGCAAAGTTTTAATATGGCTTATTATAAACTGATTGTAACACCTATCTCTCATGGTAAGAGACTATCTTTGGCACAATGTTCAAATAATGATATAGAGAGAAAGGCTATGAAGAACATGCCTTATTCTAGTGCAGTTGGTAGCCTGATGTATGCCCAAGTGTATACTAGACTAGACATTGCACTAACTTTTGGAATGCTAGGTAAGTATCTGGCTAACCTAGGAATATACCTCTAAAAGTAGTTAAATGAGTGTTGAGACATCTAAAGGGAACGAAGGATTATATGTTGACATAAAAAAAGTCAATAGTCTAGATCTCATAGGCTATACATATTTAGATTTTTCTATGTGTCCATATGATAAAAAGTCTACATTAGTATACATCTTTATGTTTATAGATGGTGCAATGTGGAAGAGTGTCAAGCAGACATTGGTGACTTCTTCGACTATACATGTAGAGTTTGCGGCATACTATAGGACTGCTACACAGGTAGTTTTGCTTAGGAACTTGATTTATGAGTTGTCTATGGTTGATTTGGAGGCTAGAAACATTCAATTATATTGTGATAATCTTTCTTCCATATTGTTCAGTAATAGCAATAAAAACACATTGAGTCTAAGCATTTAAAGGTCAAGTGTATGACCATAAAGGAATTAATACAAAATGGTGACATTGAGGTGGAGCATATGAGGACTGAGGATATGCTTGCTGATACTTTGACTAAAGGACTTTGCCCACTTGTTTGTGAGAGATATGTGTACAATATGGGTGTACTAAAGTCCTTAGACACTATTAGTTAAGGATTGTTGTGCTTGCTTTTGATACATTTATGTGTTTTTCATGTATTATGACAATATGCTTTATCAATACAGATGATCATCATTTTGCTTTCAGTCATACATGTTATACATTGTCATAATATAGGTGAAAGTCTTAAGATCTGTGTCAATCTTAAGCATTTGAAGATCATTGGGCATATATATATATATTTACCTTGAACCTATGTCTTTAGGACACATACAAATATATGTAAATCCATAATTTTGATATGAAATAGGGGGATATAAGCATTTAATCCTATAAGGGTTCTCTAATACAGTTTAACATTCAATGAGAGAAAACAAATTTCTCTAGTGCAGTTTAGCATTATGTTGGGAAAAATAGAGTCCTACAAAGGAAAGATGATACATTTCAGATCATAGAGGTATCGTTCTAGTTTGCCACACTCCATTCTCTCATTCATGTTAGTAAGTTATTAGATATACATTACTGTATTGGATCTGTGTTGCATATGACACATTCATTTGATATTTTTGGGTATCGAAAGCCTTATTGGACCAAATGATGGACTTTCATTATCTTTGGATCAAATGACTTTTTGAATTTGGTCGACCTATACATTGATTTGGCTTAATTGCTTTTACAGGTTTTATTGTTATTACAACTATTGTAATTAATTTTTGTCCAAGGGGGAGATTGTTAGTAATTTTTCAAATTTGGACAATAATTAATTATGATTATAATGATCTTATGGTTAAGCAAATTGAATTTGATCCAGTAAAGATAATAAACAAGTTTGATAAAGGTTCTGGTTTAATGGGCTGAAGTTCAGCCAAAAAAATAGACCCTAATAAGTGTGGCTAGACATGCATTAGGCCTGTGATGGGGAGGCCGAATATAGTTACTATATATAGTTGCTAAGGTCTCTTTGTCTGCTTAAGTAAGTTCATAAGCATTCAGATTCTTTAAACCGTTAAGAGGTTCATGCGTTAAGAAAGATGCAAAAAGATGTTAACGACATTTAGGTGATTGACTTTCGTAAAGGTCATCAATAAAGTTTGAAGGTTTCAGCGTAGAAAAGCTCGTTTGAAGATATTGAAAGCAAATAAGGTATTTTTTGCATTTTCTTCGTATATTCACTTTCACGTTTGATCTTGGGCACATAACTAAGACTCGTGTTACACATTACAGAAAATGCTTCTTATTTTATACCCATGTATTTTTGGTCGTTATTATTTACTTATGCTTACAGTGTACTAGAAAACAAAAGTTATTATTTACTTATGCTTACTAGTGTACTGGAAAACAAAAGTTTTTACAATTTTCGTTCAGATACTGATAATTGAATAAAACATGAATAAGAATCATAAAGTAAGAAATCATACTTGATTCGCATTTCCTATTGAAATCCTTTGAAAAATTTTCACCTGTCAACCACAAGTTGTTCAATTGTCTAACCTCTAATGGTATCTACTGAATAGCTAACTCTTTAAAGCTTATTCCTACTTACAGGAAAAAGCATTAGGGTTTTGTAATTTTTTAAAATTAAATTCCTTAATTATAATTAAAATCATATTGTAATTATAATTAATTTAATTTTAATAAAATCCAATATCTCATATTTGATTCCTAAAGTTTCATAAACGTTATAATTAAGTCTAACTTAATTAAAATTGATTTTTCCTTCACAAATTGTTCTTTAATATGTGACCCATTAGGTTCCTAATATATTGACAATAATTATAAATTCTAATTCATAATTAGAATTAGATAAAATAAAAGTGTTTAATTGGATAATTAAAGATAATTTAATAATTTAATATATCTTTAATTATCCAATTAAACAATTTATACTAGAAATCAAGATTGATGTCTAGCAACGTGTCATGACCACCTAAATATTAAGAATGTCAAAGTGGTTTGACTTTACCTATCCATGCATGGTTATGATGTATAATTTAATCATTTAGTCATCTAATGTTCCAATTGGAAAGAGTATGGATACCATGTCTACCATTTTCATCTAATAATGTTCATTCATGCTAATTAGCAGTTGATTTATAATTGAAATTTAAAAATGTCTTTTTAAATGTCAATTCACTTTGGTCAGAGAATTTCATAAATCACTACTAATCAAGAACAGTAGAACATTCTCTCTAATTACTTTAGAGTGACATATCCTTTATTGACTTACTCAACTATCTCCGTATGGTTCATACTGCATGTAAGTACTACCGACTGAATTATCCTAGGACGGTTTGTAAGTAGCATCAAGACACAATGATTCTCATGCCAGATACCTTGGTAATCTCAAGACTAAGGATTAATTATACAATCATCATTATGAGAAAATCCACAGACATATAAGTAATATTCCATTTGGGATTCTCATAGTCGGGTCAGTTCAGTGACTTATTCTCTAATAATCACCCATACATTAGTTTAAGTATCTTCATACTTTAACTTATAAGACCAATTACTTTCTTCATAAGAAAGTAACATAATGTTTCCTAGTTTTACCGTTTCGACAATATCTCGTCTTAATAAAACTACAACTAGGAACATTTAGGAACAATAAGTAAATGTAAATTGAATCCCACAATTATGATCTCATCATAATTTCAGTTACACAACAATTATTCAAGGAATTTTACCTTTAGTATTAAAACATCAAATGTAATCAATTTAATACACAAAGATAAAGAATATCTTTTCATTAATTAAATAATAATTTCATACATTAAATTACAACTAATTGATTGACTGCAAGGGCATAAATTAACAATCTCCCACTTGCACTAAAGTCAATCACCTATATATCTAATACCATATCTATCCATATATCGATCATGTCTTTTTTGAGACAATGACTTAGTGAGAGGATATGTAAGAACTTCTTGATCCAAACTTCTTGATCCAAACTTCTTCCTTTGCCACCTCTGACACTGAAATGTACTTTGCCTCGGTCGTTGAACCTGCAACGATTGCTTGTTTGAAACTCTTCTAACTTACCACACCACCATTTTGTAAGGTTCTGATCATGCATCTCATATATAATTTTTATCAAATATAGGTAACGGAAAATAAAATAGAACCTATAAAAATCTACTCATGTATATAGATATAAAAAACAAAAACATGAAATGTAAGATGTTTACATATCTTTCTAACGATCTTCTTAGTTCTTTAATCTTTTCTGCATTGGGTTGTCGTAAACCACAACGATCAATGTAGATCATCTCTAATGAAAGTCACGAAGATAGAATGATGAAACCTCTCTAGGAGATGACTAGAATTCTTTCTTTATGCTAGCAAGACAAGAACACTTGTGAGAGTTAGAGAGAAAAAGAGTGTGTGTGTAAGAAAAGAACCTTTCTTTCAAATGTGTCTTACACAAGATGAACGAAAATCATATATATTTTCTGCACCATTTGGCCTTCCATAACCCCCATCACTAATGGAGAGTTAGGGAAAGTTAATGGTTATGAATACCAAGCATTAATGGAAGTTATGGGAAGTTAACGACCATGAATAGCATGCATTAATAGAAGTTTGGGAAGTTAATGACCAAATTGGCAGCCAACAACACTTATTTCTAATCCATTCCATGCAATGTTTTTTACCATGATCACTTCACGATACAATCTCGAAACACTCTCTCATTTCTTGAATCACCATTTAAGACCATTTTACTCATTCTTTGGATCTCATATGTGTGTGGCCGGTTCCCAGTTATGTTGACCACTTGAATTAACACTTAATTCAAGTAAGTCAAGAGCGGTATCTAGCAACACGTCATAACCCCCAATTGATTGGAAAGTTAGTGGTTTGACTACAAACCCTTCCATACCCAATATTGCTATGCAATTAGTCTTTTTAAAATCTATACCCCACTTGGTTCAGAGTATGGTTAAAGTGTCAACTCCAACTAGACTGACTACGTCACATCTAGTCCAAGGGATATTAGATCTTATCCTAAGGATCTCATTACTTTATGTATCATTGAAGACTCTCTTTATGACACATATCTGCTCTGGCCAGAGACTCCCGAGTAATGACCCCGACAAGAAACCGTGGGTATCATCTCCTTCTATCAGGAGTTGTGAATCCTTTATTGTCTACTTAATTACCTTCAAATGCCTCAAGTTGCTCCCAGTCACCACCCTATAAGTAACCCCTGAAAGACAACGATGAGTGGAGTCAAAGCAGAGGATTAGTATATGAGATATCCTTGAGCACCTCAAGTCCAAGGATACTTGCACCATTACTATGATAAGACTATCATTGACACTGGAATAAAATATCCATATGATTGTCTCATAGTAGGTCAATCAAATGTACTTACTACCCTTAGTAAGCATCCACATATTAACTCTAAACAACTCATGTCTACAACTTATGAGATCTATTGCTTGATCCAATCAAGGAGTATAACATTTGCTAGTCTATTTAGATTAATGATATTCCATCTCATTAATCCTATGACTAGGAAAGTTTAGATACTAACATAATTACAAATGATAAGAATTTCATTATCATATTCTCATCATGATTTCCTCAATACTATGTTTTGTATCAAGGACTTCATTAAGTCAATTTAAGAGCAACATTAAATCCATAAATGTAGAAATATCGAAATAATGAAAAATGCCTTCATTAATCATAAAATGATTTGTACAAATAAGTGCTAAAGGTGATTGCCTTTAGAGCACTTCTTTAACAAACTGCCACTTGCACTAAAGCCAATCGCCTTGATATCTAATACCATAGGTGTGTACATGTGACACAAAACTCTTTTGGGAAATAGGCTTAGGCAATGGATCAACTATATTCTGATCAGTGGGAACTCTCTCTATGTTACATCATTTCTACTAATGATTTCTTTAATCAAATGGCAACGCCCGAGTATATGTTTGGACTTTTGATGAGACCTTAGTTCCTTCACCTGTGTGATAGCCCCATTGTTGTCACAATACAACTGCACTGTGTCAACGATGCTCAGAACCACACCAAGTTCCATGATGAACTTCTTGATCCAAACCGCTTCCTTTTCCACTTTTAAAGTTGCAATGCACTTTGCCTTTTTTGTCGAATCTACAGTAGTCTCTTGTTTGGAACTTTTCCAACTGACTGCACCACCATTGAGTGTAAATACATTTCCAGACTAAGATCTGGAGTCATCCTTATTGGATTGGAAATTGGCATCAGTATACCCGTTTACCATAAGATCATCTTCTTCATATACGAAGAATACATCCTTAGTTCTTCTCAAGTACTTAAGGATATTCTTGACAGCCGCCCAATAACCCTCATTAGGGTTCGATTGGTATCTGCTGGTAACACTTAGAGCATACAATCTGGTCTAGTGCATAACATAATGTACATGATTGATCCTATAGTAGAAGCATAAGGAATCAAACTCGTGCGAGTCCTCTCATCTTGTGTCTTTGGACCATAAATTCAGAGAGTGTAATCCTATGTACCATAGGAAGATAACCTCTCTTAGACTCCTCTATGCTAAACCTCTTTAACATCTTATCTATGTATATAGATTGAGAAAGACCAAGCAACCTCTTAGATCTATCTCTATAGATCCTTATCCCCAAAATATAAGTTGCTTCTCCAAGATCTTTCATAAAGAAGTTCTTAGCTAATCAAATTTTGACTGATTGCAAAGTAAAGACATCGTTTCTTATTAGCAATATGCCATCTATATACAGTACAAGGAACATGATTGCACTTCCACTAACCTTCTGATACACAACGTCTCATCTAGATTTTGTGAGAAACTAAACTCTTTGATTCTCTCATCAAATCGGATATTTTAACTCCTGGATGCTTGCTTCAATCCATAAATGGATTTCTGAAGCTTGCATACCTTTTCTCCATTCATGGATATGAAACCATCAGCCTGTGTCCTATACACATCCTCAGTTAGGTTTCCATTAAGGAAAACCATCTTCACATTTATTTGCCATATCTCATAATTATAATGAGCGGCAATGGCTAGGAGTATTCTGATGGATTTAAGCATAGCTACTGGACTAAACATTTCGTCATGGTCAATACCTTGCCTTTGACGATAACCTTTTGCTACAGGCCGAGCTTTATGGGTAACTTCATTACCCTCCATGTCAATTTTCTTCTTGAAAACCTATTTGCACTCTATGGTCTTTATCCCTTCGGGTGGGTAAACCAAAGTCCATACTTGGTTTTCATACATGGAATCCATTTAGGATTTCATAGCTTGTAGCCATTTGTCATATTTTCAACTCTTTAAAACCTCTTCATAGGTAGTAGCTCATCATCTTCTATAAGCAATATGTCGTTAAGTTCACTTATGAGAAATCCGTATCTCTTAAGAGCATAACGTATCCTACCTGACTTACGAACTTCTTGTTTGTTAGAAGATTGAACTATTGTTTCATCTTCATAAACAATAGACTCGGGTCCAGGTAGTTGATCTGCATCTTTTAGAGCATCTTAAACTTCCACAAGTTTAATTTTGCTCTCACTGCCTTCTCTTAGAAGAAACTCTTTCTCTAAAAGGACAACATGTTTTGAAACAAACACCTTTTGTTCCGAAACATGGTAGAACTGCTATCTTACAGTTTCCTTAGGATATCTTACAAACAGACACTTGTCAGTTTTAGCTTCAAGCTTATCTGACTGAATCCGCTTCATATAAGCAGGACAAACCTAAGCTTTCATATGAGAAAGATAGGGTTTCTTATTAGTCTATATCTCATATAGAGCAACATCAAATAACTTAGATGGGACTCTGTTTAATACATGAACCTTTCTTTCACTCATGTCTTACATAAGATGCACGAAAATCATCTATATTTTCTGCACTATTTGGCCTTCCATAACCTCCATCATCCATGGAGAGTTATAGGAAGTTAAAGCTCATGAATATCATGCATTAATGGAAGTTATGGGAAGTTAATGACCATGAATAGCATGCATTAATGGAAGTTTTGGGAAGTTAATGACCAAATTGGCAACTAACAACACTTATTTCTAATCCATTCTATGCAATGTTTTCTACCAGGATCACATCGCGATATAATCCCGAAACATTCTCTCATATCTTAAATCACTATTCAAGACCATTTTACTCATCCTTCGGATCGCTTATGTGTGTGACCCATTAACTTCCCAGTTATGTTGGCTACTTGAATTAACACTTAATTCAAGTAAGTCAAGAGCGATATCTAGCAACACGTCATGACCCCCAATTGACCGAAAAGTCAATGGTTTGACTACTAACCCTTCTATATGTAATTTTACTATACAATTCGTCCTTTCACCATCTATACCCCACTTGGTTTAGAGTACAATCAAAGTTTCAACTCCCACAAGACTGACTACGTCACATCTAGTCCAAATGATATTAGATCTTGCCCTAAGGATCTCATTACTCTATGTATCATTGAAGACTCTCTTCATGACACATATCTACTTTGGCCAGAGACTCCTAAGTAATGACCCTGACAAGAGGTCGTAGGTATCATCTCCTTTTATCAGGATTGGTGAATCCTTTATTGGCTACTCAATTATCTCCAAATACCTCAAGTTGTACCCAATCACCACCCTATAAGTAACCCCTGAAAGGCACCGATGAATAGAGTCAAAGCAGAGGATCAGTATCCTAGATATCCTTGAGCATCTCAAGTCAAAGGATACTTGCGCCATTGCTATGATGAGACTATCATTGACACTGGAATAGAATATCCATATGATTGTCTCATAGTAGGTCAATCTAATGTACTTACTACCCTTAGTAAGCATCCACATGTTAACTCTAAACAACTCATGTCTACAGCTTATGAGATCTACTGCTTGATCCAATCAAGGAGTATAACATGTGCTAGTCTATCTGGATTAATGGTATCCCTTCTCATTAATCATATGACTAGGAAAGTTTGGATACTAACATAATTACAAATGATAGGAATCTCATTATCATGATCTCATCATGATTTCCTTAATACTATGTTTTGTATCAAGGACTTCATTAGGTCAATTTAAGAGCAACATTAAATCCATAAATGTATAAATATCGAAATAATGAAAAATGCCTTTATTAATCATAAAATGATTTGTACAAATAAGTTCTAAAGGTGATTGCCTTTAGAGCACTTCTCTAACAACCTCCCACTTGCACTAAAGCCAATTGCCTTGATATCTAATACCATGGGCGTGTACATGTGACACAAAACTCTTTTGGGAAATAGGCTTAGTTAACGGATCAACTATATTTTGATCGGTGGGAACTCTCTCTATGTTGACATCATTTCTACCAATGATTTCTCTAATCAAATGGTAGCACCTGAGTACATGTTTGGACTTCTAATAAGACCTCGGTTCCTTCATTTGTGCTATAGCCTCATTGTTTTCACAATACAACTACATTGGGCTAGCGATGCTTGGAACCACACAAAGTTCCATGATGAACTTATTGATCTAAACCGTTTCCTTTGTCGCTTCTAAAGTTGCAATGTACCTCGCCTCTGTCATCGAATCTGTAGTCATCTCTTGTTTGGAACTTTTCCAACTGACTGCATCACCATTCATTATGAATACATATCCAGACTAGGATCTGGATTGATCCATATCGGATTGGAAACTGGCATCAGTATACTTGCTTACTACAAGATCACCTTCTTCATATACTAAGACTACATCCTTAGTTCTTCTCAAGTACTTAAGAATATTCTTGATAGCCACCCAATGACCCTTACCGGGTTTGACAGGTATTTGCTAGTAACACTTAGAGCATACGATACATTGGGTCTAGTACATAATATAGCGTACATGATTGATCCTATAGCCGAAGCATAATGAATCAAACTTATGCGAGTCCTTTCATCAAGTGTCTTTGGACACATAGATTTAGAGAGTGTAATCTCGTATACCATGAGAAGATAACTTCTTTTGAACTGCTCCATGTTAAACCTCTTTAACATCTTGTCTATGTATGTAGACTGAGAAAGACCAAGCAACCTCTTAGATCTATCTCTATAGATCCTTATCCCCAAAATATAAGCTACTTCTCCAAGGTCTTTCATAGAGAGGTTCTTAGCTAACCAAATTTTAACTGATTGCAAAGTTGAGACATCATTTCCTATTAGGAATATGTAATCTACATATAGTACAAGGAACATGATTGTACTCCCATTAACCTTTTTGTATACACATGGCTCATCCAGATTTTGTGAGAAACCAAACTCTTTGATTGTCTCATCAAATTGGATATTCTAACTCTTGGATGCTTGCTTCAATCTATAAATAGATTTTTAAAGCTTGCACACTTTTTTTTTCTATTCATAGATATGAAACCATCAGGTTGTATCATATACACATCCTCGGTTAGGTTTCCATTAAGGAAAGTCGTCTTCACATCCATTTTTCATATCTCATAATCATAATGAGCGGTAATGACTAGGAGTATCCTAATGGATTTAATCATAGCAACTGGGCTAAACGTTTCATCATAGTCAACACCTTGCTTTTGACTATAACCTTTAGCTACAAGCCTAGCTTTATGGGTAACTACATTACCTTCCTTATCAGTTTTTTTCTTAAAAATCCATTTACACCCTATGGGTTTTATCCCTTCGGGTGGGTCAACCAAAGTCCATACTTGGTTTTCATACTTGGATCCATTTCAGAATTTATAGCTTAAAGCCATTTGTCAGATTTTAAACTCTTCATAACCTCTTCATAGGTAGTAGGCTCATCATCTTCTATGAGCAGTACGTCGTTATGTTCACTTATGAGAAATCTGTATCTCTCGGGAACATAACGTATCCTACCTGACCTACAAAAAATAGACTCAGGTTTAGGTAGTTGATCTGCGTCCATTTGAGCATCTTAAACTTCCACAAGTTCAATTTTGCTCCTACTGTCTTCTCTTAAAAGAAACTCTTTCTCTAAAAAGACATCATGTTTTAAAACAAACACCTTTTGTTCCCAAACATGGTAGAACTGATATCCTATAGTTTCCTTAGGATATCCTACAAACGGACACTTGTTAGAGTATAGTCAAAGTGTCAACCCCCAATAGACTGACTACGTCACATCTAATCCAAGTGATATTAGATCTTGTCCTGAGGATCTCATTACTCTGCGTATCATTAAAGACTCTCTTCATGACACATATCTGCTCTTGCTAGAGACTCCCGAGTAATGACCTTGATAAGAGGCCATGGGTATCATCTCCTTCTATCAGGAGTGGTGAATCCTTTATTGACCATTCAATTACCTCTGAATACCTCAAGTTGTACCCAATCACCACTCTATGAGTAACCTCTGAAAGGCACTGATGAATGGAATCAAAGCAGAGGATCAGTATCTGAGAGATTCTTGAGCACCTCAAGTCAACGGATACTTACACCATTGCTATGATGAGACTATCATTGACATTGGAATAGAATATCCATATGATTGTCTCATAGTACGTCAACCAAATGTACTTACTACCTTTAGTAAGTATCCACATGTTAACTCTAAACAACTCATGTCTACAGCTTATGAGATCTACTGCTTGATCCAATTAAGGAGTATAACATGTACTAGTCTATCCGGATTAATGATATCCCATCTCATTAATCATATGACTAGGAGAGTTTGGATACTAACATAATTACATATGATAGGAATCTCATTATAATGATCTCATCATGATTTCCTCAATGCTATGTTTTGTATCAAGGACTTCATTAAGTCAATTTAAGATCAATATTAAATCCATATATGTATGAACGTCGAAATAATGAAAAATGCCTTTATTAATCATAAAATGATTTGTACAATAATTGTTAAAGGTGATTGTCTTTAGAGCACTTCTCTAACAGTATGTTACTAGTGCGTCACAGAATATGTGTCTCTTCAACTCTCGGTTGTACATCATATGTATCAATTTGAGGTTCTTGTTCCATCTCGATGTGAATTTGTGGCTCTTGAACTTCTCTAAGTTCTATGTCCCTCCCACTATTTTCTTTGAGAATAAATTCTCTTTATAAGAATGTAACATGTCTTTATATGAACACCTTTTGCTCAGGAGGATGGTAAAATTGATATCTAAAACTTTTTTTAGATACCCTATAAATTTACATTTATCTAATTTAGCTTGAAGCTTATCAGATATAACATGCTTTATATAACCATCAAATTCCCAAATCTTTAAGTGTTACATTCTTAGTCTTCTACCAGTTTATATCTCATATGATGTCTTGTTAACCGATTTAGACAGAACTCTGTTTAGAAGGTATATTCTGGTTTTTATGGCACATCCCCAAAAAGAGATAGGAAGGACTGCATGACTCATCATGGAATGTATCATATCTAATAGAGTATGATTTCTCCTCTCAAATACTCTATTATACTGTTGAGTTGCAGCAGGAGTCTGTTGTGAGAGAATCCCATTCTCTTTTAAGTAACCAAGAAACTCGTGGTCCAAGTATTCACCACCTCGATTTAATCTAAGTGTTTTAATACTTTTAGTAGTTTGTTTCTCAACCTCAAGTCTAAATTCTTTGAACTTTTCCAATGATTCAGACTTTTGTTTTATTAAATACACATAATCATATCTGTAATGATCATTTGTGAACGTAATGAAATATGAGAACCTACGTTGAGCACTAGTGGACATAGGCCCACATACATCTGAATGTATTAACTCTGGTAACTTACTAGCACCTTCTGTCTTTCCACTAAAGGGTAGTTTGGTCATCGTTCTCAACAAACAAGATTCACAAGTTTCATATGATTTATAATCAAAAGGATCCTAATATCCTTCTTTATGTAACTTTGCGATTCTAGTTTCATTGATATGACTTAACCTACAATGCCATAAATAAGATGGATTTAGGTCATTTAACTTTCTTTTCTTACTATAGATGGATTTAGGTCATTTAACTTTCTTTTCTTACTATTTATGTTAAGAATTGGCCTTTCAAGATCTAACTCGTATAAACCATTTGTAAGTAATCTAGATCCATAATAAACATCCCCTTTATAAAAAGAACAACTCTTATTCCTAATAATAAAGACAAATCTATTCAAATCCAAATAATAAATAGAAATGATGTTTCTTATAATAGTTGGAACATAATAAAAATTATTTAGTTCTAGTATAAAGCCAGAAGGCAAAGCTAAAATACAAGTCCTTGCAACTAATGTAACAACTATGCTTTGTAGGAAAATCCCGGGAGGTACATCACATGTACCAGGTGCGGAAAACAAAAATTTTTGTTACCGGGACCTTCCTGAAGGCCAGGATCTATGTGTCGGTATGAAGACTCAAACCTGAATAGCCAATAGAGACTATCTCTAAAGGTATCCACG
>JAOTAX010000197.1:31661000-31674406 GCA_025629825.1 Erythroxylum guanchezii
ATTGTTATTCCACAACTTTTGTATAAGTTGTATTTTGAAATGACTCAAGTGTTTTATAATTGTGAAAGGGCCCGAGTCGCTGTTGGAAATTGTGTTAAATGAAATTGTTTATGAATGAATGAGGGCCCAATGAGAGTTTCGATTTCCGCATATATGTTTGTGGTTTTGAAAGAAAAATTGAGTGCTTTAGCACGCCACCCTCGCGGTGCACGGACTCGGATATCATCATCGATGTTGAGTTCGGATCATTGCGGGAGTGGAGTGCTACATTGATTCTTCACCAAAAGAGATCTTTGGCTCAAATAGAAGCTCTTCTCTTCCTCTACCTTTTTCCCTTCTTGAGCCACTTCAAAATCTCTCTTAAGACTAAGAAATGATGAAATCCTAGCTCAACTCTCTTCTTTTCTCTCAACCACTGAAATTCTCTTCTCTTTCTTTCTTATTTTCTCTCTCTTCTTCATAACACTCTCTCTCTTTTTTCTCTTCAATTCACGTTTTCCCCTTTCTTAAAAAGCAAGACTACATTTCTTTCTTCCATTTCTACCTTTAATGAGCCCAAAAAGCCCCTTTTTTTCCCTTCCTTATAGGCTTATGTTCTTTTAACCTTAAGTGTCTTACCAAAAACACCCCTTGAACATTCTTATAACCTTTACACTTTAATTCAATCAACCTATGTCATATAATTTTTCTAACATCATCATAATAATTAATTTCCACAAAATTTCATAAAGACCTCATAATTAATGTAAATCATACTTATTCATCAAGAAGAAAATTTTGGGGGCCAACATTTCTCAATATACTCACATTTATAAACAATTATACCCGAAATGTCAATGAATGCATGTACAGTTATTTTCATGTGCAACGATTGAATGTTCATGTGCATGAGCATATCACATAATGCATGAGCATGAAACACATTTCTAATCTCTCAGTGAGTCTCTCACATTTATAATTTTAGCCTTAACATGGGTAACGGGAAGTTACAAGAATAGTGTTTACAAAAGCTTTTAAATGAAATGCATGAATATGTTTTAGCTTTAAAAATTTATTGTAGTGATTGTTGAGAATTATTTATTTGGGTTACTTGTGAGTGGACTTAAAGTCCAAAATTTGTAATGGAGAAATTGGTGTGAATATAGAAGTGATTTAAAATGTGTTGTGTAGTTTTTTGAAATTTGGGAATCTTAGAAAAATAGTCATTATGCTGCCGAAATTTTTAATAAAACATTTTGAAAAAAACTTGTAAAAATTAAAGTGTAAAAGGTTTTTAATAGTTAAACGACTTGGCTTTGTGGGAACCTTTCAGTTCAATTAGATTTCGATTGGAAGGCTACTATAGGGTCACTAAGAGGGCTCCACTAGGGTTCCAGAAGGGGAACTCCGTGATGGGTCCTTTCACGTAGTGGACGAGGACGTGTTAGGAACTCTTTTGAAAGAAACCAAACAAATGAAAGCTATAAAATATATGGTCGTGGTAGAGGATTTCAAAACCAAGGAAGAGACAGTTTTCAACAGAGAGGTAATAAATCACAATTGCAATGTTATAACTGTAACAAGTATGACCATTTTAGTTATGAGTGCAGATTAGCTTCGAAAAGGGAGGAATCAAATCATTTTGTAGCAACGGAAGATAAGGAAGATGAATCGACTATTTTCTTAACATACAAAGGAAATGAAGAATATAAGAAAAATGTTTGGTATCTTGATACCAGTGTAAGCAACCATATGTGTGGGCGAAAGGAGCTACTCACAAATTTGGATGAGATTATCCAAGGAGAAATTACTTTTGGTGACTCATCAAAAATTTAGTTAAAAGGTAAAGGTAAGCTTATGATTACCTTAAAAAATGGAGAGAAGAGGTATGTATATAACTTTTATTACTTACCTGTGTTAAGAAACAATATTATTAGCCTTGGTCAACTCTTAAAAAAAGAGTATGACATTCACTTGAAATATTGCTCTCTTGTCATCAACAAAGGTGGATAATTAATTGTTAAAGTTGATGTGACAAAGAATTGTCTTTTCAAACTTGATATTCAGTCAGAAGTACTAAAGTGCATAAAATCTGTCATTAAAGATGAGCCACGGCTGTGACATTTAAGGTTTGGTTATCTTGGTCTTACTGGCTTACAATTGTTACCAAAAGCAAAGATGGTAAAGGGACTTCCAAAAATTAATCAACAGGATAAATTATGTGAACCATGTATCAAAGGAAAACATCATAGGCAAAGTTTTGAAGTTAGAAAATCATGGAGAGCCAGAAGATAGTTGGAGATTGTTCATTCAGATATAGCTGGACCATTTGATATGCCATCACTTAGTGGAAATAGGTATTATATTACCTTTATTGATGATTTTGAAGAAAAAACTAGGTGTATATTCTTAAAGAAAAATCAGAAGCTCTTGATAAATTTAAGAAGTTCAAAGCAATGGTAGAAAAACAAAGTAGGCAATATTTAAAGATCCTTAGATTTGATAGAGAAGGTGAGTACACGTCAAAGTTGTTTGAAAATTTTTGCAAAGATCATAGAATTGTTCATTAGTTGACAACTTCATATACACCACAACAAAATGGCATCGCAAAAAGAAAGAATCACATGATTCTTGATATGGCGAGAAGCATGGTGAAAGGAAAGAACTTACCGAGAACTTTATGGGCTGAAGCCATTCTATATACTGTTTATTTGCTAAATTAGTGTCTAATAAAAAGTGTAAAATTCAAAACACCAAATGAAACATGGAGTGGTAGCAAGCTAGCAGTTGGACATCTCAAGATTTTTGGGTGCATTGCATATGCCCATATTCTTGATAAAAAAGAAAGAAGTTAGATGAGCAAGGTGAAAAGTGCATATTTATTAGTTATGAAAAGAGAAGTAAGGCGTATGGATTGTACAACACTTTGACCAAGAAGGTGATCATCTCTCAAGATGTCAAATTTGATGAAGCAAATTATTAGAAATGGAATAAAGAAGATAAAAAGGTTTAAGGATTATTTTTCGATGATGACTCCAATACACAAGATGAATAAGGAGATGGACAAACAGACTCCTCTACAAAACTCCACTTTAACAACTCCTGGATCAACACCATCAACTTCATCACATAGCAACAGTAGCAGTAGCAATTAAGGGAGAGCACCTATAAAAATGCAGAGTCTACATGATATTTATGATGCTACAGAACATGAATAGAAAACACTTGATTACTTATTGTTTTGTTTAATGGCAGAGTGTGATTCATTAATATGAATAGGCTATTAAAAATGAGAAATGGGAAAAAGCCATGAATGAAGAAATTGATGCAATTAATAGAAATGACATATGGGAACTAACTAATCTTTTGAAAGTACATAAGTTAATAAGAGTCAAGTGGGTGTACAAGAAAAAGACTAATCAAGAAGGAAATGTTGAAAAATACAAGGCAAGATTAGTCACTAAAGGTTATAAGTTAGTCACTAAAGGTTATAAGCAGAAAAAAGGAATTGACTATGAAGAAGTATTTGCTCTTTTTGCAAGAATTGATACTATTAGACTTCTTATAGCACTAGTAGCATAAAATTGATGGAAGATTTATCAGATGGACATGAAATTAACTTTCTTGAATGGATACCTAGAAGAAGAAGTCTATATCGAGCAACCACCAGGATATATTAAAAAAGGATAGGAAGACAAAGTCTATCATCTAAAGAAAGCATTGTATGGATTAAAGCACCGGTTTGGAATATGAGAATAGATGAGTATTTCAAAATGAATGGTTTTGCAAAAAGCCCACATGAGTATGCCTTATACAAGAAGAAAAAATCAAGATGGAGATATCATGATTGTGTGTTTATATGTGGACGATATGATCTTCATAAGAAATGATCCGAGTATGTTTAGTGATTTTAAGAAAGCTATGACTAAAGAATTTGAAATGACAGATATTGGTGAAATGTCATATTTTCTTGGAATCGAACTAAAACAAATGGGAGATGGAATATTTATGTTGTAGAAGAAGTATACGGAATAAATTATGAACATGTTTAGAATGAAGGATTGCAAGCCAATGGCTACCCCAGCAGAAACAAGTTTAAAATTGAGAATGGATTTAAATAGAGAGTCAGTAAACCCGACACTATTCAAGAGTCTAGTAGGAAGTCTAAGATATTTGATTTTCATATGCCCAGATATTAGGTATGCAGTTGGATTTGTCAGTAGATATATGGAGAAGTCAAAACAAGATTACTTCATTGCAATAAAAAGAATTTTAAGATATATTAAAGGTACAATAAATCATGGTCTATTTTATACACATTCTCAAGATTTAAAGTTGATTGGTTATTCAGATATTGATTATGGTGGAGGCTTAGATCAAAAGAGCACCTCTGGATACACATTTCATTTTGAATCAACAATATTTTCATTATCATAAAAAAAAAGCAACAAATAGTTGCTCTCTCGGTGTGTGAATCCGAGTGTATCGCTGCAATAACATGTAAATGTCAAGCAATACGGTTGAAGAATATTTTGAGTGAGTTATATCATTCATAAGAAGGTCCGATTACAATATACATTGAAAATAAATATGCTATATTACTTGCGAAAAATCTAGTGTCACATAGCCAAAGCAAATATATAGACATAAAATATCATTTTAATTCGAGAGCAAGTGAAAGACAAAACTGTAGAGCTCATTCATTGCAGAGTTGAAGATCAACTTGCGGATATTTTTACAAGATTGATGTATTTCACAAACTCAAACAAAAGCTTGGCATGCAAAGTCGGGTTTGAGGGGGATTGTTAGAAGTCAAACTCGATGATATTCTTGATTCTTTTAGAGAAAAGAAGACAAAATCACCTTGTATTATAAGTTGTGTGCTAGCTGTAACTTCATTTATTATGGTAGTGTTTTAGTTGTTTTTTTGGGATGTTAAAACCGACTTTGATGAGTATAAAAAGGGTTGTAAGGGTAGTGTTTTAGAAGTGAAGAAACGAGTGAAAAAAGCATAGAAAAGGCACAGAGAGACAGAGAGTTGCAGCTCAAAATTTATAACATCATTTTTTATCAATATATATTACTGCTTATTTTCTAGTAGTTTGTCTATTTTATTTTTTCCAAGATGAGAGAAATCAATATTGCTAAGAAGTACACAAAATTTATAACGTCCTTTTTTATCAATATATATTACTGCTTATTTTCTAGTAGTGTGTCTATTTTATATTTTTTCCAAGATGAGAGAAATCAATACTGCTAAGAAGTATACAAATTTAAAGGTTATCGAGCACATAACGTCTTAAATTGGGACTTTTACCTTGATTTCATTGCAATAGTGGAGAAGACCTTAATGCAGGCTTCTGCTTCTAGCTTGCAATAAAGAAGGATTTATTTGTCACATTTTTCCTAAGCCCAAAAAGAAAGACAAGATGTGGCTTTGTCTTTAACAGCATAGACGGGTGACTATTACCAAGTTCTGAAATATATTCAACTAGTCCTTTGAGGCCTGCTCATAAAAGTTCCTGAAAGTATCGCCGCTTAATAAAGAAACGCCGGCCATTGTTTTTGTCCAAATTCACCTTCCACAACACTATATACATTGCTTGGAATTCAATATTAGATCCAGAACTCCTAACGCTTTCCACTTCTTCTGTAAGCATGGAGAACAAGAAGTTTACGTTTTTGCCTACCATCGTAATAGTCTTTCTTATCAGCCTTAGTTCAATCTTAGTTCACTCTGAAGCAAACACTGCTGCAGATGCCAATAAGGAAAGTGGGCTAGAGACTTACATCGTCTTCGTCGATAAAATTGAGCCTCAGGCTGGAGTTGTCCCACAATCTCGAGATTGGGATAGCTATTATCAATCTTTTTTGCCTGCTAGCAATGGCATTTTAAGGTCGCAGCGCATGTTGCACCTCTATCGAAATGTCGTCAGCGGGTTTGCTGCAAAACTGACTGCAGAGGAAGCAAAAGTCATGGAGGAGAAGTATGGAGTTGTGTCTGTAAGGCCTGAAGGAGTGTTACCTCTGCACACCACTCGTAGTCCCAACTTCTTAGGATTGTTACAAAACAATGGTAACTGGAAGAACTCGGATTTGGGCAAAGGAGTAATCATTGGAGTCTTAGACACTGGAATCACCCCTGACCACCCTTCATTTAGCGACCATGGAATGCCTCCACCACCAGCCAAATGGAAAGGAAAATGTGAATTGAATGGATACACATGCAATAATAAGTTAATTGGTGCAAGGAGCTTTGTGTTCGATGTGAAAACTTCGCAGAAACTATCTCCATTTGACGAAGACGGACACGGGACTCACACCGCCAGCACTGCAGCTGGTAGTTCGGTGTATGGTGCCAATGTGTTCAGACAAGCCAAAGGCACAGCTGTTGGGATGGCTCCGATGGCTCACTTAGCTACGTACAGAGTTTGTACGCCTTTGGGTTGCCCAGAGAGTGCTATCTTAGCTGCAATGGACACTGCTGTTGAAGATGGTGTTGATGTGCTATCTCTTTCCCTTGGCGGTCCTTCAACACCTTTTTATGCAGACTCGATTGCAGTTGGTGCGTTTGCGGCTGTTCAAAATGGAATCTTTGTGAGTTGCTCCGCTGGTAACTCTGGTCCAGAGTATAAATCTTTATCAAACGAGGCTCCGTGGATTCTCACTGTTGGAGCAAGTACAATCGATAGGAAAATAAGAACAACAGTGAGACTTGGAAATGGTCAATCATTCCAGGGTGAATCCGTCTTCCAACCAGAAGTTTCCCTCGAAGTTCTGTATCCTCTCGTCGATGCAGCGGGTAAAACTGGTTCTAAGGCATCGGCATATTGTGGACCAGGAACATTGAAAGGACTAGATGTGAAGGGCAAGATAGTCCTGTGTCAGAGAGGGGCAGGTATATCAAGAATTAGCAAAGGAGTCGAAGTGAAAAATGCTGGTGGAGTTGGGATGATTCTGACGAACGATGAGCTTAGTGGCTACAGCACTTTGGCTGATCCTCATGTACTTCCTGCATCCCACGTAAGCTATGCAGATGGGATCAAGATTAAAACATACATAGACTCAACGACAATACCAACAGGTCAAATAACTTTCCAAGGAACTATACTTGGTATCCGAGATGTTCCATCTGTGGCCTCATTTTCGTCTAGAGGACCAAACATACAAAGTCCTGGCGTCTTGAAACCTGACATTATAGGTCCTGGTGTTAACATTCTTGCTGCTTGGCCAGTTTCTATGGAGAACAAGACCAATACGAAAGCAACATTCAACATAGTTTCTGGGACATCAATGTCTTGCCCACATCTTAGTGGCATTGCAGCTCTGCTAAAAGGTGCCCATCCAGACTGGTCACCGGCAGCTATTAAATCTGCTATAATGACCAGTGCATACACAATTAACCGATTGGGACGACCCATTTTTGACGAAAGGTCGGTTCCTGCTGACGTCTTGGCCACCGGAGCAGGCCATGTTCAGCCTTCAAGAGCAATTGATCCCGGGCTTGTCTATGACATTCAACCTGATGATTACATCCCTTACCTATGTGGTTTAGGTTACACTGACAGAGACATCTCTTACATGGTTCAACGTAAAGTTAAGTGCATAGAATCTTCAAGTGTTCCAGATTCAGAGCTGAACTATCCTTCATTTTCAGTTGTGTTCGGGCGCACAAGTCAGACATACACAAGAACCGTAACAAACGTTGGCCCTGCTAATTCGATGTATACTTCTAAGGTCTACCCACCAGCAGGAGTGACTGTCTATGTGTATCCCGAGAAATTAGAATTCACTTACGTGAAGCAAAAATTAAAATTCTATGTATCGTTTACCACGAGTGAAGGATACAAAACCGAGAGCAACTTCTCTCAAGGAAGCTTGGTTTGGGTTTCACAGTACCAACATTTCGTCAGAAGCCCCATATTGGCCACATTTTGAGGGATGAAGTTGATGCCAGCTCGTTGGAAGAATGCTACCAAGCCTTTTCCTTTTAAGAATTAGTTGAATGGTTCTGTCAAAGAGTCCATTCTCTTTTCAATTATTGTTTTCTTCTCGATTAATCATATACAATGCCCTGTAGGATCACGGCGCCGGCTTTGTATTTGTCACCGTGGTTGAAGATTCAGTCAATTTAATAATTATAAGTTTGCTGAAGTTAATGCTTCTACATATTAATTTCGTGCGTTAATTTTATTTTTCACATTAAGAACCTCAATGCACATTAAGAAATACGAAAAACCTTTTCTTATACAATTTTAATTTTTATATATATTATAATCAGTTAATAATATTTCGTAATTTTACTAATTAGTCTCGAATTTAAGTATGTAATAACATGACATCCGAAACAATTGCTTTTCAAAATAACCCCTCAAAATCTACCTTCAAATACTAGTTCTAAAACCCAAATTGTAGCCTACATTAGCTCGAATAGAATCACAAAGGACTACTCTGTTTTTATCTTAATAACTATAAAGGTAACTTTTCTCAAAAAAATAAATAAATAAAGGTAACTGATTATTTTCTTGGCACATATATCGGATAGGACATCTGCTGCTCTAAAATAAATGCATTTCTGAAAGTCTAGATTCTCCATAAAAGAGTCACAAAAACATAAACAACATCAAGGTCTCTATTAAGCCATTCGTCACGATTTACGACTGAGATGTCATATCACAAGACCAAGCATTTTATAAAAGCTGGGACCATTGACACCTGCAAAAAGTATGATCCAAAGTTTCTTCTTCTAATCCATGACGGGAACAAATGATATATATTTCCATATCTCTATATCTCAACCTACGTTTAGTAGGAAGAGAGTTTGAATAAACCCTCCTTTAAAAATGTCTAATCTTTGGAGGGATAACGAAACTCCAAAATTTTGTCCAGCTATTAAAACCAGTGGAAGAATTATTGTCATTAGGATGGTTGGAGAAATTTTAGAGAGCAAAATGATAGGCCGATTTGATAGTCAAATCATCATTTGAAGAGAGTTTCCACGTCAGTCGTTTTTCGTGACATCGTACACTAAGTGGGATATACAAAATTAGATAAGCTGACTGGATCAATTCCTCCTCAGATTGGCCGATTAGGGAGACTCCAGGTGCTGTATGATTCCTGCCTGATCCCTTGAACGCACACATCATGAAGTGTTAAACTTTCTTTCTAATATGAAATTATCAATGGCAACCTGATTCATTTGATTCTCATCCCTTCAATATAATACCATGGGGCCGTTGCCTCGCATTGAGATGTTAAAGTAGCCTAAACTTATCCAAAATTGGTTACCAAGCTCATCTTTCAAATCTATCTAATTGTCCAGATTATGAATCTTCAAAGATTTCCTTCTGGCAGTTCAATAATTGCACCTACTTGCCTTTTTCAGACACCTTAGAAGAAAAATATTTGCACAGTGTAACTCCTCTTCAGACATGTTATTTGTCCTACGCGGAACTCCTCTTCAAACATGTTCAGACCCCACAAACCCAGACTTGGAACTCCATGATCAGAGGATTTTCACAGAGCTCTGTTCCTTTCCAAACCCTTGGCTTCTATAATAGGACGCTCTGTTTTTCTCTCTCAAAACCTGATACTTTCACTTTCAGCTTTGTTCTCAAGGCCTGCAAGAAAGTTAAGGCCTTGACGAAATGCAAGGAAGTTCATGGGTGTGCGATTAGAAGTGGATAAGAGAATGACGTTATTGTGGGTATTGGTCTTGTGAAATGTTATGCGGGAAATGAGTGTGCTGAGATTGCGCGAAGGGTGTTTGACGATATGGACGACAGGTATTTAATTGTGTGGAATGCGATGACTTCGTGTTATTGTCAGTTGGGGTGTCACAATGAAGCTTTGGAAATTTATGGTTAATTGAGAAATGAAAATAAGGCTACATTACATTAGACTTTTAACTATATTGGTTGACTATGTAGGTCAGATAAATGCTCTGAGCTTCCACAGATAAAGCATCGTAGCTGTCCTTTCTGACGATGAGAGGACTTTTTGAAGAATCGCATACGTTTGTACTTATTCATCCTGTTTTTCATCTTATGCGACTGTTTCCATGGCTTCTTGCTAATGTGTTTATTCTAAGTAATGTAAAAATTTATTTTGTGGACGCCATTGTGCTTCCGTCGTCAACGCCATTAGTGTATTTCCTACAATCATCGACCCAGCTATGTGTTTACCCATTCCTCAGCTGATCTCTGTGGTCCTTTAAGTGGGAATACACTCACCGGTGGATCCCAACAGTGTGTGGAGGTAAGGGTGGCAACTCCTGCCTACCTTGTACTTACTTTTGGTATTTCAATTCTGCGCAATAATTTGTTGTTATTTATAGTTTGTAGTGTTATTAAATTATCTTTCCCATCTCTTCTGTGTGGTATGAAGCTCATAGTTTAGATTTCTGGTGAGGTCGCAACTAGGGTCAGATACTTTCTTCTTTTCTACTTTTTTTTTTTCTGAATATTTCCCTCGACTATCTTCTTCAAGCATGGACTGGGTGTTTGGATTTATTGAACAAGATAGCTCGGGAACGTTGTGTAGGACGCTGTTTCTGGTACTACTTTAGTTAATCGTGGATTCGCTATCTCCATTAGCTTTTTTCGAACCCCTGACAAGGCTGCTGTTGTCAAAAAAAAGAAACCATCAGTCTTTTCCTATTGCTTCCCGTTACTACCCCACTTTTTTTTTTTAATCTTAAGCGACTTCCTTTATAAAACAAGGCTTTTTTTTGTTTTAACGTGTTTTAATCAACATCCTCTAAAAGATTTTCTCTTTATAGACTCTCCCTTTATCGGGTACAAAGACTATTTCTCCTGCTACTTTGGAGAACTATAGGATACAAATAGCCTACATTCAGGAGACTAAGTGGTCAGGAGCTAAAGCAAATGAGATAGGGGTTTCAAACTATGGTACTCAGCAAGTACGCGGAAGCAGAACGGGATGGGTATCTTAGTGATCAAGGAACTTATAAATCGAGTGGTAGGAATCACAAGGGTCAATGATAGGATTATGGTGGAAAAAATTATTTTTAACAATGTGGTTCTCAATGTAGTATGTGCTTATGCACCTCAAGCTGGTTCAGACGTACAAGAAAAACGTCTATTATGGGCGGCATTGGATGGGGTGCTTCTACAAATCTCCAATACTGAGCAGATCACCCTAGGAGGTGATTTTAATGGGCATATAGGGGCTGTTTCAGATGAATATATAGGAACTCATGGGGGCTTAAGATAAGACACTAGAAATGATAGTAGGAATGCTTTATTGGATATGACCTTGGTGACGTTTCAAAGTAGCATGACCAAGATGCAAATTGATTATCTCCTTGTCAGAAAAAGAACTAGATCATGGTGTAAGGATTGCAAACTGTTTCCGACCTATCAACCCAACATAAATTGTTAGTTTTGGATCTAAGAATTAAGGGATGGAGGTTACAACAATTTACCAAGCAATGTCGTAAAATTAGATGGTGGAGGCTAAAAGGGGACACGGTGGAACAATTTAGGACTCAAGTTCGGTATAATACAACATGGTCTGTGAGTAGGGATGCTAATCGAATGTGGGAGGAGCAGCCCACGTAGTGAGAGAAACTGTCACAAAACTCCCAGGGGTATCTAAAGGGCAGAGAACAGGCGAATGAAATCTTGGTGGTGGTCGGACGAGGTCCAAGGGACGATAAAGGTGAAAAAGAGAGCTTTTATAGATCTTTTAGCAAGTACAATAGAGGTGGATTGGGAAACCAATAGAGTAAGGTATAGACTGGAAAAACAAAAGGCAAGGAAGACTATTTCAGTAGCTAAAGGAGAAGCATCCGAGACTATGTAAAAGGATTTGGACACGTTCAAGGGAGCACAAAAATTTTTCAAGCTAGCACGAGATAGGGCACATGTGATGAAGGATTTCAACTAAGTCTGTTGTATACGTGATGAAGCAGGACAGGTATTCACAGAGGCCCAAGCCATCAAGAGGAGATGGTAGAGATACTTTTATGGCCTGTATAACGAAGACATATTGGTCAACATAGAGTTAGGCAAACCCTTCATGTTGGGGCATTTTCCTAACGAGTACTCATGGGAAAGGGTCATAAGGGGAGAAATTACAGAGGTTTTGAGGGAGATGGGGAGTGGAAGGGTTGTAGGGCCGGGTGAGATTCCTATAGAGGTATGGAAGCGAATACGAGTTGTCGGTATTGAATGGTTAGTTCAACTCTTTAATATGATCCTTAAGTCAGCCAAAATGTTGGATGAATATAGATTGAGTAGGTTGATCCCCTTATACAAAGCCAAAGGGGACATCCAACAGTATCACAACTATAGAGACATCAAATTACTAAGTCACATCATGAAGCTGTGGGAGAAGGTATTTGAAAAGAGAATCCGGAGAGCTGCTTCTATATCGGCCAACCAATTTGGATTCATGCCTGGTAGGTCCACGACAGAAGCAATACATTTACTCCGTAGACTAATGGAATGCTACAGGGAATGAAAACGAGATTTGCATATAGTTTTTATTGATTTGGAGAAGACGTATGACAGGATTCCTAGAGAACTTCTATGGAGGTGTTTGGAGGCAAAGAGCATTCCTATGACTTATATCAACGTAATTAGGGATATGTATGAAGGAGCATTGACTAGCGTAAAGACGATAGGAGGTGACACGGAAGCGTTTTCTATTAGTGTCAGACTATACCAAGGCTCTGTTTTAAGCCCTTTTTTGTTCACATTAGTGTTAGATGAACTTACCAAACATATTTAAGGAGAGGTACCTTGGTGTATGTTATTTGCTAACGATATTGTCCCGGTGGATGAGATTAAGGAGTGGGTCAATTTCAAGTTAGAATGTTGGAGAGAAACGTTAGAATCGAAAGGTTTTAGAATGAGCAGGACTAAGATGGAGTATTTAGAATGCAACTTTTCGGGAAGCCAGATGATACATGAGGCGGCGGTAGCAATTGATACTGACATCATACCACAAAATCGAGTTTTAAATATCTCGGGTCCATCATTCAGAGAGATGGTAATATCGATGTTGATATAATACATCTTATTAGATCTGGGTGGATCAAATGGCGAAGCGCATTAGATGTTTTATGTGATAAAAAGATTCCTTTAAAACTCAAAGGGAAGTTTTATAAATGTTAAGTCAAAATGACTTTACAAACATAATTTTGATGAGAAACAAATAATAATGACTTAAGAGAAAAGCAGACAAAGAAAAACAAATGGAAGCATAAGAGAAAAGCAGACGGAAGTATAAGTGAAAAGCAGACGGAAGCGAAAAGCAGACGAAAGCTAAAGTAAAAGCAGATGGAAGAAGCAAAACACGGATCAGTCTGAGTTAGTTACAGACCTCAACTGAATAACCGTTTCTTTAAAGAATCAAGAAGCAGTTGAAGACGAAGGCTATAAATACAAGTCGGAGTCGAA
>JAOTAX010000197.1:31693684-31704821 GCA_025629825.1 Erythroxylum guanchezii
GAAGATTTGTTACACATATCAGATGTATATGATAAGGCATTAGTGATAAATTTATTGTAACATATATTCTTTATTTAATGAAAATATTATTGTAACATATAACTTTTATATTTATGACGAAATCTGTTAGACAATATAGTCACTGATGTAAATTTCTTTTACAGCTAATGTATTTTCGTTGATGAATTGATAGTTTTATTTGTGATAATAATAAGCACATTAGTTACTATTTTGTGACAAAATGATGTTGACACTTTTTTGTTAAAAATATTAGTGGCCAAGAAATAACATTATTAGTGACATATTTTGTCACTATTTATAATTATTTTAGTGGCGATAATATTGTAACAATAAAATGAAGTACTGTTATGATTTCATTAGTTACTATTTTATATTATTTGTGCCAACAAATTTCTCATGAATATGTAAAATTATTTTGACCATATAGAGTTGTCACACATTTTATAGGTTTTAGTGTCGATACTTTTGTCACAATATAATAAAGTATTGTTACAACTTTATTCGTCACTACTTTATATTATTTGTGTTAACAAATTTGTCATAAATAAGTACAGTTGTTGTGACCATATAGTGTTGTCACATATTTGATAGGTTTTAGTGTCAGCAATTTTGTCACAATAAAGTGAAGTATTGTTACGACTTAATTCGTCACTATTTTACATTATTTGTGACGATAAACTTGTCATAAATATGTGAAGTTATTGTGATCATATAGTTTTGTTACATATTTAACAAGTTTTAGTGTCAATATTTGTGTCACAAAAGTGTTGCATAATTATAACAATTTTTTAAATTCATCACTATTTCATTAGTGACGAAAGTATTTGTGACGGGAGGTGACAACTTCAAATATTAAACACTATTAATAACAGTGACAAATATTACTGCTTTTAGTGACAACTTTTACTTTCACTATAAATATAATTTCTTGTAGTAGCAGCAATCAGAGCATCCACCTTCACGACTTACATAACTTGGATAAGTGAATGTATTTGATATTTTGTTACTCTTAAGTTTTTGTATAAATTCTTAATTTATAGTTTTTTTTAAGATACTTATTAGTCTATATTTTAATTTTTATTATATTAACAATCAGGATAATATTTACATTATATTTATCAATTAATGTTATATTATTTACATAAATTAAATAAAAATAATAATAAAATTATGAATAGAAAACTCGGATAGGAAGTGAGAAATGGGGAACATACCATTCCATCGCTAATTAGCAACGGAATAAATAAATCCGTTCGTAAATTATCGACAGAATATATTACTCTGTCGGTAAAAATTTTGCGACGGTTCATATTTCCGTCAATAACTTTAACGACGAATTGTTATATATCCGACGGTAACTTTAACGACGGACTTACGATTTATTGTTGACAAATTCACTAACAAAATATTGGGATTCCATCCGTAAAGTAGCGACGGAATATTATAAATCCGTCAGTAAATTTTCTTTAACTTGGCAACGAAAATCCAAAATTTTGTCACTAATGGTACCATCGGTAATTTCTAGCATCAAATTTGTTTCCCTTTTCCGTTGGTAACTTGTCGCAAAATCATATTTTTCTTGTAGTATTTTGGTTTACAATTGGTGAAGAGACCTCTCGTTCGGTAACGTCAATCCGTATGTATCCAATGAATTTAAATGAGAACTCATTCTCTTATATGATTAAAACAGAAAATGATTATTAAGTATACACTTAGCTTGGGAAGTTTGTGAAGAGCAAATCTCTAACTTATTATTGCCTAGCTATTTAGTTCCTTTTCAATTAATTGCCGTCTGCTAGTAGTTGCTGTCCTTCAAATGTTTGTTGGTAATGATGCGAATATCAAGATGAGGATGGGAACTTCTTGTTTGCAGTGACCTAGATGTAACGCTTGCCTTTCATCGTTGGATCATTCATTCCTAACGTGTGTGAAATAGAGTTTTCGTTTTCACAGGAAGCTCTCACAACAATGCTATCATCAGGCCACCCAACGATGGGAACATTCGCAGGTTTTATCCCAAAGGGGCTTATTATGTTTTAGATGGTTTTCAATTCTTACGCAATAAATCATCTTTTATTGGTCTCAATCAAATCCACTATAAGGAACCACGATTAAGACACGGCACGACGAATTTAGCTTTGAAACTATCACAAATCATTTATTTTTAATTCTGAGTATCCAAGTTCAAATGTATTTATCGTTGGTGTACAATCAAAATTTATAACCGAGTCTAAAAGGTAACTTTTTACTTGATGTAACATGAAAAGAAGCATAAAGAGTCCATTGAATTCAAGTCTCATCAAAGTGGTGAGAAATAACAGTATAGGAGAAGATATTATTGACAGAAAGCAAAGATCACACATTCTTGCAAGAAACTTTATTACGGTGGGATTTGTCTCCACAGGCGTGCAAATTCTGGTGCCTAATCGTCTGAGAACCGGACCAATATCGGGCTTCGAACCATGTGCTTACCTGACGACCATATAATATTTCCTTGAGCAAATTCCTGCGTGCGCTGTTCTCCATTATTCCTGCTAAATGTCACGTTGTACGTTGCCTTCTGAGAATTTTTACTGAACACGATGTTACTCGGGTTCACGGTAACGTTCACTCCTGGTGGTGGAGTAATCTTAACGGTGTAAGTTGAGTTAGCAGGTCCAACATTTGTTACCACTCTAGAGTATGTCTGAGTTTGAACACCGAATATAATTGAAAATGAGGGGTAGTTCAGTTGTGCTTCAGGTATGCTTGAGACTTCTGAGCATTTGACTTGTCGTTGAACAATGTAAGATATCTCTCTGTCTTTGTACTTCAAACCGCAGAAGTAAGGGATATAACCTTCAGGTTGGAGATCATAAATAAGCCCTGGATCACTTGCTTTTATTGGGTACACATGCCCTGCTCCGGTGGCTAGTAAATCGGCAGGATGATGATTTTCATCGAGAATTGGCTTGCCTCTACGGCTTGATGTGTATGCCGTAGTGATCATAGCAGATTTGATGGCGGCTGGTGACCAGTCAGGATGTGCACTTTTAATCAATGCAGCAATGCCACTAAGATGAGGACAAGACATTGAAGTACCAGAAATGATGTTGAATGTTGCTGTTGTATTGGTATTATTCTCCACAGAAACTGGCCAAGCCGCTAGTATGTTAACACCGGGGCCTATAATGTCAGGTTTCAAGATTCCAGGACTTGGCAAACTTGGGCCTCTGGAGGAGAAAGATGTCACCGTAGGAGCATCGGGCAACCCAATAATGGTCCCTTCAAACTTAATTTCGGCTGTTGGGTTTTGCGTGGAGTTTATATAGGCTCTGATTGCGGTTCCGTCTGCGTAAGAAACATGTGATGAAGGAAGAACATGAACATCAGCTAAAGTGCTGTAGCCATCAGGTTTGTCGTTCATCAGAATCATGCCGACTCCGCCAGCCCTTTTCACTTCTTTTCCTTTGTCAATTCTTGCTATTTTCCCTCCCCTCTGACATAGGACTATCTTGCCTTTCACACCAACACCTTCCAAAGATCCTGATCCGCAATAAATTGATGGTTCAGAGGCGTTGCCTGCAGCAATTAGAGGCCGGAGTGCTGGGGTGACGACTTGTTGGAAGATAGATTCACCCAAAAATGTTTGACCATTTCCAAGTCTCACCCTTGCTCTTAGGTTTCTGTCCATAGTGCTTGCTCCCACAGTTAAAATCCATGGAGCATCATTAGACAGAGTTTTATGTCCTGGACCGGAGTTTCCGGCTGAACAACTCACGAAAATTCCCTTTTGAATAGCTCCAAATGCACCCAAGGCTATATTATCATCATAGAAGGGATTTGAACCACCACCAAGGGAAAGAGAAAGCACATCCACCCCATCATCTACAGCAGCATCCATTGCTGCCAATATGTCAGCATCAGCACAACCTGAAGGAGAACAAACTTTGTAAATGGCCAAGTGTGCCAAAGGTGCCATTCCAACCGCAGTGCCATTGGCATTGCCGTAGACATTGGCACCATTCACGAAATTACCAGCTGCTGTGCTGGCTGTGTGAGTCCCATGTCCTTCGACATCCAATGGAGGCTGGTTTTTATCTTTTGCCACAAGATTTCTTGCACCAATGAGCTTATTGTTGCATAAAGTTCCGTTGAATTCACACTTCCCTTTCCATTTCGCTGGTGGAGGGGACATTCCTGTGTCATCAAATGAAGGATGATCTGGCGATATTCCAGTGTCCAACACTCCAATAATCACTCCCTTTCCGTAACTTGATGATTCCCAGACACTTGAAAAGCTCCAAAATGCAAAACTGTGCTGCAAACCCAAAAATCTAGGACTATGAGTCGTGTGCACTTGCAACAACTTTTGCGGCCGCGCAGACAAGAATCCATCCTTCTGTTCCATGACTTTTACTTCCTCCGCTGTCAGCTTTGCAGCAAATCCACTGACCACATTCCGATATGCGTGCACCATTCGTTCTGCGCCATTGTCTGAGATGTCAACCGGCAGAAACGTCTGATAATAGCTTTCTAAATCTTCGGATTGAGCAGAAACCATAGCATCAGGTTTAGCGACGAACACAAGATAAGTCTGCAACTCGCTCTCTCCGACATTATTTCCATATTCTATCTCATAGTTCGCATGAGAGGAAGCTAACATCAAAATAAGAGTAAGAAGGAACATCACCATGGATGGAAACAAATTAGACCTCTTTTCTTCCATGGTGATTGAAAGATGAATGGGAAATGCTAGGAGTCCTGACTCACAACAGCAAACGCCTTCGCAGTTTATATAGCTTATTAACGTTGGAGTAGTGACAAGCGCGTTAGGATCTTCATGGAAAACAGGACCTTTGGGGATTCATAAACACATGTCGTTTGGGGTTGCAAAGAGGAATCAGGCAATAATACGTCCTGGAAGGTGGCACATGTAATGTTCTCTTGTCCTTGTACGAGAAAGAGCAATCATAAAGCTTCATGATATGCGTTGTCTTGTTTTGTCTAAAATAGGACACAAGGTGGCCATTAAGTTGACTCTTTGAATACGCACTAAATTAACGAAAGAGGAAGTAAATTGCACAATTTCCTATCATAAGTTCCAGGAAGCAGTCACCTTGAGTATCTTTAGTTTGATTTAACAATTCAAAGTTCCGTTGATTTCAACTAAAGATTAATGCTGCAGTCGCAACCCTGGAGGACAGCTGCGGATATTTTGAAAAGTTCATGTGCTTCTCCAAAATATATTTATTCTTTGGATTAGTCCATGTACAAAAACAATGTATTTCTCATCTGTATGTCAATGAGTTATTCTCTGAATTGTACGAACTTATAATCGAATCTTATTCCAAGGCCGAAAGCTGCTTCGATAGGTATCGCCCCGTATTCGCAATCCACTTTGTCTCTTTCAAATGCCATAACAGAAATGATTTCTTTTCAATTATTCCATAATTTGAAACTTTTTTGAGCGTCCTCCAATGTTTGTGTTTTGTCGTGATTGAAGCTTTAGGCACGACAGATCTATCTATTTTGACAAAACATACGAATTATTTTGACATTTTTTAACGATGCAAAAAATATGTTAAGGTGAATGGTTTCCGAAATTCTTAAATTATTACCACGGAAAAGAGTTGAGCTGATTCTATGAGACTTTAAAGTTAGAAGGTTGTCCTAAAGCAGAAATAAAAATGAAATACAAAACTGAAATTTGCAGAAATTTTACACCGATTACTTTATTGTCTACCTAAATAATTAACACAAAATAAGACATTCAATTATGCTTAACTACTACTGTATTCTATCTCCAGCACTTTTATTCTAATCTAAAATTATATTTAATCTAATATGAAGTTAATTGAAATAGATAAATAAAAAACAAACTAATTAATTTTATCTAAGAGAACTTACTTTACACTTCTTTCTCTAGAAATGTTTCCTATCTATTTTCTAGAACGTTTCAAACCATTTTATGGCCCGTCAGCCCAGTGATTTGTTTCTGATCTATGTCCAACATCTTTTGTCTTCTTCTTGCTTATCACTTTTTAGTGCCTTCAGCTTCTTTCCATACCTATTTCTTTCTGGCTCTTATTAGTTTAAGCGAGGTCCTAGCTTCATTGCTAACAAGGGCTCTTTTGTCATTCCACTCTTGATTCTGCTCCTACGTAAATTAATTCTCGTTAATAGAAACTATTTTTAAGCCCTTCTTTACATGCTAACCCATTACGGAGAATGGTAGTACTAGGCTTAACTAAGGTCAAATCCCCTTGAAATTTAACATTCTTGCCCTTCCTCTATAGCCCCAACCTATACCTGTAAATGGGCTCGAATTTGACCTGAAGCCTAACATGTAATGACAAAATGACGTCTTTTTGTCAAAAACAACATCTTTTTAATTTTTTTAAAATAATAAGTCTGACTCAAGTTCGGGCTAAGTTAGGCCTCGAGCCTTAGCCTTCTTGACAATTTGTGAGATGTCCTATTGTTTCTTTAAGAATTGATATATTGAATAAAGGAGAGCTAAAACCTAATATTCTACATTAGTGGGTTTTTTCCTTGGAAAAAATTCCCTTATCAACAATGAACATTTGGGCTCATAAATACTATAACAATGGTTTCCAGGAGGTCCTTTTAACCGAAGAAAACATCACACTTTCTAGATTCGCTTCTCAAGTGGGAACTAAGGAAATTCTAGTAGGAGGATCTTGACATATCAACAACTATCTCATTTTCCTCCAATACTAGAAGCTAGATATGACCTTATAAATAATTCAGTATGAACACATACTTGTATATATTAACTTACACAATATTCCCTTGGAATATTGTTCTACCAAAGGCTTAAGTGCTCTAGCCAACTTCATTGGATATCCTATCTACTTGGATGAGAATACAACTATAAGAAAGAAGAATGGCCATGCTAGGGTGTGTGTTAATGTTAAGCTAAGGGATGAACTTCTAGATACATCTATGATGTTGGGAGTAAATAATACATTGTTTGAGGACTTTATAAGGGTTTCATATCATTCAAAACCAACACTCAAACAATAAGGTAAATATTAGAGGCCAATTGGTAGGAAGTTTGCTAAAAGGGACTTTAAGGAACTTATAAGGCTGGATGGTCAATTTGTAATGAATGGAGAGGGAAGTAGTGGGGCAATCAAAGGAAAGGAAAAATTAGGGGGAAGAGAGGGCTAACTCAAGAGGCGAAGCGAATATAGAGACATTTGAGGAGCAAGATGGAACATCTAAAGCCAATAGCTACAATACTAAATATGTTATGCCCAACCAGAGTGAGATAGTGTCAAAGGGGAATGAAGTAATTATAATCAAGTGTAAGGAAGTCACATTTGGGGATATAAGTGCAAGAAGTGAAAAGAACTAGCCACTAGTCTAGGGGGAGGAGATAATTAATCTAGAAGAAGTAGAATTGGATGAATTGATTCAAGATTTTTACATAGATAAAAAGGGAATTTAGGAAGGAAAAGAAGATCTAAAGGATCCAAACTTTTTCCTGCATAATGTCAATAATGGCCTATAATGTAAGGGTCATCAACTACCCTAAAAAACAATAGTCCTTGAAGGACTTCATTGGATGATAAATATTCTATTATAGGTATTTTGAAACCAAAGTCAAGCTAGAACACATGAATAAGTTGAGAACTTTCGGTAACTAATGAGAATTTTTGTCTAACCTTCAGAGTCATCACTATAGTAGGATAGTGATAATGTTCAATCCCACATTGGTCAGAGTCAAAAAGCTTAAGATAAGTGACTAGTAGATGCATCTAGAAGTTTGGTTTTTATAGGAGAATGAGAGGATACCTATATCCTTTATGTTTAGTTCTAATTTTAGATTTCAAAGGCATATAATATAGGAGGATTTAATCAAAATATAAGCCACCAATAATGATTCATTATTTAGAGATTTAAATAGTATTTTATACCTTTCTAAAGCTAATGTAAATGTATGTCTAAGAAACTATAGTGAGGAATTTAAAGAATGTGTTGAGAAGTTAAGGATGAAATATTTGAGAATAGGGAGATGTTTCTTTATCTAAAGAAAAAAACAAAGCCTAAAGGCATAATTAAGAAGCTAGATAGAGCAATTATTAATGAAGATTGGTTGAAGATATTTGAGGAAAGTAAAAAAAAAAAACCTTTAAGATGCCCCTCTTTTTAAATCACTCTCCCATTGTCATTGAGGGTATGCTCAATGAATGTAGCAGAAGAATCTCATTTAAGTTTAACAAATTTTTAGCAGATAATGAAGGATTTGTAGGAGCTGTCTTAAGGGTTTATTAGGGTGTAAAACCTATATTTATGTTCACAAGTTAGAGGCTAACGAACACGAGTTCAAAATCTTGAATACTTGGAGAAAATCCAATTTTACAAAGGAAATTTCAAATGCCAAAGCAACCTTAGAGTTAATCCAGAAGGAGTTTTACAAAGATCTTGGAAATCCTTACTAGTTGAATAAAGAAAATCATACACTAAGGCAGTAGATAATTATAAATCCCTAATTAAGAAAAAATCCAGGAACATATAGCTCAAGGAAGGGGATAAAAATACTAGCTACTTTCATAAGGCTTTAATGAACATGAAAAATACCAACAGGATCAGCTCCTTAGATGTGGGGAATATGAAGAAGGTAGATAGTCAAGAGGGTCAAGAGGGTGACTTTTAATTTTTTAAAAGCTTCTTAAAAACTAATGCTCCAACTAAGTTCTCCAATCAAGTTTTGAGATACTTCATAGCCAATCAATTTGGTATGAAGGAAAGAAAAATATTGATCAACCTCATCCATGCCTTTAAAATTAAGGATGTGGTCTTTGAGATGAATCCAGAGAAGGTATTAGGACCAGATGCTTTTAAATGCAACAAAATCTTGAAGTCTTGGGTTCGAGTCGTGGCCTCACCCTTGACCAAAGAGGACAATACTGATTAAGGTTGTGGTCGCGTGAAAACTTGAGGTATGCGGGGCCTCACTCGCCCCGTTAGATTGGGCTTGAATTCGCCCCGGTACGCAAAACACGGACCCAACAGGTCCTCATATGTTTTCCTTGCTAAAGAACTTACCAAATCAATAGAAAGGTTATTTAGGAAATTACCGTGGGCTAAAAATCAAGACAATATGTACAAGGTTAAAGTGATGTAGGAGGAAGTGTGTAGTCCAAGGGAAGAGGGAGCGTTAGGCATCACTCCCCTAAACTTATCAACTAGGTTTTCATGTCCAAGAGATTGTGGAGGTTAATGTGTTGTAAAGATTCATTGTAGGTTAGATGGATAAATATAAACATTTTGGAAAGTAAAAGTATATGGGAACATAAGTATAAACCTTCACTCTCATGGTTTATGTCCCACCTTTTTAGGATGAGGAACAAGTTGATTATTATTTTCAAATGCCTGATAAGGAATTGGGAATATGCTTCCCTGTATTATGAAACCAAAGTGTAATTGGTCTTTTCTACAATGCCTAACTAATGTCTAGGCTAATTGAGAGATGTCCTAGTAATTTAGGAGTTAAAAGCTAGATGAGTTAAAAGTTGGATTATAGGTGATCAATAGGGCAATTGTCCATTAGAATATAGACATATATTACCAATATATAATCTAGAAATAAAAAATCTAGACTGATTTATATGGAAAGGGAATTAATCTGGTTAGTTTACAAATGGATCATATATAGACACTGTTAGAGTAAGAGGGTAAAAACTAAATTAGTTTGGAGTAATTTGGAACAAAAAATTACTCCCAAAGGTTTCATTTATAATATGTATGGATATGAAGAATAAACTTAATGTCATAGATAGAATGAAATTATTTCACCTAACCAAAATATGCTACCTATATAAAATAGACTTAGAATCCCTGGACCACTTATTTTTTAGCTACCAATACTTTAGAAGGACATAGGGATAGTCTTGGATCACTACCAGTTGAACCAAGATCAACTATTTTTTCCCAATTTATAAAGTGATTAAGCTCTGTAAGATCCCATTCTAGAGAGGATATGGTAGTGTATACGATTGTGTTAGGATTAAATGTGTATAAGCTATAAATAGAAAGGAACAATAGATGCTTTAAAGGGTTTGAAAAAGACAAAAACTAGTTATTAATAGAATAAGAATAATGGATAAGAGAGTAACTATTCACAAGAAATATAGCTATTGGGTATAATTCAGTAATCATAAGAGCGTAAAGATTATACTCAAATCTTGAGGAAACCTAGTTCCTAGGTTGAACACAGCTTAAAGTTTGATAGTATAAAGCAATATCAAAGCTAGGTTACAATCCTAACTAACAAGGAATTAACATACATAATTAGGGAATATAAAATATTCATATTGGATAATAGATAATAGACAAAACAAAATGTACCTAAAGAGATTTTTCAGAAGGGCTATGAAAACAGAAGAATTGCAAGCTTCAGGCACTGAACCCATTCTTCCTACTATTCATTACTAATGAGTGACAAACATGCAGAGGGAGCTAGTGGACTGGAATTGGGAATGTAGGGCCTCACCTAGATTTAGACAGAGAGGAAAAATATAACTTGAAGATTGTTAGCTATAAGAATGGCATTCAAACCATTTGAAGATTAATTGGTCAGCCATAGGAAAAAATGACTAGAAGAAGCAATTCAATATTAGGAGCGACTGTGAATCAAATAATAAGGGAACTAGGAAGAGATGAACCTTAAGATGGAGTTGATGAAAACTCACAAGTACAGGCTTGTGAGTGGTAAAGTATCTGTAAGTAGTTCTCCCATGTTATGCCTTAGGAGATCAAATGAACAAAATGAAGGAGCTTTAGTTCAAATTTGGATTATATTTTAGGCCTCATTCTTTGCATGACAAATTGGTTATTGTGATAAAAGTGACCTCAATAATGTGTTGTATATTGAATTAATTTGCAAGACTACTACATCTCTATTTATACAAGGTGATCCTAGTATATACAGATGGAAATAAAATCCTATACAAAAATAAATCCCTATACAATAGCAGAATAAAATCCTTAGAGATTAGGATATGATTTTCCCACATTCAAATCCCTAAAAGTTAGGAACTAATTTTCCCACACTCCCCCTCAAGCTGGTAAATGGATGTCATCCATTCCAAGCTTGGAGATCAAT
>JAOTAX010000197.1:31704921-31716633 GCA_025629825.1 Erythroxylum guanchezii
CTTTGCTTTACACCTAGCCAATTGCCAAAAATTCTCATTTAATAGTCTTAGCTTACAGAAAGGTTCGGGGTCCAACAAAAACCAACAATATTTTGTAAGATCAACAATAACAAGTACAAGGTACATGTTTTGACCCCCCTGGGTTCTCACTCGTTAGGCCACAAGAGTGTTAGAATATGTAGACAATTAATTGTCACAAAAATTTTCTTACATTTTTAATTTTATAAAACTAAGAAAAACAAAATTATATTTTTATTAATAGTTTTATGTTGGTGTCACTCCAATTTGATTTTCCATGGTCTTTCTACTTGTTTTGGTTTACATACTACTAATTTTAATCATCTTTGTTTTTTATTTTATCCTTTTTGTTTAATTTTTTGTAATAATTAATTTTCAATTAATTAGTTTTAATTTTGTTATAGAATAATTGTTCTTTTAGGCATCAATTTTATATTTTAGGAAAATCTGGGTAAATTAAAAGTCAAAATGAGGTTGGGAGTTAGAGTTTGGAATTGTTGGATTGCAAATGAGAAGATATTAAATGAAGGTTAAATGAAAATTAAAGGACTGAAGTATATATAACGGAAATTAGCCAAAAAAAAAAGTATATATAACGGAAGTTAGAGGACTATTATTGGGAAAAAAAATTGAAACACAACTGGTAATTCATAAAACAAGTATATATAACGGAAGTTAGAGGGCTATTATTGGGAAAAAAATTGAAACACAACTGGTAATGCATAAAACAACAATCAGGATGAAGGAAAGCAAAAAAAAAAACCAAGGGTAAGGCATTATACGATGCTAAAGGGAATGAAAGAAAAAGAATGAAGGATGAAGCAGTGTGGTAATGAAGGGTGGAATAAAAGCCAGAATACCGGTCACCATAGGAAAAAAGGACGCCCATAAAGAAAAAGAAATAGTGCAACATAAAGTAGGAACAATAAAAGGAAGAAAAATGACATATCTTGAGCATAAAGTTTAGGCAACATAATAGAAAAAAAAAAAGCTCAAATGATATGAAAATAATCATGAAATGTGGAGAAAGAGCAAAATGGTGCAATTAAAACACAAGAAATTAAGGGGTCATTTATTTTTATTTATGCCTTTATTACAATTGTTGGTTTTTGTTTCTTTATTTTAATTAAAAATAAAATCTATTTAGTTGTTAATATTAATGTAATTACAATTTTATTGATGATAATAATTAAATATCAATAAAAATAAAATATAAAAATTAACTAAATAAAGAATTTTAAATATCTCATTCAAAATTTACTAGTAAATATTAACAAAATTATATTATATTTTACTTAAATAAATGATCATATAATTAAGTATGCAAATTTTATTTATAACATAATATTTATTTATTAATATATTTTTAATTATTATTTTTAATTAAGTATTTTATATTTAATAAATGAATATATAATTTAAAATTAATTTAAATATATTTATAAAATAATTATAAAATTTCAAAATAACTTTAATTTAATTTTTAAAATTATAATTTAAAGAATTATAAATTTTAAAAATTGAATAATTAAGTTTGATTATTTATTATTCTTATTAGTAATTAATATTAAATAATTAATTAGTTACAAAAATGAATTAAAAATTTTACTTTTTATAATTCTCATACGTTGTGAAAATTGAAAAATACCAAAACTAAAATAGAATCTAAAAATTCAACTAAACAATTTTTACTGAATTCGAAAGATAAAATAGAAAATAAAATCATATTAGAACCAAATAGTCCCTAAAAGAAAAACATTAGTGTAAATGGTCTCTAATGCTCATCTAAACTATAATGCTTAAAAGAGAACAATCTATACCATGCCTTGCACTTAGTGACTAATTATGCATTGACATTGGTTGGTGATTCCCATATGTCAAATACAAGCTAATAACACCTGAAAGGGAGGAAGAGTGTGTACTTTCTAGAAATATATTTTTAATCTATTTTTTTATATGATCCTCACCAATATGACTAGTAAAATTCAATACCAATATGAATAGGACTAAGAATCATTTTATTAAAAACAAGTTTGGATCAATAACACGAGTACGAAAATGCAAAAATGATATAAATCGTCACATTCATAGAATAGAAAGGATTAAGAGTGATAAGCTTTTAATGTTTGATTGCCACTAATAAGCTTTATAAGATTGCAAGTGTTTAGAGAACCCAAAGTAAGAATTACTCTAAAAAGGTTAAAGAAAATCTCTTTGAGGTTTTTAATTAATCAATAATAATGATGAACTATTAATTACAATATTAGGAAAATCATTTATAAGCATAAAACTTTATGGATTAGAGTCCTATAAGGAAAGTATCATCTTTAGCATAATTTAATTACAAAACAACTAAACAAATATGAAGAGTCAATTCCTTCTGAATGAAACTATAATGCCTAAATATATAAGTTTGATGTCTATCTAACTTTATAATCGATCTTGATTAGCTTTTATAACTTTATGAGTGTAAAACACAAACGTGTCCAATGTCGGTCTCATTTTATATCTATTAGTTTGCTTTTGAAACTTATTTTGGATGTAAACATGACCAACACGACACTAAAATGATATTATATTATGGAACACTAGTCTAATATGGCAATATATAGGTGTTATATTACCTCGTTCTCCAATGTTCTTCAATCTCTAACAACTTTTGGTACTTTATTTGAACTATTTGCAAGTTGTAAAGGCCCTTCTTCATATCTTCCTAACTTAGTAGATGATGTAACTTGAATAGAAGTTTTATTTCTATCATTTCCTCTGTCCTCAAAAGGATTTATCCTCAAATTAACGTCTTCATGGAATTGATTTACTAGTAATAGAGCAAGGAGATTGGTTTGCCATTCATGGTAAATGAATAGTGATTCTTGTACCTATCATACATGGCTCTCTTATTAAATTGATAAGAATGCCCTTAAAGAATTTAACCCATTAACATTAGCACCACATCCTTATACCTCCCAATTGAGAAAGAAACTAAAACTTCCTTTGTGACCCTAACCTTTTTACTGTCATTCAACTATTGTAGATTGTATAGTTTAAATTGTTTTGTAGTTGGCAACCATAACTTCTCCACTAACTCCACGCTATCTATATTCAAATAAATTCATCTATTTACGATTATACTGCAAATTTGTTCCTTAGTGGGACACCTTATATAGAAGAGATTCCTTTGTTGTTCATTCACATCATCCTCTCCCACATACATACTTAATACCCTCATAGTGACTGGAATCCTCCTATCGCTGAGCCTCTTCTCCCACATATATATTTAATACCCTCCTAGTGACTGGAATCCTTATGTCTTTAAGCCTCTTAGTACACTCATCATCATTAACATCCTTTAAACTAGTCATATCATCATCCGCTTACTTTTTCCTCCTGGAAACAAACTTTCCATCCTCCCTCATCATCATCACTCTCTTATTGAGATGTTGTTAAGCTATATATCCTCTCTCCAGTAACTTGAAGAACTTGATATCTTTATTCTTAATTGCTAAAGAAGGGTCATTTTTAGCTCTCTCTCTACCTAGTGCTTACACCTTCGTTTTGGTCGCTTTATATTTTGGTCTTAGATCTTTGTGTCTTTATTTTTATTTCATAGTTGATCTATGATGAAGAACCTACACTAGCAACACCAAAAAAGTTAATATGCCTCTTTTTTAATTGTCTTTCTTCCTTTATGACCATTTGATCTGCATCCTTTAATACTATGTAATCGTGTAACTCGATGACATTGACAATGTTTAGAATTAGTCCATCAATGATATAAGCTATTATTGCTTCCTTATCTTCCTCCACATTCTCCTTAACTATAGAACCTCCATCTCTTTATGGTGCTCCTCCAAACTCTTATAACCTCGAGTTAATATCTGTCGCCTTTGATAGAGATCCTTATAATAAGAACTTACCACAAAATATTTTCTCATTATTATTTTCATCTCTTCCCACTTCTTGGTTGGAGGCTCTCGATTCCTTCTTCTAACAAGGATATATTCATCTCACTAATCCACAACATAATCACTATACTCCACAAACGTCAATTTAACATTTTTCTCTTCAAAAAATGTTGTAATAATTAAAAACCTAACTAATTTATTTTAAATTATGTAAATCTAATCAAACGTTTTGTTTAATTTAGATTCATTTCATTTTAAGTCATTTTTGTATCATATTTCTCTTTTAAAAATCAATTTTATTTCTAATTCTTTATCACTTTTTTAAATTCACATATATAATCTTTTTATTTTAAAGTCCTTAATTTTGTAAAATATTTTCAAAATTGAAGTAACGACTCTAGGTAGATTAAATAGGTTTCCCCAACATCCTTCTTATTTTACAAATCTACACATGAACTCTTCTTTTTGTCAGGAACCTTATTTCTTGCTTAGTTTCTTTTATATCTTCCCTTAATAAGGTAGAGTTACAACTTCATTGTATTTATTCTTTTTTTAGCTTCCTTTTCTATATCAAATATTCTCCACATGTTAAAGATGAAGTGTATGAGTTTGATTTTCTTATAAGCTCTCCAATTGTTATCATCAAAAGGCATTTTGGTTTGCTTTTCCAATTAGCAAACTTATACACTAGAAGTTTCATTAATTGTTGGTAAATCATGAACTATATTTTTCTTCTACATAATCTACAATTTTTATAACTAAAAGGAACAAGTCTCTTATGCTATAGTGTTAAATTTTCTTTAAAACTACTATTATGTTGCCCATTTATGTTCCACTTTATTATAAATAAAATTTCCCACATTTTAATAAACATATCATAAAGAAGATGATAAAAACGGTAATGAAGTTTAACGAATATTATGTTTTAATAATATTTCAGTCTAAGTAAATTATGTAAAGTTTTAGGTTCAAATAATATATCTACTATAAATTTCATGCCTAAAATTATAGAGGTCACTACGATTCTTTTTCCTTTCACTTCTAACCAATCACCATTACCTACATGTACTCAAAAAGTATACGTTTTATTAAGACCTTTGAATAACTTCTCATTATTTTCCACACGATGTGAACATAAATTATTAAGTAGCCAATTATGAACATCAACTATTGTCACCGAATTTACAATTGTATCAAAGAGGTTCTCATCAAAATGTGCTTTTACCTCAACTAAATTTTCTTAATGCTCCTACTACTATTTTACTTATATATACCTTCTCAACATGTCTTAGATAATTATAGGCTCTGTATTTCATATTAAGCCTTCACTAATAATAGTTTTCAGTGTGACTCATCTTTATGTAATATAAACAAAGTGGAAACTTGCCCTTTTTTTTCTCACTACTTTCTAACCCATCATTGTCTAGTTTTACTTTTCTTTCACCAAATTGATTCTTCCTTCCATCTTCACTTTGTCTTTTCATCCTTATGTTTGATTATAAAAGCTCTAATTGATGATCATTTTTGCCTTAAAGCTCTTATGTGTTCAATAAAGTTTAAGTTATCAACTGATTCTAGCAAGGAAAAGTTTAATATATTCTTTATTCCTAAAAAAAGAGATTTTAGATTCAAATTTCTAATGGAAACTCTCTACAACTTTGTTAACAAATCTAAAGTAAGATATCTATTATCCCAATAGCCTAATCCATTTATTGCCTTCATGAGATTTTCTATGTATTCCTTGATGTTTTCAATATCATTTATCAAAAAAACTATAAAAAATTCTCTCTAAAGGTTGAGAACCTTAATTTTTTTGGTTATATTGCCTCCTTGAAATTACTTTTTCTTGTCTTACCCCCTTTCTTAGTATTGTAAGTTATGATTGTTTAAAAAAATTTATAAAAAAACATATACATATATAGTTGAAAGCGTGTTGCTTTTACCTCTCTTTACTGTGTATTTTGATTTAGTTCGGAATTAGATTATCAAAATTTTGTGTTATTTGCCTCTCAATTCTACCGTATCATATATATGAAAGGCTCAAAGATAAAATCTATTTTTGTTATCCAAACAGGGTAATTTTTATCACTAAAAATAAAGGTATTGGAGTAAAAAAAAACTATTAGAAGTCATCCTTAACTTTTAGTGTTTATCTCGTTTCAAATAAACGCAAAGCTTAGCTATCTTCACTATTTAAAAGCACAAACCATTAGATTAATAAAATTTTTAGGGATAACAAATTCACAAGTCTCGAAAATTTTAAGATATTTCAATTCAAAGTTCAATCTTTCAAAATTTTCAATTTAGTTCTAAAAATTTTAGAAAATTTGGACCATTCAATTTAAAATATTTTCTACATTAATATTTTGATATTGAGGATACAAAAGTATGTGAATTTGAACACATGAACATGCTACTAACTCTTATTTAAGGTTTAACAATTATGTCTTTTATCTAATTATCTAATAACTCTAACAAGTCATTTATTCCGAATTTTTATTATTATCTTAAATGCACAATTTTGCAATAATACAATCTGCAAACCATAAAAATTATTTATTGATAACCAAATTTTAGGTCCATACAAGACATCTTGGATGACCATATAAGTACCTCCATTGAAGCTCCCATTACTGTCTCCATGGTTTCCATTACTATTGCTAACATCACCAATGATAAATTAATGATGGTTTTCTTTTTTATTATCACATATCTTTCTCCCTTGTTGTTTTGAGTTATTTTTCTTCTTCATCTTTTTCATTCCCAAATATGTCGGCAAACATATTAACCAACATTAACAACTATTGCATTATTGTCGTGTATGCAAGACCTTTAAAGGTTGGACCTCTCTTCTCATTTGTGGGGGTGGTAGGATTATTTTAAAAAAAGATAGAAAAAGATAAAAACTTATGAATTTGGAGGAGTAAGAGATATGTGGGTTTAGATCAGTTTTTATTGAAATTGTTTGTTCTTATTAGAATTAGTTTGCTTTTATTGGCTTGATTTGCGCTTTTATCATTGAAGATTTGTTATCTTCTATAGAAATTGGTATAATCTTATTTCACAAGAATAAATAGATGACAAAATGGGGATGGAGGGGTTGATGAAGACAATAAAAAATTTAGAGATGAATAACTTATTAGAATTACTACTGAATTGGAAAGAGATGTGTAACTATTAAACTTTGAATTAGAGCCATGTAGCTTGTTTAAGTGTCAATTTTTGTATGCTTCATTTATCACATTAGTTAAATATTAATGAAGAGAACAATTTGAATTGAATGCTTTGATTTTTTAAACATTAAAATCAAATTGAAAATTTTAAAAGGTTGAATACTAAATTGAAAAAATATTTTAAAAATTTTGTACTTATTAATTCATTATCCCAAATTTTAGTACCACATCACAAAGAATAAATAAATATGAGATGCAAAAATGAAGCTTGCAAAAGTTCTATTTTGAAGCTTTGTTGCTTACTTAAATATATAAAGATATTCAATTATACTTAACTATTATTTCTTTAGTTATTTAAAACACTTTTATTATGTTCTGAAGTTATATTTATAGATAAAACAAAATAAACTAACTAATTTTATCTAGGAAACATACAACCCTAAGAGAGGTAAAGATATTGCATGCAATTATACATTTTCAAAGTATTAAGGGTATATGAAATAGTTAAAAAGAATTCTAAAATGTTTTTCATATGGTAATAAGTAATAAAGACTTATTAAAATAAATGACAGGTGATAGGCAACACTTTAAAAGATATAATATGACAATTTTAAGTTTTTTTAGTTCCTACCTTTTAGGAGAGGAATCGTTTAGATACCAATTCTTGTTTTCTCTATACAAGAAAGATATTAAAATGCTTATTTAACCAAAATTCATTATTTCTTCTCTTAACTGATTTAAAATCTTCATCAAGTGCCACAAACCAATTCCTAGCTGGAATTGCTTGTTTTTAAAAGAAATTTGTTAGGTTAAAATTTCGGGCTTTAAAATCTCCACATTTGACAACTTAGGATGTTCATATTCATTTTTAATTCTTGCTACACATGTTCTAGATATGATGTCTATAGTAGATAGGTAATAAGTAAAATGTAATAGCTCTATAATAGTTAATATGTTTCAGTTCTATAACGTTTCAATTGAAAACATATTAAAGACGTTCATATTTTGTTTTCCACTTAATGAAAAATTAATCAAGTTTAGGTGAGCTTAGCATTTTTCATTGAAGATTGTTTGAGACCTACATACAAAACCAAAAGCAGCCTCCATATGATATGTCTTCAATTGTTAAATTGCATTGCAAATCACTTCTTTCTAAATTTAACCACTATCAGGAAAAATAATTCGAAGCTGATCATATAACCATCTAATGCATCCTTTATATAGCGCTCATAGTAGCTCATGAATGCACCATGTTCGATTACATGATAAAGCAACTTATTCTATCATAAGTTTCTCTAATTCATTAAAGAGAAAGACTCTATAACCTTTTTCTAGCCTCTAAGTTCACTGCCTAAAATTTCCATCTTATTCCCCCCAAAGCTAACTTCTTTCCTAGTTTGGTAAACTTCCTTTCTTATTAAGTCTTTTTTTAGTTATTTTTTTATGAAAGTTAGTTAGGCAGGAAGTCATCCCTCCTACTTTGCATTTTTGTTGGTTGTTATGAAAGCATATACCTAATTCATCTCCATTTCATTCATAGTGAGATTCGAGCTTCCTTGTACCCCTGTTAAACTTACCATCCTTACACCACCATCACTAATAGCTTTGTACTAACAAAGCCAAAATATCCCCCACTTCACGCTCCCTATCACTTGTAGCTAACTAAGATTCAGCCCTTCCAACTAAACTTTTCCCAAATAGAAAAACTTGGTCTCAGGTTGTAGGAGATACCTCTCCTATCCTAAAGATGACCTACCTGCCTCTTATAAAAATTAGTGACCAAGCTATTATATCTCCCATTGAAGTATTCTATATTGGCGCAACTAGGTGAACCTCCTCTCTAGTATGTTCTTTTGTTGAAAAAAGGCTCTCATACCTCCTTATGAAAGCTTAGGTTGAAGATAAATAGAAGGGGTCTAGCTTAGAGACAGTCCCCATATGTGAGGAGGATTTCTTCATATTTAGATTCTTTTGTGTTATGGAAGCTATGACCATTATTGAGTAGGACTCATGGCATATAAGTAGCAAACCTTTTAGATTACATGAGTGGAAACCAAGGCTACTTTTAGTCAAAATCAACATTAGGGTCATTTTCATATGGGTGAAATTCATTAACATTCCACCCGAATACTAGATCACCCTTAGTCTTAACTACTTGACAATTCACTAGGGAAACCCTTTTATATAGATTACAAACTGCCTTAATAAGTATAATCAACTTTGAAAAAATATGTATTGAAATGGACATCTCCAAAGAGCTCCCAGACACTATGAGGATAACAAGTTTCTTTTTTAATAAGGGAACTAATGGAAGACATAATAAAAATTTCCTCCTTATAAAAGCTAAACGAACCTAAGGAAGATCAAGGTTGGAAACCAACTAGAAATATTTTCTCAATAAGTGATTACGAAGAACTCAATAGAGAAATAAACTTAAGGGAAGAAGCACATGTCACTGATAATTATACAACTAATACTAATGCACAATAGAGGGGGTTAAGGTAGGGAATGAAGAAAGTAATATCATTAAACATCCTTAAATCAGCATGTGAGGATAAGGAAAATATAGGTAAAAGGATAACACTATTGCCTCTCTATCAAAAGAATATATAAAAAAACACCAATTGCCTCACCTAGGATGACAAAGAATAAAAGAAACTCTAAAAATGTTTCCTTATAATAAGTTTCCCCCTACTATGCTCGAGATATTTGGAAAGAATAAGGGTGTATAAGTAAATAGTAACAATCATTACCAAGATCCAAATTGTCACTATGAAAAGTAAAGATATAGATGATGAAAACTCTCCAAAAAAAACATAAAGAAATTAGGAGGAAAGCTAAGGAAAGAGCCCTAAGTGCGCATAAAAGCTAACTATAACTTAGAACGAAAGGGGAATAATTTCCTTTAACAAATAGTAGGTTGTTTATGGCTATTTGTGTGGTAAAAAAACCCATGCTAATGGGACTTTTGGAGGGAAAAAAAAAAACAATCTCAAGCATATCTCTTGGATTTCTTTTTAGAAAATTAGAATATGATACCCAATCATCAGCATTGTACAAATGGGAGAATAATCCCTCATGGGTAAGGTATTGAATTTCTAATGCTCAGTCTAACTAATCCATTTGCAAATAGAAATTGCCAATAGCCTATGTATCATCTGGTTCAACTTTATGTATGCCCCAACTTTACTTTTTAAATAACTAAATTGTGGAAGGAGTTATACAGCATCCAAGCTAGCTTAAACCAACATTGGCTATGGACGAGAGAGGGTGGGGGCGGGTTGGGGGGGTTTAATAATATTCTATACTCTAATAAGGCTAAAGGGGATAATAAGGGTATCAACCTTTATAATGATGGCTTCAGAGAATGTAAAAGTAAGGTGGAAGTGTTAAACCTCAAACTTGATGGGAACTTCCTGATATAGAGCAATAAACAAGAAGGCCCTCAAATGCTCAAGACAAAACTTGACAGAGAAATAGTGAATTCCTCTTGGCTATCCTTGTTTACTAAAAACAAAGCACATTTTGGAATCCCTTATCATTTGACCATTCACTAATAAAAAGTTTTATAGAGTCACCAAGGACCAAGAACTCCCTATTTAGATTTATTAAATACCTAAATAAGTTGGAAAGATATAAGGCAGTTGTCATCAAGGAAATAAGTGTCTATATAAAAAAATTTAAAGCTTATAGATGTATTATGAAACTGAAGTTAATAAAGAGCCTAAGATTTTTAATAAACATAATTTAACAACATAGTGGAGAATCTATAATCTAAAAGGTGAAAAATGGAACAAATTCAAGCAAACTCATATATTAATCTAAGAGATACCTCACTAATGTAGATGGAGAAAACATCTTTCTTTCAATATGTACAAGCTTTAGAGCTCCATTTCTCTTATATAAAACAAAAAACAAAAGTACTTTTGATGCAAAATTAGAATAGAAACATCACATACTTTCACAATTCCATTTTGATTAAGAAAAACATAAACAAAATTATTTCTATATAGGATTTTGAGGGCAATGTTTTCACCACTCAAACTGATATAAAAGAGGTAGTCTTTAACCAATTTAAAGGATATATTGGCACAAGCAATAAGGCTAGATCCTATCAATATGAGCTCAGAAGCATTACTTCACCACTAATTATTGAGGCATAACACACGTCTTTAACAACTAAATTTAATGTATAGGATGATAAATCTACATTATGGAGGCTCAACTAGAGAAAGCATCAAAATTTGGTAGGTTAAATGCAAAGTTCCTAAAAGACGTGGCACTTAGTAAGGAACTAGGTTACTAAGGATATACTTGAACTACTATCTAATGGAAACATATTAAGAGAGATCAATAGAACCCATATATGTGGTTATACTTGAACTACTATCTAATAGAAACATAGTAAGAGAGATCAATAGAACCCATATATGTATGATCCTAAGGGTTTCAAATCCTCATAACTTACAAGATTGTAGACAAATCTCTTATTGTAATGTCATTTATAAGATCATAGAAAAGATGCTTGCTGCTAGATTTAAGAAGATTCTTAAAGACATAATCAATCTACGCCAAAGTTCCTTCTTAAAGGATAGAAACATTACTAATAACATCTT
>JAOTAX010000197.1:31760423-31773455 GCA_025629825.1 Erythroxylum guanchezii
CCAACATGACTAATCTAGCAAGACCCCAAAATTAATCTAATCATACTTATAATAAAATAAGAATTCAGGGGCCAACATTTCTCCCCCTCTTAAGAAAATTTCGTCCTCGAAATTCTTACCTGAGTAATTGAAATGGTGTGGATACTTTTCCCTCATGGCCTCCATGGGCTCCCATGTGAACTCTTCAACAGAGTGATTTCTCGACAAGGCTTTGACCAGTTGAACCGTCTTGTTCTTGAGGACCCTTTCCTTGGTGTCTAAGATCTCTACTAGAATCTCCTGATAACTCAGAACATCTCTCAATTGAACCTCAGTGGTCTGAATGATGTGGGAAGGATCCGATCTGCATCTTCTCAATATGGACACATGAAAGATGTCATGTATCTGTGACAATTCTGGTGGTAGCGCCAACCTATAGGTTAACGGTCCAATTCTCTCTACAATCTCATATAGGCCCACATATCTCGGACTCAACTTGCCCTTCTTACCAAACCTCATGACTCCTTTCCAAGGAGATGTCTTAAGAAAGACTTTCTCACCAACCTCATACTCCCTCTCCTTTCGGTGTTCATCAGCATAACTCTTCATTCTATCTCATGCTGTTTTAAGCCGTTGTTTAACTAGATTAACCTTATCGACCGTCATCTAAAGTAGCTCCGGCCCTACCAGTTTCTTTTCTCCTTCTTCATCCCAACATATCGGAGTTCTACATCTCCTTCTATACAGTGCTTCATATGGAGCCATCTGAATGGTCGAATGGTACGAATTATTATAAGCAAATTCGACCAATTGCAAATGCTCGTCCCAAGCTCATTTGAAATCCATCACACATGCTCTAAGCATTCCCTCAAGTGTCCAAATGGTCTTCTCAGATTGACCATCCGTCTGGGGATGAAAAGTCGTACTAAAATTCAACTTGGTTTCGAGAGCCTATTGCAAGCTTCCCCAGAATCTCGAAGTGAATCGAGGATCCATGTTAGAGACTATTGAATCTGGAACCCCATGTAATCTTACTATCTCATCAATATACTTCTTGGCTAGCACATGCAGAGAGTCAGTCTGCTTAATTACCAAGAAATGGGCTGACTTTGTCAACCGATCAACGATGACCCATATGGCATCATGCTTCCTACTAGTCTTAGGCAAACCCATTAGAAAATCCATAGTTACCCTTTGCCACTTTCACTCAGGAATGGACAATGGCGTTAAATTTCCTGAAGGTGCCTGGTTCTCAGCCTTGACTTACTGACACACTAGACACTTGCTCACATATTCTGCTACATCTCTCTTTATGCCTTTCCACCAGAAATGTTCTTTCAGAACTCTATACATCCTGATGCTACCTGGGTGCATGGCATAATGCGCATTATATGCCTCATCCAGTATTTCATCCTTTACTTCCTTGACATTCGGGATACAAAGTCTATTTCCTACAACCATAAGTCCATCATCCCTCACTACCACTTCAGATTTCCTGCCATTCTGAGTTTCTTCTCGGAGTTCACTCAATTTTGTATCCTGTGCTTGTAACTCCTTAACTTTCTCCCTGAGTATCGGTCTCACTCTGAAAGTAGCAACAATACATTCAGGTTCCTCCTATTTCAAACTTATCCTAAGCTTAGCCATCTCCTCTAATAAGGACAGATAAACTGTTTGAACATGATTTATAGAGGATTTCCTACTCAAGGCATCCGCTACCAGATTCGCCTTTCCTAGATGGTACTCAATCAACAGGTCATAATCCTCGAGCAACTCTAACCACCTTCTTTGTCTCAAATTCAATTCCTTTTGGCTTAACAAATACTTAAGACTTTTATGATCAGTGAAAATCCTCGTTTGAATCCCATACAGATAATGTCTCCAAATCTTTAGGGCAAAAACTATTGTTGCTAACTTCAGATCATGGATCGGATAATTCAGTTCATAAGGCTTTAGCTGTCGGGAGGCATAAGCTATTACCTTATCTTCTTGCATTAACACACAACCCAAACCCTTTTTTGAAGCTACACTATATACGGTATAACCCTTATCTCCCACAGGCAAAGTCAAAACTGGAGAACTTATTAATCTGCACTTGAGCTCCTTAAAACTTTTCTGCCATTCCTCACTCCAGATAAATTTTTGATTCTTCCTCAATAACTTAGTCATCGGAGCAGCTATCATAGAGAATCCCTCAACGAATCTCCTATAATATCCTACAAAACCCAAAAAACTCCTCACCTCTGTCAATGTCTTGGGTGCATGCCAATTTACCATTGCTTCAATCTTCCTTAGATCAACATGTACCCCATCTTTTGAAATCACTTGCCCAAGGAATATCACTTCATGAATCCAAAACTTACATTTGTTGAATTTGGCATAAAGATCCCTTTTTACCTTAATGTCTGCAACACAATCCTAAGATGCTCCTCGTGTTTCCCTTCACTCTTGGAATATACTAAAATGTCATCAATAAACACTATGACAAACTGATCTAGATATTCCTTAAAGAACCTATTCATGAGGGCCATGAAAGCAGCTGGAGCATTGGTTAATCCAAAAGGCATGACTAAAAACTCATAATGTCCATATCGTGTCCTGAAGGTTGTCTTGCTTACATCAGACTCCTTGATTTTGAGATGATGATAGCCTGACCTGAGATCAATCTTGGAAAAGAAACTTTCTCCCTGAAGCTGGTTAACAGATCATCAATTTGAGGCAAAGGATACTTATTCTTAATAGTAACCCTGTTGAGTCTCTGATAATCAATGCACATGCACCATATTCCATCCTTCTTCTTAACAAACAGAACCGGGGCTCTCCAAGGTGACGAACTTGGCCTTATGAACCCCTTCTCTAATAGTTCTTCCAATTGTTCCTTAAGATCCTCCAGCTCCGCTGGAGCCATTCTATAGGGTGGTATAGAAATGGGCGCGGTTTCGGGAATTAAGTCAATGGCAAACTCAATTTCCCTCACTGATGGCAAACCAGGTAAATCCTCTGGAAACACATCTGGAAACTCCCTCACAACTGGAAAATCTTCTAACTTCCCTTCATTCCCATCAGTGTCTACAACATGTGCGAAGAAGACTTCACACCCCTTTCCCATCATCCTGCCAGTTAACAAAGCAAAAATGATTCTTAGTGATGGTGTTTTCCTGTCTCCTTTGAAAATCACCTTCTCACCGTTGCCCAAGTCAAATTCCACTTCCTTAAGGCTATAGTCTAACTTTACATGATACTTCTCCATAAAATCCATTCCTAGTATGACATCCAGCCCCTTTTACTCAAGAGGTAGCAAGTCCACCACCAGTTGAGTACCCTCGATGAAAAGCTCACAATCTTTATACACTTGACTTATAATCACATGTCTCCCTAGAGGAGTGCTAACAATTAAAGGACTTCTCAGTGGAATCAAAATAACATCATGCAATGTCATTCTTGTAGAAACAAATGAATGCGTGGAGTCAGAATCAATCAACACATATACAACAGAATTAAATAACCGAGCCATACCCGTGACAACTTCGGGTGCAGCTGCAGCTTCCTCTCTGGTCATGGCGAACACCCTTGCCTGAGCCTGAGCCTGACCTCTTGGCCTTCCTTGAGGAACAGCCTTCCTTGCAGCTCCAGAATTACCCACCCTAGTGACTAGCCTGGCTTCCACTGTTTTTGCTCTCCATGGGGCTTGCATTTGTGACCCCTCTCGCTTTGTTACTTAGGGACAATCCCTAATCATATGTACCTTCTCTCCACATCGAAAACATGCTCCAAGTAACTTAAAGCACTCTCCTATGTGAAGCTTCCCACAATGCTCACATTGGGGGTTTATGTTCTTGCTCTTCCCTACCAAGCTATTGCCTCCCACAGTTGAGGCTTGCACTGAAACTGCTCTTGATTGCTTGTTCTTGGTAGAGGCACTACTTCCTACCTCACTCTGTGTATGGAAACTCTTCATACCCCTCTCAGCCATTGGGGCACTCATCCCCTTCTTGGAAGACTGCTCACGATTTTTCCTCTTCTTGTTCACTTCATACGTTATATTCCCCAATTTTTCAACCTGAAGTGCAGCATCTACCAACTGTTGGTAGTCATAAAAATTATGGATCAGGACTTTCTCCTTGATCCCCAAATGCATTCCTCCCTCAAACTTGCGGCATTTATCCTTCTCATTAGAAACAATGTTGGTCGCATATCGTGACAGCTGGGTGAACCTCAGTTCATATTTACTCACACTCAGGTCTCTTTGTCTGAGATTTAGAAACTCTCTAGCCTTTTCTTGGATATACACCCTAGAGAGGTACTTCTTCCTGAGCACTTTCACAAAATCTCTCCAGGATAACACTAGAGGAATCACTTGATTGTGGGGCACTGATTCCCACTAATGAAGAGCATCTCCTTATAGCAAGCTCATCGCATATTCTAACTTCTCCTCATCTGAGCACTTCATCTGAATCAGAACCCTCTCGGTCATCTTCAACCAGGCTTCTACCTCTTTTGGATTTGTAGTCCCATGGAAATCTACAGCTCCATACTTGCGGAGCTTATCATATTGGCCACTCCTCTCCACTGGAGCCTGCATCGGGACTTGCAACCCTTGGCCCATGACATAATTGAAAGCCTACGCAAAGGCCCGAAGGAACTGCGGGTCTATAGATGGCATAGGAGGAGGAGACGGTGGCGCTTCATGCTGCACACTAGGTGCCTCAGGATCAGGAGTAGGGTGTGTCCCAGCATCTTGCGGGACATAAGATTCATCCGAGCTCCCTTGACAAGAGCCACATCGAGTCAAAACTCCTCGAATTCTTCTTCAATGCAGCATTTGTCACTCCTTGAATAGAAAACCATTGAAAATCTTCAGTTTATACGAAACAAATTTCAAAGTATGTAAAACAATTCAAATTGTATAAAACAATTTCAAATCTTGAGAAACAAATTAAAACTTTAATGTCTTAAGCTACCTATTTCATACTTAGGATAATCCAAAACCTAGTCCCAAACATGGACCTAAACCTAGTCGCTCTGATACCAAAATATGTTGGACCCCATTTCCGGAGCCCAGCAACCGGAGTCATAAACCTTGAGCTTATTACCTTGTAGGGTTATTTGCCATCATTCCACAAGGTTGGTGTGCCCACGCCAATCAATCACCTGAATTACAACTTGACTTCTTTAATGAAATTTTAGCTCTAAGTATCTAGTTTGTTTCGAAGCAAGAATCTTGTCAATCGAAGTTTTACAGCTCAATATATACTTAAAAAGCTAAAGCGTGTTCATACTCCAATCATGCTCTCCCAACCGACCTCTTACTTACTCTAATGTAAACTTTCTCAAATCAACTACAAAAGATACAAATTTTCATGGGCAGATAGTAAAAGATGTTAGGAATCTGTTACTTCAACAGTCACTTAATTTGGAGGTCAGATGAGGAAGTTATACCCGAAAGAATTGAACATGTTTAGACCATCAATCAATTTGTACCTATCTTGGAGCAATTGCCATAACTCCCACTACAAAAGTCTGATTGACTTCCGTTTTGGACGATTTGCAAACGACTTCTAGATCTACAACTTTTGTGAAGACCTCGAAGACAAATTCCACCTTTTGAAGGATAAAAAATGGAACAGAAGATGATGATACAAACTAAGACAATGCAAAAAGTCAAACTAAGACGGTAAAACTAAGACGAAGTAAAACTAAGACGAATCAAAACTAAGACGAAGCAAACTTAGACGAAGCAAAACTAAGACGAATCAAAACTAAGACGAAGCAGAGGTCAAACTAAGACAATGTAGAAGTCAAACTAAGACGAAGCAGAGGTCAAACTAAGACGATGCAGAGGTCAAACTAAGACGATGGAGAAGTCAAACTAAGATGATGCAGAGATCAAACTAAGACGATGCAGAGGTGAAACTAAGACAATGCAGAAGTCAAACTAAGACGATTCTAAATCACTTTCTACACTCTCCAAAGCGTCTCCCCTCATAAGGACCATAACTTTCAACTTAGATGTCCAAAAATTTCATGCTATATACCGTTGGAAAGATAAAAGAAAGACCTACAACTTTCTAGAAGATAACTTTTCCTAAGTCAGCCCACATTAACCTAGATATCTCCTTGAAGTCAGTACATGAATATTCCCCTCATGCAACCTTAAGAATCATGGGTGAAAACAAAATCATAAATCGTTAGTATCAAAAGATCGTAGTTTTACAAAGCTTTAGTGGACATTTCAAGCCCCCCATACATCAATGTTCAGAGAAATCCCAAAGTACAAAAGATACAAGAACAATAATTTGCTTAAAATGCAGCTAAAGCCTTGGTTTACAAGATTTGTTTAAAATACAACAACATTTCAAAAGTGGAGTGATGCCTTAGCCCTTGACTACTCAAATCTCTTGCTTATCACCTGCTTATGGGGAGGAAAGTGGGGGTAAGCTTAAAGCTCGTTGGTAATAATTTTACAATCGGTAATAAGCAAAATCATTGCAATAATAATTTTCATTTTAAAACTCGGATGAATGCATACCATGTGTACATCACTATATTTAACATATCACGAACACATAGGCACATCAAATTGGTTCGGGTGGATCCAAAACAGAACGTACTATGCATTTTCACATAATGGTCTTGCGTAGCTGTGAACTTATTGGAGTCCATGAAGGAGCTCCATGTCACTAGCGGGCAGGCGGGGGAAGCCTTTTGTCAAAGTGCACTTGACTTAACTTAGGGGACCATCACAAACTGACATAACATGTATTTTATGACTTGTAAAACATAATGCCCATAGAGGCATATTTCGGAGACTTGTTTTCTTAGGCTTGATACCTTTTTTTAAAAAAAATCATTTTCATAATATACAATTATACAACACATTTTCAAAACACTAAATGAACAGTACATGCACATTTAAAAGTAGTTGAAACTCATTTATTTCCACTTCTTGAAAGAGACATTAATGGCTTATTACTAAATCATAAAAATGTAACCCACCTGAATTTCTTGATTATAGCTTGCTCAAAAATGCCTCTCCTCTTGCTCCTTTTGTCCTTCTTGATTTTGTTCAACATTGACAAAAAGCCCAAATCAAAAGAATTCAAATTGGAAAACCCAAAGAACCAAAAGCATGAAATTGATTTTGGTTCATGAGATCAGTAGGTTATAGGTTGCTATATGGATGAATTAGGTTGAGGTTTGAAGTTTAAATGAAGGTGAATTTGGTTGAGGTTTGGAAAAAACTTGGACTACATATATGATGAGATTAAATGAATGAAAGTTTCTGCTTTGTTTTTGTATGCATGAAAGATAAATAGTTTATAAGCTACCAACTGAAATAATGCCCATAGAGGCATATTTCGGAGACTTGTTTTCTTAGGCTTGATACCTTTTTTTAAAAAAAATCATTTTCATAATATACAATTATACAACACATTTTCAAAACACTAAATGAACAGTACATGCACATTTAAAAGTAGTTGAAACTCATTTATTTCCACTTCTTGAAAGAGACATTAATGGCTTATTACTAAATCATAAAAATGTAACCCACTTGAATTTCTTGATTATAGCTTGCTCAAAAATGCCTCTCCTCTTGCTCCTCTTGTCCTTCTTGATTTTGTTCAAAATTGACAAAAAGCTCAAATCAAAAGAATTCAAATTGGAAAACCCAAAGAACCAAAAGCATGAAATTGATTTTGGTTCATGAGATCAGTAGGTTATAGGTTGCTATGTGGATGAATAAGGTTGAGGTTTGAAGTTTAAATGAAGGTGAATTTGGTTGATGTTTGGAAAAAACTAGGACTATATATATGATGAGATTAAATGAATGAAAGTTTCTGATTTGTTTTTGTATGCATGAAAGATAAATAGTTTATAAGCTACCAACTGAATGATTTTGAGTTGAAATTAGAAATGAAATTGATGAGGAATTGAAGTATAATTAAGGTATAATTAATGGACTAATATGAAGATGTTTTGAATTTAGTATGAAGGTGTTAGAATCTGGAAAAATTGAAGGAAAATGGAGAGTATACATGCAGTTCACTTATCCCCTTTGAAATGAAAATTTTCTGTTTTGTGTAATTGTTGAACCATATGAGGATAAGTCACTTTACTTTGGTGTATTTGGAATTGATTAAGGTTTGAAATGAACCTAGATTGTTGCTTAATTAATTGGTTAAGGGTTTAATTAGTTTAGGTTGTTCATTGATGTCTTAACTTAAGGAATGCATTGTCTTGATATCAATGTATCTAAACCTGGAAATTATAAGTTGTCAAAAGAATAAAGGTGTTCTTATGAATGCAAGTAAGATCCAAAGGATATGAGTAATGTATACTAGGTATGAATGAATGAGAATTGGGAAATTTTGTGTATATATATTGCTAAGAAAGGTTAGTGAATGTATGATTGATGAATTTAAAGTAATCGAGTTTGCTTAAGGTATAAACCTAATTCCAAACTAGTTATAAACAAGCTATGATATTTGAATGGTCAAGATTTGTGAATAAGGATAATACTCGAAAAGTCAATTGAGCATGCATTGAAACATGATACATATTCATGTGTATGATTGTATATTCATATGATTGAATAACTTAGTAATGTGTGAAAAATATGTGTATATTGTATAACTATAGACACACAAGTTGGTCGCCGGCATCCAGACATTACCGGATCATCAAGGTAATAGCTTATTTGGAGCGTACTGTGAGTTAACCTAGATGTTTCTCACTATGATTGATTTGTTTTTGATTAAATTTCAATTATTGAATTGTTACTAATTGGTATAATTTCGGACATTGTTGGTCCGAGGACATTGGTACTCGAGACTGTATATGGAAATGTTATCCAATTGTATGTGTAATATGGAATGTTTGCTTAACTAAATGTTGAATGCCGAAATCAGTCAAAAGAATGTGATAAATGACATGAGCACATTAAATGAAAAGTATTGATAACTTATTATGTGAATTGATGCATCTCATTCATTGATATGTATGATTAGATAACGGAGTTATGCCCAGACTGACCAATGTAAAAAAGAGCTTTAAGCTTAGGAATTGTGCACAAGGAGCCATAGGCTCAGTTAATAATGAGCCCAGTATCCACAACAGATACGGGACAGTAAATGAAATGAGCCTTGTATCCACAACGGATATGGAATAATATAGGCTCTCGGTCACAGCAAAGTAAAATCAAGAATGGAGTCATATGTGCATTTGCATATACATCTTTACATGGATCATATGAATGAGGAATGATTGAGATGAATTATTGGATTGTTCTAAAATAGTGATATAAAATGTTTATTTATGTTGTAATTGTTAAATTATGATATAATGTGTTGTGGTATTCAATAATGATTGATGTGATATACTTGTTGAATTGGGTTATATACTTGTTTTTATGTTTTGACTTGAGTGACCACATTGATGATGGTTTATTCACTGAGTTTGCAAACTCATCAAAATTGTAATGTTGATTTTCATGTTCAAGAGAGTTCTAACTCCTAAGGTGATAGAGTAGAAGTATAGTACTTGCGTTTTTGGAGACAAGAATGGCTCAAAGGTCTGGTCAGCTAATACTGAGGAATCTAGCTATAATAATTTGGTTTAGCATCCCATTTCATATGGCACATTTTGTAACTAAGGTTTAACTCTCAAATGTTATGTAATGTATATACATAAATTATAAGTTTTAATGGCGCTGTGTAAGTTTATGTTTGTGAATGAAATGGGAAATATTGATCATTTTGAAAGTTTGTGATACGTATGATGCCTGAAATGAGTTAATGTAAATGCTCTAACATGTCATTCTCGTAGGGTATGTTTCTCGAATATCCTCTGGAATATTCGAGCATATGCTCTATGAAAGTGGTATGTTACAAATCATCATCTTAATTTCATTATACAAAAGTTTGTATTCATACTAAATTCTATAAATAAAATTAAACTCATCCTGATATGAAGTTATATTATAATGATTTTTCTTGTTTTCTTTAGAATCAAATTAACTCACTTTTCTAAAATGTGTCATTATATTGAATCATTCATGATCTTCTAGGAAAATTTTTAGATTTTTGAACATCAATTCAATTATCTAGAATTCCAATTGAGTAAAAAGGGTATTGATTGAGGTTCATATAACTTCATAAATCTTCAAATAGGATAAGTTTGGACTATGACATATTAATCTTATTGTTGATCGTGGTATGATCCATATGTTATAATATTAATTCAACTTTTATCAGAGCATATGTTTTATCTTATAATACTATATGAATGATATAATTAGTGCCTAATTTGAGTTCACTTGTTTACTCGTTCAATTCACCTTTCAAAACTTGCACATAATATTTTAAGACAAATTAGGTAAATATATCATTTCTCTAAAAAATGAAATTACTAGTACCCATTTCTCTTTTAATATATATCATCTTAACATTCATGTTTTAAGCCTTAAGCTTTTCTTTATCACTTAGATAAACTACTTAAAATTTATCTCATCTCATATAGAGTAATGTAGATCATTATCTATATAGGAACGTATCTTATATTTGTCGATATACTTCCTTTATCTAAAGCTAAATATTTAACATGCATTGAAACATTCAATCTAGGAAAAAAAAGTTAAAATAAAATCAACCATTCTAATATTTTTATAATCTAATTTTTTTCTAAAACCAATTACAAAAAATATGTTTAATATATTCCATAAAAATTATGCTTAATACTTAATTAAACATGTGTTGCATCAAATATTCAATAGATATGACAAATGAAAAATCAATATTTTTGACAAGTACTATGGATATTTCTCTAGAATAAATTCAAAAAATAAATCTTATGAATGTTGATGATATGACATGCTTAGACAACACATATATAGAATCAAACATCTATTCAAACCATATGACCTTCTACATAAAGGAGGCATAAAGACAGTCTTGGACCAATTTCTAATAGTTTAAGTAGAGCAATGAAAGTTGTTGGAGATCTGTTGAAGAACATTACAAGATTATTGATAAGGTATACAACAAAGAAGGTCAAAGCTCTCAGTGATCTAATGCAATTTTTTTATGAATAAAGTGATGTTTTACTTCTTCAAAAACATTAATTGAATCATATAATATTGATTTAATTGAAGGAGAAAACTAAGGAATAATGTTGCAGAGAGTAACCAAAAGTGGACATAAAAGTAAAACCTAACCAATCTCTCACTTGTTTTGCAAGCAAGAGAAATAAAAACAATTCAACTCCAAAAGGGAACTATAATTTCTAGTAGACTAGTTCTTATTTATGTGCGTAAAGTCCCAGAATAAAATTGACATTAATATGCTTATTGGTAGGTTTCATGCTCGTATAATTAGGAGTATTACTGTAATACCCCACTATCATAGAGCATATACCCGAACATCCAAAGAACATTCAAGAATATATCCTATAAGAATGGCACGTTAGAGCAAACTCATCAGCTTATTATGACATCATAAAGAACATAAATATTTTAAGTTCAACTCATCCCATTTCATTAACAAAACATAATTTACATTGTCATTTCAATACACACCAACCATATATTTATATTATAAAACCATCTGTGAGTTCACAGTTTGATACAACAAGTTCTTCATGATATGAGTTACTAAAAAAAACATTCTATATAAACTCCTCAGATGTTAGCTGACTAGACCTTTGAACCATTTCTTATTCCCAAAATGGACAATACTAGACTTCAACTAGATTACCTTAGAAGCTAAGTCTCCTCTCAGTACCTACAAAATCATCGTTGCAATTTTATGAGTTTTGCGAACTCAGTGACTGAACCATCATTGATGTGCTCACTCAAACAAAACATAAACATCTCATGTATAAAACATAATTCATTTAGTATAACACCTCATCCAAAAATCAAATCCCATATATGTCACCTTACTCATCATATTTCAACAAGCATATTATGAATACAAGATCTTCATATAATCATTTCAGAACAATCCAATCATTTATCCCAATTCTTCATATCATCAACATGTACACAAGCATTACACATCATTATAAGAACACAATTCAACATTTATTTGCAATCAATCTCATAAACATATGTAAAGATATAAATGTAAATGCACATGAGACTCACTTATATTTTTATTTTGTTGTCATCGAGCGCCTATTTAACTATCCTGTATCTGTTGTGGATACTAGGCTCATTTCAGATACGGTCCCGTATCCATTGTGGATACCGGGCTCATTAATCATTAAGCCTGTGGCTTTTTGTGCAGATTATGAGCTTTAAGCTCTTTTCACGTTGATCACTCCAGTCACAACTCCTTTATCTGATCATCGTGCATATTCATGTGATGGAGTACAACATTCCATATAATATGCTATCAATCACTTTCTTTCAATGTACACAGTCAATTATCACAATCATCGAATCTAAATCTGGCATTCAACATATAGTTGAGTACACATTTCCCCATTGACATACAATCAATAAGTACTTCCAATACATTCCCAAATATCAAACTCCTCCGATCAACAATGTCTGGAATATCACAATTATATAAGTAGCAATTCAGTAATTGAAATTTAGACAAAAACAATTCTATTATAGTGAGGATCATTTAGGTCAACTCATAGTAAGCTCCAGATAGCTATTGCCTCAACGAACTGACAATGTTTGGAAGCTATCGATCAATTTGTGCTTCTAAATCATGTAATATACGCATATGTACACATTACTAACTTGTTTAATCAAATAAGTACTTAATCAGACACATGTATATATGTTATGTTCAATGCATGCTCAATTGATCATTTTGGTATGTAAACTTATTCACAAATCTTAATCATTTATACATCATGTGTAGCACCCCACTCCCGCGCGACCCGAACCCGACATCGACGGTGACATCCGAGTTCGTGCCCCACGAGGGTGGCGTGCTAAAACACTCATTCAGTAATCGATATATTTTTTTTCACATAACAATATATGTGGAATTCAATACCCAATTTGGGTCCTCATTCAATCATATACAATTTCATTAT
>JAOTAX010000197.1:31817896-31835028 GCA_025629825.1 Erythroxylum guanchezii
ACATATCATTATCTTGCTTGAATTGTTATGACACTTGTGAATTCAATTACAGTCATATGTTTTTGCTCACTTACTAGTTATCTATATTATGTTGTATACAATAATAATTATTATTTGTGAGATAACAATTACCGAATTATCCACTTAAAGTTTATTGAGTTGAGTTGATTCTATGATACATGGAAGGAATCAGGTTATATAACTTGTGACCGCCATGATCCCATCAGCTTAATTTGATTAAGGATGACTTAATCGATTCCATGTATTGTGTGCACTTAAAATTGTTGGATCACCAAGTCGTAACATGGGCCAAGTGGGATATTGTTAGGCTATTTAATGTCCCATGTGATTTATAGATTTGAGTCTCATGAAATGCATCCAAGATAATAGTTATTGGGTATTAAATAATGAATCTCAAATGATTTAAAGACCCTTTTCTTCTCTCTTCTAATTCTCAAACGACATATCAGTTGGGAATGCTATATAAGTTGAACAAACTTATTGATTAGAGATATTCTGAACCATTGAAGAAGTTGATAAAGAAAGAAGACGAGAGAAAATAAAATAGTTTCAAGAAAATCAACATCTTACGAAAAACAATTATGGATATAGGTACGATGTAAATAATTGTCGATCTATAAATGTTTATTATATAGACTTTTATTAATGTGTATATTATTAGACGAGACATTAACTGCATTAATTGAGATTGAAGGAATAAACATTTATTAGAATTTTCAAATAAATTTTTCTTTCTTTTTTTTTCACTGTTTCCTTTTTTTGACAGCCGTCTTTTATAGAATAGATGATAAAAACTATTTCATCATAAACTGAGAGAATTATTGGAAATGTGAGTATCTCCATTTTAATTTTTATTTAAAAGGAGTGAGTGGATTAACAAATCGAAGGAAAGAGGTTGACTACTTTTTTAGAGTTGAGGGGACAATTCCTCCTTTTGTAAGTTGCCTTTTCAGCGTCAATTGCTGCGACTAAGAAAAATTTAACGAGGTAATGCTTAATATCAATAAATGCACGAATGCCCCTAAGCATTATCTCACCGAGCCTAAGTAATCATACCTCTATAAAATATTTACCAACTGTAATCATATCTAGTTCTATTACCGTCGGGACAATATAAAAGCCACGAGGACGGACAAATACATACTCTTTGACCATAAAGGAGGGCCACTTGCAAAGTTTGCCTCTCCACTTCTTTATAGACATCTACAATCTATTGCCTAACTTGGAAAACGATGCAATTAAAAGAAGCTAAAACTAGAAAGGGCACGAGAACGTAGACTAGGTGTAGAATAAGTTCTGCTCCATGTGTATGGTACAGTACATACTACATAGTGTGGGTGTCCTTCAAGTGAAAGCCGACCAAGGAATTTAAAATGGTTAGGTAGGCCCCGCATAACGTTAAGTAGTTGGGACATCTCACTTGTGAAACAACCAAGGTTGGTGGAATTTTACCGTTTCGGTAAAATGCATTGTTCTTTTTATCCATTTGTTTCTGAAACAAGAATATTAGTCCGTTGATAGCGTCCTAGGCATTATGGACCGTGTCTCTAACCCTGCTTTTTGGTCGAATTCTTCCTTCCCTAAATGAGATCATAACCTAAAATTGGGTCACCTAATCAAGAAGCTTTCTGGAATTAGTTTCTTTTTCATACTTTAGATTTAAAGAGACTGCAGATAGATAGCCTTTTATCTAGTCAGAAATTGAAATGCTCAGCCTGTTTTGAAGATTGTCTTCAGTTTTAATTAGTAGCGGGGTGTTATATAATGACGCCAAAGGACACAAACATGGTGTATAAATTTGGGACAAGATCTTTTATCCAATTTCATCTATTCATTTATGTAAATCTCGCGTGAATCTCACATAAATAAATTGCTAAGATTTATGGAACAGAATAAGATACTATAAAATTGGACAAAAGATCTGGACTTCGTAAATTTGCCAAAAAAAAAAATATTCTCAATCCCAGCAGGGTTTCTATAAGATCACAGTTATTCTTTTATATAAGATCACAGTTATTCTAAACTAGGCTAATACTACGTATCATAATCGTTTTATATTTTTATACCAAAAGCAACCAGAGTGTTTTAGCTGATTTTGAGGAATTTTAGGACTTCGTGGATGCCAGCGCTCCTCCGGCTCTTACCATAAAAAGTGAGGTGAGTCCACTCGGTAAAAATTGTCTGATCATTTCTTGCCCCGCCATTTCTAGCCTGTTGTGTGCCTTTACCGACACTCTGACTCTTTAACCTTAGCTCCCTTCACGAGGAATCTTATTATGTCCTAATTCCCTCTTACCTAATCGAACGCTCCTCATTCCACTTATCTTCCAAATCTAAATGTTCACCGTCCATCTAGATCAACTCACGCTCCACCATCAAAACATCCTCAACCGCTCAATTTCTCTCGAATCCCACACTTACACGGACAAACTGCCTAACTATCTCTCTGTCTCAGACATAGGCTCCTATTTCTAGAAGGAGAAAGCTTAGTCTCTCGGACAAATTTTGACCCCGAGGCCCGAAATGGTGGAAGCACAGACATGGACGACGAGAAGAATGAGCAATCCCAGATTGGACCCCACCACCGCAGTCGCTGACGATCAGGCAATCGATATTCCGGCAACCCCACCTGGCGATGTACGGAACAACGCGTACTCTGTACTTAGCTCGCACTTTTCACCCAACATTTTAACTGCTCTTATAATTGGATCATGGTACTTATCGAACATTGGTGTTCTGCTCTTGAACAAGTACTTGCTAAGCATATATGGATATCGCTACCCAATTTTCCTCACGATGTTGCACATGATATCATGCTCTTCGTACAGCTATGTAGCTATAAACTTCCTTGAAATCGTGCCATTGCAGCATATTTCTTCAAAGAAACAGTTCTTAAAGATCTTTGCTTTAAGCGCAATCTTCTGTTTCTCTGTCGTGTGTGGGAATACTTCATTGAGGTACTTGCCGGTGTCGTTTAATCAAGCCATTGGCGCTACTACTCCGTTTTTCACTGCCATTTTCGCGTTTTTGATCACTTGCAAGAAGGAATCCGCCGAAGTTTATTGTGCCCTTTTGCCTGTGGTTTGTGGGATTGTTCTGGCGAGCAACAGTGAGCCTTTGTTTCACTTATTTGGCTTCCTTGTGTGTGTTGGTTCAACTGCTGGACGTGCTCTGAAGTCTGTGGTTCAGGGGATTTTGTTAACATCAGAAGCTGAGAGACTTCACTCTATGAACTTGCTGCATTACATGGCTCCCATGGCGGCTTTGATTTTGTTGCCATTTACCCTTTTCTTAGAAGGGAATGTAACGGTGATCACTCTTCAGAAAGCGAAAGTAGATCCCTTTATAGTGTTCTTGTTGATAGGCAATGCAACTGCGGCGTATTTGGTTAACTTGACTAATTTTTTGGTGACCAAGCACACTAGTGCCTTGACTCTGCAAGTGCTCGGCAATGCCAAGGCGGCGGTTGCTGCGGTGGTTTCGGTATTGATATTTCGGAATCCGGTTACCGTAATGGGAATGACTGGATTCGCAGTAACAATCATGGGAGTGGTGCTTTACAGTGAGGCAAAGAATAGATCTAAGCTCACAACTCACTGAAGATGAACAAAGATCCATTGTTTAATTGCCAGCTTTATATTTTTTCTTTTTCACTTTACTAATTTCTCATCAATTTTTCAGTTAGGTCATAAAGAATTAAAGAGAATGTGAGTCAACTTGATTTTTTTTTTTTACATCGCTATGACGGAAACAGCAGCAAATGTAATTATTCAATTGCATTTATATGATAGGAATTAAGCTTGTAAGTTTTTGTATGTAGGAACGAAGTCTTTCCGATTCTTTTTACCTGTTCCTTCCGCTTGTAGGATGTGGTAGTAGCAGTATGGATTAATTTAGGAAAAATGAACTATAAAAGTTTTTTTTATTTCAGTATTTAATTTTTAAATTTGAATAATGCAATTAAAAAGTTATTTTCAGTATTTTATTAATGTGATTAACAGATCAAATAAAGATTGATATTTGGAGTGGTTACCTAATTTTTTTGTCATTATAATTCAAATATATGGTCATCAATATCTTTATTCCAAGAGGCACACAAATTATGTTGATAAAGACAAAAAGCTATGTAGTTTTTCACGTGTTTTTCAACTATATATAATATATTTTTAAATTAAGTTATTTAATTTTAAAACTTTTGAATATTTAATAAGAAATTTGAAAAGTTAGACACTAAAATGAGAAAAATAAAAAGGTATTATTTTAAATTCATCATCTAGACACTAAAATGAGAAAAATTAAAAAAGTTTTATTTTAAATTCATCATCCCTTTAATTTATAATAATCAAATTGTATTAACATTTTATAGAAAAATTAATTTAATTCTTATTATTATTTGTAGTATCTAAGTTACATTACTTAAGTGACTTATGTCACTAATTAAAAGGTCATTCCAATTTTCCTAGCTTTACCACTCGCTTTAAAATTGATGTTAAGGGTGATAATGAGTTGAATTAGACATTAATCAAGACTCGATGGGATCTGAACTTAAGTTTAGGGTTGATTGAGCTTTGTGCGATCCAAAACCTAATTAAGTCTGTATCATTTGACTCAAGCTTAAATTCAATTGAGATTTGTGCATTTCAATAATGGGTCAGAAATAAAAAGCCTAAAATGGCTCCTAAAGCTCATCACATTTGTGGAGAGCAATTTAAATCAATTATCATCACGCAATTACATAAGGTGAACATGTTGTATAGAAGTTGCAAAGAACATCTCATGTAAAAAGATTTGGTGAATCCAAAGAGATGCTTATAACAAAAAGAAGACTATTAGAAAATTAAAGAGGTGGGGAAACACAAAAACAAATTCCTATAACTTAGGATAACAAAGTTGAATAGGAGAAACATAACCAGATTCCAAAGCAATTATAGTAGACTGATAATCATCCTCAATAATCAAAGCAATAGCTGGCTAAGAATTGAAATTGCAACATGCAAGACCACAAATTTAATAGAGTAGGATGGTGGAGAAGAAGCAATGAGATAAACAGCCTTAAATTATTTATAGTGCTTGACGAGTAGGCGGGAGATTTGATTCTACCGCTAATTCCATTCTTCTTGCGACTTCCTTGCTCAAATTTTCATCTAAATACTCAATTTACCGTAATAAAAACTCTAAAAGAATTAAGTAGCCTTGCAATTACCACTAGTCAACCACTCTGACTCTACTTTCACTTCTCTAGCTCCTGCTTTCACTCCAGCAGTGAAAACCTTTCTAAGTCTTCTCAAGCAACAGCGAGAGTAGCGTCAAAGTCTTGCAGATAACTTAGGGAGTGTGAGACGAGAAACGAAGGGATGACGATCACATGTAACAAATGTGCTCAGTAATTAACTGCGTTTTTTTATTTAAAAAATAAAATGACATTATTTAAGTCAGATAAATTAAGCTACTTTATTCATCTGTTTAGTTGGGCTTATACTAGTAGAGCTTTTATTAGTAAAGCTTATTTCTGTAGAGTTCTTTTGAAAAGAACTTTTTTAAGAAGTCAGCTAACTGTTTGACTGTCATTTAAAAAAGAACTTTTTTTGAAAGAGTTTCGTACAGTAGACTGTTTAGTAATATAAAAATAAAAAGCACTTTTAATTTTAAATATATTTTATTTTGTAATAAAAATTATTTATTCATATAAATATTATTTAAAGTATATTAAACAATATGCAAAGCACAATATATTAATTATTATATAATTTTATACCGTATGAAATATAAATAAAAATATATCTAACTAAATCTTTTATATAGATTATAACATAAGTAAACTAATATCGAAAATAAATATTAAAACATATAAAAAATTCAAATAATATTATATAAATTACAAAATAAATATTCAAGTTGAGTAAATAATTAAATACATAATAAATGGGAACGTGTGTTTGTAGGTATTGTGGAAATTATATATAAAACATAAGGACGAAAAAGACTAAATAATAGGCTCATTAATTGATCTGAAAAATTTATTTGAAAAAGTACTTTTTTGAGAAGCTCCAAATTTGAGCTTCTTAAAAAGGTGTATTTTGGCTCCCAAAAAAACTATATCTATTAAAGAAGTGCTTTTGTATTTTACAGCCAAACACCAATTTTTCTTTAAAAAGTCTTTTGTGATGGAGAAAAGTGCTTATTGGCCTCCCAAAAGCTCATCCAAATAGGCATTAAGTCGGGGTGGAATTGAAGCCTGAGACTAAACTCAAATCTAGTATAAATTCGAAATTGGTTTTAATTTTTTTTAGTTCAAACCTATCTTTAAATTCAATGAACTCGAGTTTTGTCTATATACTAAGTCAAATTTTTATCTCTAATTGACATGCTTTTAAATAAAATAAAATTCTAAATATATTTTTGAGATATATATTTTAATATTTTTGCTTACTATAACATAATTAAAATTATAAAATAAATATGATGATAGTGCTTTTAAATGATACAAACACAAGCTTTAGGTTTGATTATAATGCTTCAGCTTCGAATTAAGCCTATCATCCATCATAAATATTTCAAACAAAAATTTGTCAAGATATTCAATTTTCAATATATCAAACTCTAGTTTTCAAGCATTATATTATAACAAAAATACCTCATAACTTATTTATAAGAACACACAAATAGAGGGACAGAAAACAGGAGTGATGTTTAAAAAGAAAAGGGTTCGCAGATTTTCATTCTATAATCAAGCTATCTACCAAATTTACAATTGAATACATGTTAATCATGTTAACAACCCCCTCCCCCCTTTCACAATCTTAAGGTAGTACAGTAGATGCCAACTTGAGTTTGCTTAATAAATCTTAAAAGCAGGAAGATGCGTTTCGGTAAAAATATCTGTTGTCTGATCAGTAGATGAGACAGGAACCAAACAGATGGTGCCATGTTTCACATGATGGTGGACAAAGTGACAATCAATTTCAATGTGCTTAGTATGTTCATAGAAAACATCATTATGAAAAATCTGGATGGTATTGGAATTATCACAATGAAGAACAGTGGCAGAGGATTGAGTGACATCCATATCAGTTAGTAACCACCGTAACCAAAGTAATTCAGAGGTAGAATCAGTAAGGGCACAATATTCAGATTCAGCACTAGAGCGAGAAATCACAGTTTGCTTTTTGCTACGCTAAGAGATCAGAGAGTTACCTAAGAAGAATCAATAACCTGTCGTAGAGCAACGATCTTTCACATCTCCAGCCCATTCTGCATCAGAATAGCTAGATAATACTAAAGAATAGTTTGCAGAAAAGTGTAAACCATGAAAAAGTGTGCCTTTAACATAACAAAGTGTTTGAAGGACTACGATGAAATGAGTTAACCGAGTAGGAGACATAAACCGACTGATTAGATGAACAACATAAGCAATATCAAGGTGAGTAACAGTGAGATAAACAAGACTCCCAATGAGTTGGCGATATAGGGAAGGATCATTAAGAAGGGATCCGTCACGAGGTGTGAGTTTGCAATTGAGCTATAAAAGGGTAGCGTTAGTGATGCCAACTCGAGAAAGTAAGTTAGAAGCATACTTAGCGTGAGAGAGATAATAGCCTTCAGAATCATGAGAGACCTTGAGACCTAAAAAAATAGTTGAGAGAACCAAGGTCTTTTGTTTCGAAATATTGACTGAGATAATGCTGCAATTTTGAAATACCAGAGGTATCATCTCTTGTGATAATCATATAATCAACATACAATAATAGAAGGACCATTTCACGGTCAGTTCTACGGATGAATAAGGTTGAATCATATGGGCTGGAGAAAAACTTAAACTGAGTAAGAGAAGAGCTAAATTTGGCGAACCAGGCCCTCAGAGCTTGTTTTAATCCATATAAAGCCTGTCGAAGTCGACAATCCTTATATGGAGAATAATAACCAAGGGGAGGATGCATGTAAACTTCTTCCATCAAGTCACTATGAAAAAATGCACTTTTGACATCCATTTGAAAAAGTTTCCACTTATGAACCACAACAATAGCTAAGAGACTATGAACAGAGGTAAGTCAGACAATGGGAACAAAAGTTTCTTCATAATCTATTCCATATTCCTGAGTGTACCCTTTGGCTACTAAGTGAGCTTTGTAGCGTTGAACAATGCCATCAGAGCGAGTTTTGATCTTATAAACTTATTTGCAACCAATAGGGGTCTTATGTGGAGGAAGATAAACTAATTCCCAAGTGTGAGTTTCTCCAAGGTTTGAAGTTCCTCGACCATAGCTTGCTACCAAAGATCAGCATTGGCCTCACGATAAGATCGAGGCTTATAGAGAGTGGCAATAGCAAAATGACAGTGAAAATCAGAAAGGTTATGAGGAGTTTCTCTTACTCGTGCAGAACGACAAAGAGTAGTGTCAGGGACGGATTGTGGTCTCAGGTACAGAATCAACATGGATGATTTGGAAAGAGTGGAGAACGTGGTATCTTCCCAGAATGTAACATGACGAGAGATACATAATGTATTGGAAATTGGACCCTAACAATGATACCCTTTGTGTTCAGTGCCATATCCAAGGAAGCAACATGTCTAGCTAATGGTTCTAGTTTTATGTGTTCGTGGGGTTGTAAGACAACAAATCAGGCACAACCAAAAGGTTTAAGTAGGGAATAGTTAGGAGGCTTAACGAAAAATTTCTCAAAAAGAGATAAATTATGCAAGACTATAGTGGGAAGGGAGATAAATTATATAGACAGCGGTAAAAACTACTTCTCCTAAAATTTTTTAGGACATAATGTTAAGAGAAGGAGAACACAGACAAAATCAAGAATATGACGATGTCTATGCTTAACTCATCCATTTTGTTGAGAAGTGTGAGGACAAGAGTGATGTACAATAATACCTTGTTGACTGAGAAATTGGAGTAAAAAGGAATCACGATATTCCATTGCATTGTCAGTTATAAGAATTTTAATAGTTTGAGAGAATTGGCTTTTAATCATATTAGCAAAAGTAATATAAGTCTGTGATAACTTAAATCGATGTTTTAAAAAATATATACAGGTGAAACGAGAGTAATCATCTATGAACAACACCAAATAATGAAAACCATTTACCGAAGAAATAAGGGAAGGGCCTTAAATGTCAAAGTAAATTAAACCAAAAGGATTATCTGAAATGGATTTATTATTAATAAAAGAAAAGGTAGGTTATTTTACAAGTTGATAATTTAAGCAATTGAAAGACTCAAAATTAGTTGACCCTAACAGTCCTTGAGAAATTAAAGATTAAATTTTGTTAGCTGAGGCATGGCCAAGGCAAAGATGCCATTGCTAAATGGAGGATTTGGTGATGGTAGTTGCACACACAAGATTCGAGGGAAGATGAAAGGATGCAAGTTCAAATAATCGATCGACCTTTCGACTCATCCCAAAAGTTTGTCCCGTTTGTCAATCCTGAACCTGAACACCAAAAAGGAGAAAAATTCACATTTAAACCCTTTTCACACAATTGATCGACAAAGATAAGATTGAGGGTTAACTTAGGAATATAGTAGGTGTTAGGAAGATTAAGAGTAGAGGTGGAAACAGAGCCAGTTGGAGTGATATTCATTTTAGTGCCATTAACAGTGTGAATGGGTGGTAAGGAGAAACATGTATAGCAGAAGACAAGGACGTAAGATCTGTGGTAATATGATTACAATAAGCATAGTCAAAAAGTCATTAAGAGGTACCCATAGTAGTAGACATGGCAGTGGAGGGGTTGGAAGATAATACCTGTTTAAAGAGTGCCTCGATATCACCGAGAGTGATGGGAGCAGAACCATCAGCAATAAGTGCAAAGGAAGAGCTAGGGTTTAAAGAAGCAGTAGTAACATCAATGACAGAGGAGGGTCCAGGCTTCGAAATATTCTTAGATTTTGAGTTCCCATCTTTCGATCTCAGAGCTCGTGTGGGACAATGTTCAAGAATATGACCCAAATTATGACAATATTTGCATTCGAAAGTAGGACAATTAGCAAAAACTTGGTCAGGAAGATGACAATTCTTACATATTGACTGCTAAATAGGGGGCCAGATTTTGGAGGGGCATATCAGGGAGTGGCAAGAGCGACTTCAAACTGAGGAGTTTTATCAAGTTTGAGGTGAGTCTTTTCAAAATAATTTCTTAGATAGCAATGTCCAGTGAGGGAAGAGGATTGCGATGGAGCAGGGAGGCTCAAAAAACTTCATACTCAAGATGAAGAGTCATCAGGACCTGAATGAGATGGAGATGATCTTCATTGATTGTGGCCTGAGATAGGTAATTCGAGATAGGTTGAACCTGAGAAAGAAAATCATTAACAAATTGAACTACTTCTTGTTTGATATTATGAAGATTAGTCTACAAGTGAGAGTAATGAGCAAGGCCGATAGTTTGATATCGAGTGGCTAAGAAATCCCAAATATCTTCAGTAGAGTCAAAATTAGCAAATTGGATGTAGACAGAGGTAACAGAGGTATTACGGTACCAATTGATGATTTGATGATTTTTACTATCTTGATCCTCAAGTCGGTCTGCAAATTTGGCACTGATTTTATCTTGCTCTCTAATTGGGCTTGTGATGTCTCTGGTAACAAGATGCAAAAGCTTGCGACCTATCAGGAAACTTTTCATTACTTGAGCCCAAATATTATAATTTGGACAGGTCTAAATAGTGGTAATGGGTTGCGAAATGCCAGATTTCTCCATAAGCAATAAAATGATTCGAATAAATTTAGCAAAGAATATGACCACTAGAGTTTGTCCTAGAGCAACAATAACAATCCGACGTAAATAATAAAGAAGTCCAATAAAACAAATGCCCATCAATATAAAGAAAAAAGACATGACCATCCAAATTTAACACAAAAAATAAAAAAGATCAAAAGTGAAACCAACAATCATAATGAAAGCAATAGAAACTAGAAAAGGCAAGACAACAGGATAAACACGATGAATCTAAAGGAGCAACAAGACTAGGCAATAGATGGTGTGTCTGGGCAAAATGTCAAGGAACAATTATGCAAGGCAGATTGTTAGGAAGACTAGCAACAAGTGGTTTCCACGCTAAGTAGTCAAGAGTAATAGATGACAAATCAACATTAACAGATTGTTGGCTTATGGATGACGCACATGTTAGAGAAGCTAGTGGCACCTAGATAAGACATAGTGATAGATCTAGGCAAGTGATTGAGGATGAGCAAGGACAATAGTAAATAGATGGCAACGTTTGAAGCATGGCTCTGATACCATATTAACAAAAGAGAGAGAATCAGAATGTTGTAGAATGAGTTGATATTTCCTATACAAACATAGCCTATATGTAGAAGAAAATCTGAGTTGATCAAGCTACAATCTTATCCAAAATCACTACAATCAAGTTATCAATCCCTATAATCAAGTTATATACCAAATCTACAATTGAACACATATTAATCATGTTAATAATTTTTAATTTTTAATTTTTTTAGTTCAAACCTAACTTTAAATTCAATCAACTTGAGTTTTTTCTATTTACCGACTCAAATTTTTATCTCTAATTGACATGCTTTTAAATAAAATAAAATTTAATATATTTTTGAGATATATATTTTTATATTTTAGCTTACTATAACATAATTAAAATTATAAAATAAATTTGATGATAGCCCTTTTAAATGATACCAACTCAAGCTTTAGGTTTGATTGTAATGCTTCGGCTTCTTATTAAGCCTATCATTTGTCATAAATATTTCAAACAAAATTTTTTCAAGATATTCAAATTTCAATATATCAAACTCTAGTTTTCAAGCATTATAATATAACAAAAATACTCCATAACCTATTAATAACACTATAAGAAAAAAAAAAGATTTTTGCGACGAAAATTACCGATGAAAAATAAAGCTTTTTTGTCGGGAAGCAAATTTGGCGACATAAATTATTGGCGAAAAGAAATGTTAGAGAAATGACCATTGTTAAATTTAGCAACGACAGCTTGTGAATTAGTTGGTACCATTAGCAACGAAATTTTAGATTTCTCTCAGTATGTTAAAGAAAATTTACCGACAGATTTATAGAATTTCGTCGCTACTTTACAGACGGAATCCCAATATTCCGTTGGTGAATTTGCAGACGATAATCGTATGTTCGTGTGTGTGTCTGTGTTTCTATCGCTAAATTTACTAATAGAAACATTAACCGTCCTTAAAATTTTATCGATAAAGTGATATATTCCATCAGTAACTTATGGATGGATTTATTTATTCTGTCACTAATTAAGGGTGGAATGGTATTTTTAGTCAATAATGTACTGATGGAAGTTATAGTCCCATCGCTAATTAGTGACAAAATATTGTAGTTCCATCCAGAAATTTAACTTTGATAAATTTCTACTTCCATTTCTCACTTCCTACCTAAGTTTTCTGTTCATAATCATATGTCTTTTTGTATATTTAATTTCTATAAATAATATAACATTGATTGATAAATATAAAGTAAACATTATCTTGATTGTTAATATAATAAAAAAATAGAATGTACACGAATAAGTAATCATTGTAATTAACTGTAAATTAAGAATTTGTACAAAAACTTAAGTGTAGCAAAACATTAAAATACATTCACTTATACAGGTGGTGAAGGCAGATGCTCTGACTGCTGCAATGAGGTATTGTTCCTCTCCTTCAATTGATCACTCTCATTACAGAGTTAGGTTATGTACTCTATCGACTGTTGCAACTAAGTTGCTAGCCTGTCTATTGTATGCTCAAGCTGGAGGACTCTTTTATTTGATATAGACCATTTATTAGATCCAACTGTAGTGGATGTGGAGGATTGTGAATAACACGTGTTCACAAATGAACCTAAGCCAAAAATCTTTCCACGATGGTCCTTACCACCCATTACATTAAGATACGCCTAAGTCTCATCAACAGTTTCAGAGTTCTGAGACTGTCGTTCAATGTTTTCTTATACTTGGTCTTATCATTATAATTGTTTATGTTAATAAGTGATACTTTTTAAGAATTAATAGTAAAGTATAGATTTTACATACATGAACTTGTCTGCATGGGGTGTTGATAAAGGTTACACCATCATGCCTCTTGATGTAAGTGTGCAAAAAGAGTTAGCACGGTGTATGCTTCCTACCCATAGACTTTTCCTGCATTAGAATAAATTATTATAAGTGAACTACAATTTACAAAAATTTTAACATAATTTCCTCTATTTTTATGATATATACCCCCTCTTAGACAACAAAATTTAACTCAACAACAAAGCCATTAATAGGACAGACATTTATAACATTATTGTTCTCCATAATGCATATATATTTTCATTTTAAATTACATTAAAATCAAATTTCATACATCAAAGTATAAAAATTATAATATAAGTGTATAGTTTTGATACTTACAAGTTGAAGTGCATGCTTTTGGTGAGTCAAAGATCCTCTAGTGTGTACGGGTAGGCTCTCTTCATCTGGTCCTCCATGTCTGTTGGTAGAATTGTGCTTTGAAATGGATATTGCCTCGGTGATGCCCAATACTGCTGCCAACAACTCCATATTTCTTAAGATATATATGGTGGTCGTACACCATTCTTGTATAACGAAGCAAGAAAGTCTCTATAATGTGTACGAGGTTGCCTCTTTCATAAATTATAAATTACAACATCAAAATTTGGATCCCAAAAAAATTCTTTCTGAAAAAAAGAAAACACACAATAAGTACTTATAAAAGAAAATATTTATCTAATTAATGTATAAAATTAGATAAAATAAAAAAGATTAAAGAATATATGAACTTGGATGAGATATTTCTTAAGTATGTTCCAAAAGAAACCAACCTAATATATAAGTTCTTTTAGATCATTTTCAAATTAAAACTATAACTTCATTATAAACTTATGATGTTATCATGTATTACAAAATTGCGAAGATTTTACTTATAAATTGTTGACAATTATAATGTACGTTCTTCCATCAATTCCTTTAGTACCAGGCTGGAGGTCGCCTCCTTCATCCGCAACATTTACGCCTGATATCTCTATCGATATAAGGGTGGTGGATGGTGTAGCAGAGTTGTTGGATGGTATAGCAATAGGTACAAAAGGTGATGCCTCATTTGGATATGCAGTAGCACCTACAGAATGTGATGCTTTACTGAGAAATGCACTGGCTTCTTCAAATCGTTGTAACCTGAACTTTAGCTAAATCATATCCTATTTTCTCTTTGATGGCATATTTTTAACTTGAAATTCACATTTTATTGAATTTTCCAGTAATATAAGAATATAAATTTAATATATAACAATATATTTCTAATGACATAATAGATTTATTGATATAATATTTTATTGCAAACATAAATTAATCACTATCAACACTTAATTGTAAATAAAAATCATCATCATCTTCTTTTTATGAAGAATTAGAATCAAACTCGAGCTCCTCTTCAGATCTCTCGCCCTCCTTATCCTCTCCAGATGAAATTTGAAAATATTCATTGTTTAGATCGTTAAAAGGTTCATTCTCTTCAAATGTTTCACATGCATTTTTTTTAATAAACATTTTCCTGAAATGATTCACTTTCAATTCTCTTATTTTTCTCCTTTTCCATGTAATTCAAAAATATCTCTAGGTTTTACTTTGCATACAGCCAACCAATCTAATTTATGTTGTTGTAAGCTAGGAAAATGGACATATTACACCTGGATTGCTTGCATCGCCAACATGAAATGTTCAAATTGTCTAAATCTTCTTCACTAGTTAATTTCAACTAGAATGTATCGCTTGTGCACTTTTGTTTCAACATTAGGAGTTGGATCAAACTATTCACACTTAAATATCACACTCCGTTTTATTAGTAATGCAGGGTACTCAATTTCAAGAATCTCAATAATTTTACCATAGTAATCCATCAATTGTCCCTTTATGCAAACCCCACTATTTACTGTTGCCATGTTATGACCATGATATTCTGTATAAAACTTGTATCCATTAATAAAACACACTGGATACAATTTAACAATTCTCAAAGGTCCTTTCATAAGATCACATATGAACTTATTCTCTATTGGATTTTTTGAGGCCAACACAAAAAATAATTTATCATATTAAATAGTATAATGTCATCTAATCACTTTGATTTGATAATTCAATCATTTAAACTATTACAAGTGAAACTTACATATTTCTCGAACCATCGAGAAAAGTGTCTTTCAACTTCTTTATTAATATTATCCTATGTTGTTTCGGGCATTAGCTCACATAACCATTGCTCGTATAATCTAAAAGCATTATTATGTATTTTCGTTGTGAACAACAGTGACTTCAGAAACTCAAATAATCTATTTCAGAATCAACTTAAAGTTACTGCACAAAAGAATGAACCTCTTGACAATTCAAAAAAATGTAACCATAGGCAGCCTCTATTTCTTCCACTGTTAACATTCTTCTTGTTGAATGTCTATATGTTCATCCTGGATATGTGAAAATGGATAAGTTACCATCAACATTACCTGTTTCTCCCCCATCATTATTACAGGAACTTTTCTTTCTCTTGTGTGCATATGTGACTCAAAATAATGTAAACAAAATATACTTGCTTCCATTAAATAAACATTACATATCGAACCTTCATCTCTAGCCTTGTTTTTGACATTTTTCTTCAAGTGATGCAAATACCTATATTACAAATAGGGTTATGTAAATTATGTCATTAAAACATGCAAAAACTTTTATTTAAATATTAACTAAAGTTACCTCTCAAACGGATACATCCATCGATATTGAATCGGACCAACAAGTTTAGCCTTGTTTGCTAAATGTACAGGTAGATGCTCAATACAATCAAAGAAGCTAGGAGGGAAAATCCCTTCCAATTTGCACAAGATAACTAGAATTTCCCTTTCTAGTTTTTCCATTTTAACCAACTTTATTTTAGATGATGTTATGTTTTTGAAAAACAAACCTAATTCTATTATAGCTTCCTAAACCTTATTTGGTGGGAACTCCTGAAATGCAATTGGAATTAGCCTTTGCATAAACACATGACAATATGACTATTCATCCCAAATAATTTGTACTTTCTCATATCCATACACCTTGCCAAGTTCGAAACATAACCATTGGGAAACTTTAAACTTTTCTACCATTCACCCAAAATTTCCTTTTGTTTTTTGTTCAAAGTGTAACATGCTTTTGGATATTTACCAGTGCGAAGATCTTTATCTAATTCATTCCTTCTATAGAAAAGTTTCAAATCAGCTAGTAATTTTGCATTGTCCTCTGTTCTCCCTTCAATGTTCATTATGGTGTTAAATAAATTGTCAAATATATATTTTTAATATACATCACATCTAGATTATGACGTATCAAATTACTTTTCCAATATGACAAATCCCAAAACATATTTCGTTTTCTCCAACCAAAGGTTTTACTAATGCTTCTATTAACTTCTTCAGCTTCAAGTTCTGTAACTTTCAGTAACCCTAATTCATAAATCTCCTGTAATATCTCTTCACTAGCTTTGTGAGGGAGGAGGTATTTGTACCATCCTATTCTTAATGAACTTTTGTTTATTACATCTAAATGGATGATCTGGAGGAAGAAATTTCCTAAGGTTGTCAAACCAAGATGTTTTGGCCCTGTTAGGAAGATAAAACCCATCAAAATCATTGTCATAGTAAGGACAAGCCAATTTATCTGTTGTGCTCCATCCAGACAACACAACATAGCTAGGAAATCACTAATAAGTCCACATCAAAGCTGCTCTTGAAATTTTTTTTGCCTAAGAGACACATCATATGTCTCCACACCAAATTCCCAAAGATGATACAATTTAGAGACCAATGGTTGTAAGCCAACATCAATTTTATGCTTTGGACTCATAGGTCCTGGCACAATCACCATTAAGAACATATATGCCTCATTCATACACATCCATGATGAATATTGTTGGCCATACTTGTAACATCCCACCCCCTACTGGAAGGGTAAAATAGTAAATTTGGCATAGGATGAGATGGATTGGAATGACTGAGGACTATTCATGCATAATAGGATTGATACACAGTATCAATTGTGCACATGAAATTACTGTACATGCATACATGACATTCCCGG
>JAOTAX010000197.1:31845031-31859541 GCA_025629825.1 Erythroxylum guanchezii
TCAGAGCAAGCGTTGGACTCTGGAATTAAGCGGGGTCCAACAAACGAATGAGTAAGCAAGAGAGTTGGGTTCCGGAAACGGGATGCAACAAATAGTATCAATTAATCCACTCTGGAAGAAGAGGTAGGTTGTTAATGGATCGACTTCAGAGAAGATGATAGCCTTGGGTCCATATCGACCTCCATTTTGTGGATAATATTGAAATACTTTTTGTTCTTCTTTCCATTTGTTGAGCACTTGGAAACAATCACAAAACATTTTAGATGTAAGTTTTTGCATTTCTTTCTTCAAAGCTCTAGTAGGTAAAGCATTGATTTTGTCCATATTGATAGGTTTTCCTAACACTTTCATTTTGGGTTCAAGAGGAGGTTTTTCAAGGGCTTGTTTTTATTGAGGCTTTAATGTTGGGTTTTAAAAATCGGCTAGGGCTTTTTCAGCCTCTTGTCAAGTGGAAATACTTTTATGAATAATGGAGGATTTGCTTGTTATGTGTACTGCTGCTTTATGCCATTCGTCGTAAAGTCCTACCATTGGGCCATTAAAAATCACATAAACTTTTTCTTCCTTGAAATCCTCTTTGCGTTGAAAACTGATAGACACTGGTGGTGATTTAGATAAAGGGTTTTGAGTAATTTTTTTTGGGGTAATAGGAGAAATAGTAGGTACAGAGGTTGGTTGAAGTGTTTGTTCTGGAGAAAGTTTTTTTTGAGTAACGTAATAGTAGTCCTTAATTGATTAATTTCCTTGGTTATTGTTCCTATTTGTTGCTGTAGTTCAATCAATTCGGCTTCCTTCTTGGTTAATGATTCCTTGAGACTCATAATGGCTGCTTCCATTCTCTGGTTAAGATATTTGGAAGACTGTTGTCAGAAGATTTTATATAATGAATATGAAAATTATGTTGATTTAATTCTAATTGCCACCGAATTAATCTTCCTTGATTATAATTCGTTTTGATATTGTATTTAGAGAATCCACAGAGATATTTTGAATCGATTTGAATAGTAAATTCAACTGGCAATAAATCAATACGTCATTTTCTGAAAGTTTTGAGATAGGCTAATATTTCCTTTTCATGAATTGGATACTTGCATTCAGGAGAACTGAATGTCCCATTTATATACTTGCATAACAAATATTGTTTGTGGTTGGCCCCTGAATTTTTTTCTTGTTAAATTAAGCATGATTTAAATAAATTATGAGGTCATGATAGATTAATTTTTTTGTTAGCTATTATGTCAATGTTAGTATGATTTTATTACATTGGTTAGTTGAATTAAATTAGTAAGAGTGTATTGTATGAAGGGCATTTTTGGAAGATCACCTAAGTTGGAAAGACTTAAGGCATTAAAGGAAGCGCAAGGTGGACTTTTTACATTCATTAAGGGTATAAGTGGAAGAAGAATTGTTGTCTTGCATTTGAAGAAGAGAGAAAATGTGAGTGAGGAGAAGAAGAGAGAAAAATACGAAGAGAAGAAGAGAAGGAGAGAAAGAAGAGAAAACAAGCTAGGTTTCAATTTTTATTAGCCTTCAAGAGAGATTTTGAGGTCGTTCAAGAAGAGAAAAAGGTAGAAGAAGAGAAGAGCTTTCATTAGAGCTAAGAAACTCTTCATTTGATGAAGATTCAAGGTAAGGTCTTACTTAATCTTTTAGATTTGTGGAAGGGTTTTAGTTCAAGAAGCTTAGGAAATGCATAGGTTTAAGCTTTCTAGGATCAATTTTATGCATATGTTTCTTTGGGTCCTCAAATTGGAATTCCTATTGAATTGGGAATTTTTTCAATGTTAAGGAAACCAAAAGAGGCAAGAGGAGCAAGAGGAGAGGGATTTTTGAGCAAGTCTTTAAGCAAGGAATTCAAGGTGGGTTCATATTTATAATTGGGTAATGAACCATGACTATCTTTTCAAATTTAAGAGCATTAAATGATTTCAATTGTTTTATGAACGTTACATTATTGCTCTTTGAGTGATTGAGAAATTAATATATATTTAGTATATGAATTTCTGTTGATGAAATGTGAAATGGAAATGGAAATGGTTTTCGAAATATTTCATGCTCATGAAAAACATGTTTTCAAAATGTACCATTTGGGCAACCTGTTTTCAAGTTGTGAAATGCATGATTATTTGGGTTTGGTTTGGTCCATTATGTATGTCAAGTGCACTTCAACTAAAGGCTTCTCCCATCTGCCCCCTAGTGGCATAGAGCTCCTTCACGGACTCTCCTAAGTTCACGGCTACGCAAAACCATTATATGAGATTGCAATAGTACATTCTGCTCACGGCTACACAATACCATTTTATGGAATTGTGTTAGTACGTTCTATTTATAGACCTATCCAAACCATTCTGATGTGCTTATGTGTTTTAGAATGTGTTGACAAGTTTTATAAATACATGATGTCTGTTGCTTATGAATTGTGTGACAAATTGAGAATTTTGAGAAATTAGTGTTTTATGACTTTTAATGTGGAATTACTATGTTTATGAAAATGTTCAATGGCAATGAGTTTTGTAAATGGTTTTTGCTTGTTTCTTGACTATAAACTTATTACCCACGAGCTTTAAGCTCACCCCCATTCCGTTCTCACTTATAGGTGATGAGTAAGAGATCGAGTGAGCGAGAGACTAGGCATCATTCCAAGTTGCATATTTTTGTATTTTAAGCTAGATTTTGTAACCATAAGGCTTTAGCTGCATTTTCAGTATTATTAGTTCAAATATCTTATATATTTTGGGATTTTGAGACATTGATGTATTGTGGTTTGAAATTCCACTAAAGCTTTGTAAAACTTTTATCTTTTGAGGTTAATAAATTATGAATTGTGTCTGGATGATGTTGAGTTGAAATTAGGTATACTTGAAGAAGTTATCAGCTTAAGATGATGAATTTTGAAAATGAATTGCTCTTATATATTTATATATATAAGTGAGATGTGTTATAGAAAAGAAAGATAGAAAATTGTCAAGTTTTTCATAGGGAAAAATGTGTGGTCTAACTTTAGGGAAAAAACTGTATTAATTTAGGTTGAATTAGACAAAGTTGTCTTCTTAAAAGTTGTAGCTTATCTTTGTAACGATATAAAGTATGAAATTTTTGGATATCAGAGTTGAGAGATATGATCATTATAAGTTAGTGATTCTTTATAGGATCTATATACAGGACAACTATAGTAAATGATGAGAATTGGTTGTAAGTGATGTATCAAATGAGTTGACATTTGAGAGTTTAAGGATACAAAGTTAGTTGTTGAATTGATATGAAGTGATATTGCACTAGAAGAGTTGAATTTAGGAAGATTATGAGTGAATGTGCTGCTAGAATGGATGTACGAACCATTGGAAAGGCTTTGGAGGGAGTTTTGTCTCACTTATGTTCGTTAGATGAACTTTAGGTCTGTTAAATGGACCTTCTCGAGTCTGAAAATGTCCCCAACTCAATCTATGTTTGTTAAACGGACATTAGGTCCATTAAACGGACATTCACGGGGCTGGAAAACACTCCAGACCTCATGTATGTCAGTTAGGTGGAGGTGTATGTCCGTTTAACTGACATACATTGTACATTTTCTTAAAATTTTGATTTTGACCCTCTAGATGGCAATATCTCTCTTTGAGTTCTTCATGAAAGTTATAGATTTAGAAGTTTTCTTCGAAACCATCTCAAGATGACCTTAATCTGATATCTCTATTGAACATTATACTAATTTTCCCAAAATAGGTACAATATGATTGAGGACAGAATCATGTTTGATTCTTTTGGCCCTAACTTCATCATCTGACCTCCAAATGAAGCGATTCTTAAACCAATAGATTCTTAACACTTTTTTCTATCTCTCCATAAAAATTGGTAGCCTTTGGTGTTGACAAAAAAAGATTGATGAGCATGACTTGGTTATGAACATACTTTGGCTTTTTGATCATGACTTGATCTATAGAGCTCCGAATGAGATGGTTCTTATTGCAAAATAAACTAGAGACATAGAACTACAATTGTTCTAAAGAAGTCAATTTGTGATTTTTGGTGACTGACTGGTATGAGCACGCCACCCTTGTGGGATGCATGTTTAGATGTCACTTAGGATGTCGATTGATTAGATAGGAAATTTTTGGGATGTTATAAGAATGAAGATGATCTAATAATGGCTAATGTGGGTTCATTGAAATAACCCTACAGGTTAATACTCTCACAATCACATTTTATGACTCTGGATGTTGGGCTCCGGAAACGGGGTCCAACACTTGTGGTCAGGTGGTCGTGCTAACAAGTAGCCTACCCATGTTTCTATACTAGCATCAATTTGTACTAGAAGTGTATCCTTAGGTAAATAATTATATAAAAGTGGTAGATCCTTACATAGATATTTCAATGTACGTATTGCTTCGGTATCTTCAGCAGTCCAGCTTCACTGATGTTTTGTATTACATTTGAGTTGTAATTATTTTCTTTCTTTAGCAAGATTTTAAAAAAAAATCTTGATCGGATATGTAATTAATTATTCTTAAAAATTGTTGTACATGAGTTCTATTTTTTAAAATATTTGGAAATTGTTGTATTTTAGTAAGAATATTGGGTTGTAATTTTAAAAATTCATTATGAAATTGTATGCCTAAATATTCAATATTTTGTTGTGTTAATTTAATTTTGTTTTTGCTTAAAATTAATCCTTTTTCTTTACATTTTTGAAGGACAAGTTGGGCTTTTTTTATATGGACCTCTTTATCAGTATTTGAAAATATAATAATGTCATCTATATAAGCTACAGTAAAAGCTTATAATCCTTCTAAATTGTTATCAATAAATCTTTGATAAATGTTAGGGGCTTGTTTTAAACCAAAAGGTAATACATTCCATTGGAAATGTTTTTGGGGAGGACAGGCAAAAGCAGTTAATGGTTTTGTATTTTTATGTAGACGTAGTTGACAATATCCAGATTTTGCATTTAAGGTGGTAAACCATTTATGTCCTTTTAATTTATTTATAATCAGGTAAAAGCGGTTAATGGTTTTGTATTTTTATGTAGACGTAGTTGACAATATCCAGATTTTGCATTTAAGATGGTAAACCATTTATGTCCTTTTAATTTATTTATAATATAATCTTTTCATGGTAATTTATAGGCATCACCGATCGTGGCCTCATTTAATTTTTTGTAGTTAATAACCATACGTCGTTTTCCTCTTTTTTGTTCAGAGTGATTGTTAACATAAAAAGAAGGTGTGGAATGTTTACTAGTACTTGGGAAAATTAATTGTTTTGTTAATAATTCGGAACATTCTGAAATAAATTCTTGTACATCTTGTTGAGTGTATGAGATATTATTTCGAATAGTTATTTCTTATGTAGGTCTTCTAATTTTATCTCAATTAGTTGAGTATTAGTATTTCTGATTGGATAGTGGATGTTCACTATAGACTTGATCAAGTAAAGTTTCTTTTTTCAGTTTGTAAGTATAAATTGTTTTGAAGAAGAAATTGTCATTGATCTAGTTTTTCTTTTATAAGTTTTAAAGTGGTATAGTATGTAGTATGATAGATAGGAATTTTAAGAATAATTGATTTTTGATTAAGGGAATTAATTATCGGTGCTTTTAGAGTGATATAATGTAAATACTGATAAAAGGGGTTATATAATTTTAAAAAATTATTTCCTAAAATAAATGGTAAACCAGATTCTTGTTGAGAAATTGAAGGTACTGTAAATGTTTAATGTTCAATAATAATATTATTATAATAACTTACATACCAAATGTTTTTAATACTTCTATCGACTATTCTGATTTGTAATGGTTTATGTAATTTTTTTCAATTATTTAATAATATTTTGGTAGCTATACATTTGTAGCTCCTGTATCAATATATGCATTTATTTTTTATTCTGAATTTGTACTTGAATAAATGTTGTACTCGTATTCGTCTGTTGATTTTGAGTTTTGAGATTCTTAATAATATAACGTATTGATTGTAGAATCGGTTTCATAATCTGTTTTTATAAGTTCTAAATTATATTGATAGGCTGAATTTAGAATATTGATTTTTTCGTTATATTTATTGGTAGTTGCTTTTCTTTGAGGACACTCATTAGCATAATGTCCTTCTTTACATAACCAGCATTTATATTGTTTCTTTCCTTGAGGGCAGTAATTTTGTTTTGGTTTAATTTGTCTATATGATTTTTTTCTAAAGAATTTTTTTATAGGGTTTAAAAGGTGATTTTCGATAGAATTGTTTTTTTCAGATATTTGCACGATTTATAATTTTTATTTCGAAATCTTAGTTTTTTGGTTCTTGGATTAACTTCACAACTATATTGTTGTAGGACTTCTGAATATTTGGAACAACATAATTGAATATTTTTATGTTTTAATGTTTTATGTAGTTTTGCTTCTAAACATTTTTCAGATATTACTTCTTTAACAACTAAAATAACTCCTCTTAAATTATAAGCTATAAGATTTTTGCTTTGTTTAACTAAAAATAATTCTTCTACAACTTTATTTATAGGATATGGTAATTTTTGAATAAAGATTTGAATATACATTTCTTGTTCGGTTCTAATTAATTGATAATAATGTTTTTTTGAATTCACAAATATATGGTTCTACATAACATATATTGCAAATTCTCATATTATTTAAGTGCCATAAAGCATTTTTGTCTTTCTTTATTCTCTATTTCTTGTTTATAGGAAATGATATCTTTTCCAATAAATTCTTTATAAATTTCATTTGCTATTATATGAAAAGCTATGACTGGTTCAAGTACATTTAAGAATCCTGTATTGTTTTTTATGTTTTCTTCATTATCTAATAAAAAATCTAATACAATTCCGGTAGTTTTATAAGTTATAAAATTCCATAAAGTACTTATATTTTGTAATCCTTCAAATGGTTTTTTGTAATTGTATTACTAATGCTTGTTTATTAGACCATTCAATTAACAGTTTCTCAGGTGATATAACACAATCTAAATTTAATATTCCATCGGGTCCTAATTGTACATGTTTTGGTATATATTTGGTTGGAAATTTTTTGATTTTATTATCCTTTCGATAATAACCAAATCGGTTTAAATCTTCATTTTTAACTTGTTTTGATTCCCAGTTATAAGTTGTTTGCTGATTTCTTTTTCGTTTTTCTCCTGCCTGACTGCTTTCTGGTTGATCATTATTCTTTTGTTGATCCATGAAAATTTCTTGATTAGATTCATATCATAAATAATTTCGTCTTGATCGGTTATAGGTTTGATAAATTCCTTTTTAATGAATGATTTTCTAGTGTTAATTTTTTAACTAAATGAGTAATTTCTTTGAGTTGTGTTTTTACAACATTTTCTATAGTTTCAATACCTATATTTTCCATGGTTTAATTAACGTAATTTCTTTTGATTGAACAGGCTCTGATACCATTTTGCTACCCAAAACTATCAGAGCTCAGGTATGAGTCCGAGGCTTAATTCCAAATCGTGAGTTCGAATTCCAACAGTTTGGAACTTTGGGTGGCGAAGTGGTATCAGAGCTCAGGTATGGGCCTGAGGCTTAATCTCACGTTATGAGTTCGAATCCCAACGCAACAAACTGTGAATAGAACCATGGAGAATCCGTTATCATGATACAGAGAAATGCCGCGCTCAAGCGGATGCGCGGTAGACTTAAGTAGTTTGGTTCCGCTCTACCTTCAACTTGAATTTTGGATAGCAAAGTGGTAAAACTCTGCTTTCTGCAAATAATGATGCTGGAGATGGACAGTCCCTGCTTCTCAATCTATGCGTGCTGCTTCTTTTTGAAGTCGTCGATGTATTTTAAATCATGTTTTATTTTAATAAAAACTTTAAACGAACCAAAAAAACATATAAAAAGAGTCTATGATATTATTGTTTTCAGAACAAAGATACAGTATGGCAACCCCTAGTTTTCAAGAGCAATTATCGTGCAACATAAACACAAAATTAACTCATGAATCGACAAGAGATAAAATAAGATAAGAATCATAAAGACAGAATTCTTCAACAATTAAACCATGATGACCCCAGAAACGGCAGCTAAGGCCACAGTCAAGGCATAGAATGCAGACGAAATGCTAGCCCTTGCAGATGATGTTGGGGTTGGATTAGGAGCCGGTAAACCTTGAGGAGATCCAACTTCAGGCCACACAGTAATGGTAAGCTTTTGGTTTCCTTCCTCACAATGTTTCGCAACGCCACAAATGTACCATTTTTTTCCTGGTGTTGCCAGTGGAATCACATCATTTCCACTATTCAAGGGCGGGATATCTGCTGGTTTCAGGCATTGTTGAAATACAGTTCCATTCACTCTTAGGACATCGTGTGCTCCCTGGGGGTACTTAAAAACTGCAAGAAGACAGAAGCTGCTTGTTAGTAGTGGCCTTTATCACAGTCAAAACTTTTAAAAGAGTGTATAAAACTGTACCAAGTCTGTCACCAACGTGGAATTCCTTCCCTTCAGCCCATTTTTGGTAATCAAAGTTGGTCGTCCAGCCTTTATCATCGCCAACCGTAAAGTCCGTGGCCGAAGTGGAAGGCACCAAAACTGCAACAAGGGCAATGGCCACGAAGAACTTGGTGAAGACCATTACAACTTGTGGAAAACCAACCCTTCTTTTTAGTGTATTGCAAATGTTGTTTAAGTTGTTTCCTATTTATAAAGTTAAAAAAGGAAATTCGGACATAGTCCGGCCACGGACGGCTCTGCCGTGTGGCATCACAAATGTAATTCTCTAGTTTGTGTCACTTTTGGATTTTCTTTCTACGATTACTTCGAGAGTTTGGAACGGTGTAAATATTTGTTTGGACATTCTTGCTATTATGTTGCTAAAGGCAAGACCTCGAGGAAGTAGCTGGGAATGTCATTATGATTAGCACGTAAGCATGAAGTTTTTACCCTTTTTCTTTCTTAAGCCCAATTCTTTATTTGTCCAAAAACAAAACGAAAAGTACCGTGAAATCCAAGGGTGCCAGAAAGGAACTCCAAAGAAGATGGATACGGTTCAGGATATGGACGTGGTCCAAGACGTGGCCTCTTCTGAAAATCATATGTAAAGGTATTGACTCAAAACACAAGCGTGTTTGTGTGGAGGAGGAGTTCCGAAGGCAGAAATCGTTTAGGATACGCATGTGTCACGAATTATGTCTTGTGCTTGGAGAAGGCAGTAACATTATGACTTGAGATATTAGCCTTATGTAAAAAAATATTTTTTTGTGAATTTTATACTCTGAAAGGATTATAGGACCCATTATAATCGTGGTGAAATTACTTTAGCTTGATAAAGAAGCTATTTGAATAAAATTGTACTAGATAGATTTTGCATATAAATATATTATTGTAAACTTAATTTAATATAATCACCATTATTATTATTCAACAATCAATTAGTTGCCCTGACTGTTGAGGATGTAAACATGTCCAATTAGTGAAATTTTTGTTAAAATTCATCATGTTCTTGTTTTCTTTCTTTGATTACTTTATATTCTTGCTAGCTATTTTCTTAGTACAAGTGTTATCAACATCGTTAAGGTAACAATAACTTTGATTGCAAAGTTTAAAATGGGGACATTTAATAGAATTGAAATTTTCATATTATGGCAACTGAGAGTGAGTAAAGAATTTGTTGAAGGATTTAAGGAAGAATAAATTGGAAAACATGGATAAGCTTGATTGGAAAGAGTTACAACCACAAATAGCTGGAACCATGGTCGAGGTCATATACCACGTCATTGATATTGCATCTCTTATAGAGATATAGAAAAATCTGGAGAGTTGATACATGCCAAAGTCTCCCACAAATAAGTTTTATCTAAAGCAAAAACTATACACATTAAAGTTGTAGGAAGGAACATATCTAGAATAACATATCAATGTATTCAACCAAATAGTCAACGACATATTGAGGCTTAAGGTCACTATTACTAATAAGGAAAAGGTAATGATTTTGCTTTGTTACTTACCCCTTTCCTATATACATTTAGTGACAATGCTCATATTAGATAAGGAGATAGTTGATTTAGAGGGCATCAGAGATGTAGTACTAGTAAAAGATCAAAAGTGAAGGTTTGTACTATTACCGTGGGAGGAGGTAGAATAAGGATGGCTCATCCAAGAGGAGTTACAAATTTAAGGGTAAAAAGATAGTTCAGTGTTATAAGTGTGAGAAAATTAACAGGACATATTATCAGGGATTGTTGAAACAAGAAGAGGCATGATAAGCAAAGGAAGTATGATTAGTAAAAAATGGAGATTCAAATTGCAGCAATAAAGATATGATTTATGTTTTGACCAGTTAATTTTAATTATTATAGCTAATATGTATGAGATATTCATATCATATGAACCAAACAAGGATTAGTTTATGACATACACAATAGGCACCTTAGAACTATTCGATTAAGGGATGATAAAGTTTATAAAATTGTCAAAATAGATTATGTCAAGATCAAGATGCTTAATGATGTCATTAGGATATCTTGTGATGTTCAACATATACTAAATTTAAGACAAAACCTAATTTCTTTAAGCACTTTACATATGAACAGTTTTGGCTATAAGCCAAAAAAAGACAATATTAAGGTCATAAAGGACATAATGAATTTGATTAAATGATCAAAATTGGTGAGAATCAAATATAAATTGATGAGGAGTTGACGTTAGGTGGAGAGATTAATGTAGTAAAGTCAGATGATGATAGTATTACATTATAACACATATGATCGGGTCATCATAGTAAACAATGCATGATAAAAATTCATAAGAGGAGTGTAATAAAGGGTGTAAATATTATAAGTTAGATCTTTATAAGTTTTGTGAGCTTGTTAAATAGTAAAAGGTGACGTTCAAGATGGAGGAGTATAAACCAAATGAATTCTAGACTATACGTAAGAAAAGTTTAGGTATATTTTATGAAGGAAAAATGAGGTCTTTGAAAAATTCAAGACATGAAAGTTAAAGCAAAGAATAAGACAAATAAAAAAATTAAGCACATGAGATCAAACAACCTTCTAAGTTTATAGACTTTAAATTCTAGAAGTTCTATAAAAAGCATGGATTTTATGATATTACATATTTTAAAAAATACCATAGAAAAATAGTGCTTCAGAGAGGATGAACATATTTATAACTGAAAAGGCCAAATGTATGCGCATGAATGCTAACCTCCTTAAAGTTTTTAGGCAAAAGTTGTAACTATGGTATATTGCCTTATAAACAAATTACCAAGGACATTACTGAATAGGAGAGTGGTAGAGAAAGTAGGGACAAGAAGTAAGGTAGATTTCTATAGATTGAAAACCTTTGGCTTTTAAGCTTATGTGCATATTTCTAGTTACAATAAGTCTATGCTTGACCTAAAGTTGAAGAAATAGATCTTCATTGGCTACGTTAAAGTTATGAAGGGATTCAAGTTTTGAAAGAAGATAATGAATAGTAAAGATACAATGTTTGATGAGCAATAGATGTTGAAATAAACATATAAACAGAATTTGCTAGGATTTGCTAAGGGTAGTATGAATGAGGTATAAGTGAAACTAATTTAACTTAGAGAATACTTCAAAGAGGTTATAAATTCTTGGTTTAAAAGATCAATCAATGTCATAAGAAGAGCATCATCATACTATAATCATAGATATAATAAAATATACCAATATGCCACTAAATAGATATGGTTAGAAAGAATCAATATCCTTCACACTCATCATAAGTAATAGAGAACCAATTACTTTTCAATGAATAGTAAACAATTAGGAGAAGGATAAATGGATGGGATCTATAGTAGAAGAGGCGAAGTTTTTGAATCAGAATCAGATATAGGAGCTAATGTAGCTTTGCAAAGTGAAGAAGCTTATAAGATGCAAATAAGCATATAAAAGGAAGTTAATAATAGCTAAAATATAAGGAAAAAAGTTCCAAGACTAGACTATTATCTAAAGAGTAAACATAACAAAAAGAGATTAATTACAATGAAATCTTTTTTCTAATGGTTTTTTTTACTTCCATTAAGATTTTGATAGCAGTGGGATCAAGTTTAGATATGCATTTTAAGAAGATGGATGTGAAGAAAACTTTTCTTCATAGTGACTTGGGGGAACAAATTATATAGAGTAGCCCTAAGGAGTTTAGTTAACTTGAAATGGAGCGTATGGAGTGTAAATTAAAAAGAAAGAAGTTACTATATGGATTAAAACAATCTCCATAGGCATGATACAAAATGTTCGATTCCTATATGATTCAAATTGGCTACAAGATTTTTGGGTATGACTGTTACGTATATTGTAAAGAGTATGAGTAGTGTGAAAAAAGTAAAGTCTTTCTTAAGAAAGGAATTTTAGAAGAAAGATTTGGGTGCTGCAAAAAGAAAAACACTAAAGATAGATATTTAAAGGGAAAAAAAACTCTCGAATTCTATGGTTATCTCAATTTAGTTACATTAAGAAGGTACTAGGTGTATTTAGAATGGCCAAAGTTAAACTCGTGAACACTTTATCGGCAAATCACTTTAGGCTTTCCCTAAAATAGTGCCCAAAAATAAATGAAGATGTTGATGATATGTCTAACATACCATATGATAGTGATATCGGATATTCAATATATATAATGATTTGTGCAAAGCCAGATTTAGCTCATAATGTCAGTGAGGTTAGTAAGTACCTGTTGAAACTTGGAAGACAACAATGGAAAGAAATTAAGTGGTTAATCATATATTTAAGGGGTATAATAAACACCATGGGATTGTGCTTAGTATTTAATAAGATGAACTTCCAGTTATGGGATATGTAGATTCATAATGTGAGAGATTTGGATAATAAGAGGTCTACTATAAAGTATGTATTAACTCTTATAAGAAGGCCTATTTATTAGAAATCAACGTTACAATCTATAGTTTCATTATTTACAAATAAAGCAACATATATAGTTGAAGTTGTTAAAGAAGCATAGTTGAGGTCATATACCACGTCATGGATATTGCATCTCTCCAAAGATATAGAAGAATTTGGAGAGTCAATATATATGTCAAAATTTCTCACAAGTAAGTTTTATGTTAAGCAAAAAATATACATACTAAAGTTATAGGAAGGAACATATCTAGAATAACAAATCAATGCATTCAACAAAATTAAATTGTATCAAATTTTTTTAACTTGATCTCGATCAAAAAATAAAAAATAAATGTTATTATATAATTATTTTAATATTTTATAAATTTAAGTCCAACAACAACAACAATAACAATATCTTAGTAAAAATTTCATTAAGATGCGAGATTTGGGAAGACCCAGAAGTATACAACCTTACTCCTAACTTGTAGAGAGATTGTTTTTCATAGACCAATAGTCAAAGGAGAAAAGAAAAAAGAAAAAATTAGAATTATTTGAAAAAAGCTAAAAATATAAATGAATAACCACATAAAAGTAACAATAAACTAAGATAAGAAAAAAGAAGTTCATAATAATAATAATAATAACAACAACAACAACAATAAGAACAATAACAACAAAATTAAAATTAAAATTAAAATAAGGGATAATGATAATGATAATTAAATTATAAAATAATTAAATAATAATAGTAATAAAATGAAGATAAAAGAGGTAAAAAAATAAACTAAAAGATAAAATAAGTAAATAAATAAACAAACAAGGAAGAAGACAAAGAAATAAATAAACTAATAAGAAATTGAAAGAGAAAAGAGAAAAAAATAAAAAATATTCAACTAAAATGACTAAGGGGGAGGTACTATAGATAAAAGTGTTCAAACTAAATACAAGATATAAGAATCAAAGGAAAAGGTTCAAAAGACCTATAAAAAAGAGAAAGATCTCTCTATCTAAAATCTTTTTTCACATATCCTAGTTTGCCAAAGTTTTTTATTGAGGCCAAGTACTCTGTAAGCTCTCCTAGTAGAGCCATATCATTCTAGATCACATATACCCAATTTTTCTTAGGTCTTTCTCTTTTTCTTGTACAGTTCCTATGTCAATCTTCTCGCTTATTCTCACTGTGGCATAAGGATGTCCCCTATTAATTTGTTTGAATTACCTAAACCTTGTCTCTTTTAATTTACCATCAATATTAGCTAACCTCAATTTATCTCTTACTATTATATTCCTAACTTTATGTCTTTTTGTTGGACTCCAAACTTTTCTTGGAAGTCAGAACTGATGAATGTGATATGTTAGAAGTTAAAAGTTAGAAAATGTATATGTTTATTGAGTACGCTTCTGTGTTTTAGCCATAACTTGATCTCTAGTTATCCAAATGAGATGATTTTTGATTTGTATTAAACTAGAGAAATAAGGCTACAAATTGTCTGATGAAATTGAGTTCTAATTTAGTCTCTAAGAGTATCAATTTTATGATGGAGTCAAGCGCAGGATAATGGTTCAGTATAAGAACAATCCGAAAATGTTTGGTGATTATGTGTTATGGGTTGTTCAATTTGAACTACCATTGATTTGGGGATTTTTGTCAATTGTGAGGAAAATAAGGAAAGGCAAGAGGAATCA
>JAOTAX010000197.1:31859641-31874123 GCA_025629825.1 Erythroxylum guanchezii
AGTGAAGAATTTGTTGAAGGATTTAAGGAAGAATAAATTGGAAGACATGGATAAGCTTGATTGGAAAGAGTTACAAGCACAAATAGATGGAAACATGGTCGAGGTCATATACCACGTCATTGATATTGCATGTCTTATAGAGAGATAGAAAAATCTAGAGAGTCGATACATGTCAAAGTCTTTTACAAATAAGTTTTATCTGAAGCAAAAACTATACATATTAAAGTTGCAGGAAGGAACATATCTAGAATAACATATCAATGTATTCAACCAAATAGTCAATGACCTATTGAGGCTTAACGTCACTATTACTAATAACGAAAAGGTAATGATTTTGCTTTGTTCCTTACCCCTTTCCTATATAAATTTGGTGACTATGCTCATATTAGATAAGGAGATAGTTGATTTAGAGGACATCAGAGATGTAGTACTAGTAAAAGCTCTAAAGTGAAGGTTTGTATATGAAGGGAAACTATCATTGTGGGAGGAGGTGGAGTAAGGATTACTCATCCAAGAGAAGTTACAAATTTAAGGGTAGAAAGATAGTTCAGTGTTACAAGTGTGAGAAAACAGGACATATTAGCAGGGATGGTTGAAATAAGAAGAGGCATGATAAGGAAAGGAAGTAAGATTATTCATCAAGGTCTCTAATATAGTGCAAAATGGAGATTCAAATTGCAACAACAAAGATATGATTTATGTTTTGACCTGTTAATTTTAGTTATTATAGTTAATATGTATGAGATATTCATATCACATGAACCAAACAAAAAATAGTTTATGTCATACACAATAGGCACCTTTAGAACTATTCGATTAAGGGATGATAAAGCCTACAAAATTGTCAAAATAGAATATGTGAAGATCAAGATGTTTAATGATGTCATCAGGATATCTTGTGATGTTCAACATATACTAAATTTAAAAAAGAACCTAATTTCTTTGAGCACATTGCATATGAACAGTTTTGGCTATAAGCCCAACAAAAACATCAAAATAGGTGACAAACAAATATAAATTGATGAGGAGCTGATGTTAGGTGGAGAGATTGATGTAGTAGAGTTAGATGATGATAGTATTGCATTATAACACGTATGATCAGGTCATCATAGTGAACAACAGATGATAAAAATTCATAAGAGTAGTGTAATAAAGGGTGAAAAATATTATAAGTTAGATCTTTAAAAGTTTTGTGTGCTTGTTAAATAGTAAAAGGTGGCGTTCAAGATGGAGGAGTATAAACCAAATGAATTCTAGACTATACATAAGAGAAAAGTTTAGGTATATTTTATGAAGAAAAAAATGAGGTCTTTGAAAAATTCAAGACATGAAAGTTAAAGCAAAGAATAAGACAAATAGAAAAATTAAGCACATGAGATCAAACAAAATACTAAGTTTATGGACTTCAAATTCTAGAAGTTCTATAAAAAACATGGATTTTACGATATTACATATGATAAAAAATACCATAGAAAAATAGTGTTTCAAAGAGGATGAACATATCCATAACTGAAAGGGACAAATGTTTGTGCATGAATGCTGACCTCGTTAAATTTTTTAGGCAGAAGTTGTAAGTATTGTATATTGCCTCATAAACAAATTACCAAGGACATTATTGAATAGGAGAGTGGTAGAGAAAGTAGGGATAAGAAGTAAGGTAGAATTCTATAGATTGAAAACCTTTGGTTTTTATGCTTATGTGCATATTTCTAGTTATAATAAGTCTAAGCTTGACCTAAAGTTGAAGAAGTGTATCTTCATTGGCTACCTTAAAGTTATAAAGGGATTCAAGTTCTGAAAGAAGATAATGAATAGTAAGGATACAATGTTTGATGAGCAATATATGTTGAAATAAACATATAGAGAAAATATGCTAGGATTTGAGGTATATGTGAAAATAATTTAACCTAGAGCATACTTCAAAAAGGTTATTAAATTTTGGTTCAAAAGATCAATCAATGTCATAAGAAGAGCATCATTATACTGTAATCATAGATATAACAAAACATACCAATGTGCCACGAAATAGATATGGTTAGAAAGAATCAATATCCTTCACACTCATCATAAGTAATAGAGAACCAATTACTTTTCAATGGACAATAAACAATTGGGAGAAGGATAGATGGATGGGATCTATGGTAGAAGAGGTAAAGTTTTTGAATAAGAATCAGATTTATAGGAGCTATTGTAGTTTTGGAAAGTGAAGAAGCTTATAAGGTGCAAATAGGCATATAAAAGGAAGTTGATAATAGCTAAAAAATAAGGAAAAAAGTTCAAGACTAGAATATTATCTAAAGAGTAAACACAACAAAAAGATATTAATTACAATGAGATCTTTTTTTCTATTGGTTCTTTATACTTCCATCAAGATTTTGATAGTAGTAGTATCAAGTTTGGATATGCATTTTAAGAAGATGGATGTGAAGAAAACTTTTCTTCATAGTGACTTGGGGGAACAAATTTACATGGAGTAGCCTTGAGGAGTTTAGTTAACTTGAAATGGAGTATATGGAGTGTAAACTAAAAAGAAAGAAGTCACTATATGGATTAAAACAATTTCCATAGACATGATACAAAATGTTTGATTCTTATATGATTCAAATTGGCTACAAGATTTTTGGGTATGACTGTTACGTATAATGTAAAGAGTATGAGTAGTGTGAACAAAGTAAAGACTTTGTTAAGAAACGAATTTTAGAAGAAAGATTTGGGTACCTAAAAAAAAACACTAAAGATAGATATTTAGAGGGAAAAAGCTCTAGAATTGTATGGTTATCTCAATTTAGTTACATTAAGAAGGTACTAGGCATATTTAGAATCAGCAAAGTTAAAATAGTGAATACCTTATTGGCAAATCACTTTAGGCTTTCCCTAAAAAACAAGTGCAGATGTTGATGATATGTCTAACATACCATATGATAGTGATAACGGATATTCAATATATATAATGATTTGTGCAAAGCCAAATTTAGCTTATATTGTCAGTGAGGTTAGTAAGTACATGTTGAAACTTAGAAGACAACAATGGAAAGAAATTAAGTGGTTATTCATATATTTAAAGGGTATGATAAACACCATAGGATTGTGCTTAGTAGTTAGTAAGATGAACTTCTAGTTATGGGATATGTAGATTCATATTATTTGAGAGATTTGGATAATAAGAGGTTTACTATAAAGTATGTATTCACTCTTGTAAGAGGCCCTAGTTGTTAGAAATCAACATTACAATTTATAGTTTCATTATTTATAAATAAAGCAAAGTACATAGTTGAAGCTATTAAAGAAGCATAGTCAAGGTCATATACCACGTCATGGATATTGCATCTCTCCAAAAGATATAAAATAATTTGGAGAGTCTATATATGTCAAATATTCTCACAAGTTTTATCTGAATAAAAAACTATACATATTAAAGTTGTAGGAAGGAACATATCTAGAATAGCAAATCAATGCATTCAACCAAATTAAATTGCATCAAATTGTTTTAACTTGATCTCAATCTAAGAATCAAAATTATATGTTATTATATAATTATTTTAATATTTTATAAATTTAAGTCCAATAACAATAATAACAACAATAACAATATCTTAGTAGAAATTTCATTAAGATGCGAGATCTGGGGAGACCCAGAAGTATACAGCCTTACTCCTAACTAGTAGAGAGGTTGTTTATGATAGACCAACAGTCAAATGAGAAAAAAAGGAAAAAATTAAGAATTATTTGAAAAAAAAGTTAAAAATATAAAGGAATAACCACATAAAAATAACAAGAAACTATGATAAGGATAAAGAAGTTCATAATAATAATAATAATAATAACAACAAGAACAAGAATAGTAACACCAAAATAAAAATAAAAATAAAAATAAAAATAAAGGATAATGATAATGATAACGATAATTAAATTATAAAAATAATTAAATAATAATAAATAATAAAATGAAGATAAAAGAGGTAAAGAAAAAATAAACTAAAAGATAAAATAAGTAAATAAACAAACAAACAAGGAAGAAGACAAATAAATAAATAAACAGATAAGAAATTGAAAGAAAAAGAGAAAAAATAAAAATATTTAACTAAAATGACTAAGGGGAGGTACTACAGATAAAAGTGTTCAAACTAAATACAAGATAGAAGAATCAAAGGAAAAGGTTCAAAAGACCTATAAAAAGAGAAGGATCTCTCTATCTAAGATCCTTTTTCACATATCCTAGTTTGCCAAAGTTTTCTATTGAGACCAAGTACTCTGTAAGCTTTAGTAGAGCCATATCATTCTTGATCACATCTACTCGATTTTTCTTAGTTCTTTCTCTTTTTCTCGTACAATCCCTATATAAATCTTCTCGTTTATTCTCACTGTGGCACAAGGATGTCTCCTATTAATATGTTTGAATTACCTAAACCTTGTTTCTTTTAATTTACCATCAATGTTAGTCAACCTCAATTTGTCTCTTACTACTATATTCCTAACTTTATGTCTTTTTATAAGGTTATACATCCAACGGAGTATCTTTATCTTTGTCACCATTAACTTATGACTATGCACCTATTTGATGGATCTATGCCTTATCTTATAGAGCATGCTGTCCTAATTGTTAAACTGTAGAATTTACCTTTTATATTAAGTGGCATCTTCTTATCATATAAAACTTCTAATGCACCCCTCCATTTAAGTCACCCTAATTTGATATGGTGAACCGTGTCTTCACCTAACTCGCTATTGCTTTGGATGATGGATTCAAGATACTTAAAACAATCATTATATGGTATAACTTCTGAAACAATCTTTATCTCCACTATGGAAACAATCATTATAGGTGCACAAATGATAGTAATGACTATAGAAACAATCTTTATCTTTGTCACCATTAACTTATGACTATATACCTATAATGATTGTTTCTATAGTTTAGTTCTCTGGAATTCAAAGTTAGCAGTATAAAAGATATTAGTGATAAAACTGGTCTTTGATTCTTTAATTTGGCAATCCAAGTGGATATACTAATAACTGAGGAACTAAGAATAAATACCTGCACTTTCCATTTTTTGAAAACAAACATGATTCAATCATTATAGTGATGAGAATGGTTAGAACCAAACTCCCAATCTTTTCTCAAGAATTTCATGACTTTTTAAAGATTATGCGCTTTAATTCTAGTTTCCAATAATCTAAGAATAATAGGGTTATTTTCCAATAAAAGATCCTTCACTGCCTGACCTCTGTGAGGTTCATTAAGACCTTTAATATTCTAAAAAGGCGTACAATACAAAAAAATGAAGACAAGCTACCAACTCTTCTTGGGTTTCTTTCTTTTTCTCCTTGATCTGTTGGGGGCTAGATTGAATTGCCCAATCTACTCTAAATGCTTATCTTCTTCATGTTGAAGTACTGTATCTTCTTCTAGTTAATTATTGGAAGGATTTGAATTATGAAAACTATCCTCCTCACTAAATTCCTTTCTCTTGACTTATTTTAGTCGGAATTTGGTCATTCATCCTCAATTGTTATGGCATTCTGATTGTCATCAATTGCATAAGTGTTGATATCTTTAGAAAGTTTTTTTAAAGTCATTAGCAATCCCCATGAGCTCATTGTAATCTTCACTAGAGAACATTTTTCCAATTGGTCTCCAAATCTGCTTCCCCATGTAAGGTTTCCAATTGTATGAGAGTTGAATTTCAGCCTTAACTAAATTATTTGACACGTTTGACTTCATAACAGGTAAGGAATTAGGTAAAACCATCTTGGGATTAACTTTTACACAAATTCTAGCATAACCAATCTTTTCAAGCTTAACAATAGCGGAGTCGCTAGAGGCTTCCCAACAAAGCTAACTAGGAAACTTAAAACCATCAAAAGTCCAATATTCTAAAGGGATGTTGCGAAAGTTAATCCACAAAGGAAAGGTTTCAATGCTAGCTTTGTCAAATTCTAATCCTAGAAGCTAAACTTGAACAGGAAGGAATCATCTTCAATTAGTAGGATTCTCTTAAGGACCTTGCTTCCCCATCTGATTTGAGCCTAATTCTGTATAAGTAGGAATGATGGTCTCTTGTTAAGGAAAAAACCTACTAGAGTATTACCCCAATGTTTGGTGCCCAACTGCAGGAGGCTTTGGGGCAGAAAATCATGAATCTTGCATCTGTTGTAAGGTAAAAGGGAAACGTGCCTAAATCAAAGAAGTGATTTAATATTTTGTAATTTTAAAATTAAACTCATCTTTTAATAATACATATATGTAAAAAAATAGTTACTGTAATGTTATCATAAGAATACATATTAACTAAATATGATAACTTTCTTACAAATATAAGTAAAAATACTTTATCCCATACTTTAATTTTATGCAATATTTATTAAAATATTATTATAATAAGGATTACTTTTACATTCATTTAGACATGGATATATTATAATTAATAAACAAATTAATTCTTTTAAATACTTTTATAAATAAATATATAGGTGGTCAATATTGTTTATATACGTATTATATAGATATGATATAAAATTAAAAAATTTAAATGCATTAGAATTATATTGATTTCTTTCTACATGAGTACGAGTTAAAACAAAAACATTAATTTGAATATTACTCACATATATGGATTTGTGCATATTGTAAACATATAGTTAGTAAGGCATTAATGGTTAGTATCAATAGTAATTTTAGAGTCCAATTAACTTCTTAAAATGTGTATTAAAATTTTCTAAGTTTCATATTATATGTTACTTGTTACAATAACATTTAATATTCTGCATGTTTAAAATATGATTCATTTGTAACACGTGGAATAATTATAATAACGTTCTTATAACTACATTTTTCTTGTATTAATAGATGATTTATTGTATACTTTTCTATATGATGCTAAAAATTTATAATGCATTAAATTTAGTTATGTGTAGGACGAAATTTTTTTTCCATTTGTCCTAAGTAAATGCTTGCTGGAATTTATGCTCACTTCTTGAATGTATACATCTATGCAAATATAAATTTTCTATAATAAGAAATTAGTACATATAATTTGTCTATGAAGTCTATAAAGGTATAGCATTCACCTATATATAATTCACCTCCTTATATACCATTCAAGACCAACATTCTTGTTCATCATCTTACCAATGTTCAGAAGCGTTATACAGACATAAAATGAAAATAAGAACATAAATCCGTTCAAATGCCACCAGTCTCTTGCTAGACGTAGTTGATATTCGGGTCTCAGCTCTGTCATGTATGGCCAGTGCGATTTGTGCCCAATTATTAATTTACTAGCAACCATTAGTGGGTGTAGAGTATTTTGCTCTTCTAATGGATAAAAAATCACGTCAGAACAAGTGCCATCAACTCAAGAATGTCTATACAATTGACGAAGAAAGTGTATGCAAGGAAAATGTAGCTATGGATAGCAAAACCGAGATAATAGATACCGTTACATTTTACTACCTAAATGCATGTGATATTGTTTTGTTCTGTTCAAGATGCAAAGGAAAAATCACAAGAAATCATCTAAAAAAATTTATGCAACAAGGTTGTTACAAGCAGACGTTTGCTTCCTACAACGCAAGAGATCATTAGGGTGCAACATAACTTACCATTATGATCCAAACACCAAGATTATGATTTCAATCCCCATCATTAAGGAATTGAAATATAGCTCTTCTAAGTTAGCGCAATTATCCCAGCCACAAAGTATTTAATATAGTCCAACCCTTCTCCCTCGTTTTCTATTGTCTCTGAGTACTTCTTTTGTATGTTTCCTTTTTCCAATCTCTACTCAAAATTTATATATTAAAACAATGTTTAATCAAACTAGACAAACATAAACTTGGACACAAGAAGCACTAAATTATACGAGTAAAATGGCACTCGACAACTTTACCTGCTCAATTTCCATGCACACACAGCTATTCACCTTCAACATGCTCAGCACAAAACCACTGCTTGTCACATATTAAGGTTACATCATTATCATTTAAATCTGCAAAATAAATTATTAATGGCATAGAAGATGTCTCCTTTCATTAAGAGATCAACACCACCCGGGGTGGTTGTAACCAAATAGCAATAAGGTAACAATATCACCACGTGTTTGCCCACTCAATGAGATGTACTTTATCTTGGTGACTATATATATATATATATTTAGTGATAAATGAATAAATTGGATAACAAGATTATGAAATGGGAAAATAATACAAAGAGATTAGTGAATCTATAACAAACAAAGACTGAGAATACAAAAATTTTTACTCGCCTTTTAAATTATTATAGCTCAAGATGAAAATTTGCTGCGCACTGAAGGCCACAAATCAAAGTTTCAGGGACTTAGTTAATTATAGGTCTGCACCCATACCATAATTAAAGAAACTGAACTTAAATTGGCAAATTCAATTAAAAAATCAGGTTACCAAAGTTAAATCACCTGCTTGAACTAAAGCTAATAGACCTTGAAGAGATTGTTGAACTGAAATTTGAACGCATGTACAATGGGGTTTCAGGATTCATCAATCAAAGAATGCAACTGCTACAGCAAAAAGTGGTTTGGGCAACACTAGATTTCTAACATTTTAAATTGTGTTGCTTAAAACTAATATAATGCAACGGTTTTTAAAGTGTTGCCTTTGGTAATATTAATAGGCAACACTAATAGTAATTTGTTACCATATATTTAAAAAGGCAACAAAATTAAAGTAACGTTGCTATAAAATTTTATATAAGTAACAATTAAATATGTTACAACTTTAAACAATAATTAATGGCTATAATAATTAGCATCGAACTCATACCCAATTAGGCCGAAGTCCTACTTGAGCCCCAGCATAATCGAGTATAACCAAACTTGATTAAATATATAATTTAATTTTTTAAAATAAAATTTAAAATTTTGGATAAGGTTGAACCAGATAATTCCAACTCGATCTAAATCTTAAAAATATTTCAAAACTAAATATAGCCTAAAATCTAGTTGATTCGAAGTTAATTCGGGTCGAATCAAGCTAAATCATATCGAAATAGGTACTTTTGTCATAAGTAATAACAATTAAAGTATATTGATATATGTTATATAATATATATTTATTTCACTATTTATAATATTGGGGAAAAAAGATATATCATATACGAAGAGAGTAGAGTGAAAGACGCCATTGGACTTTTCACTTTCATATGATATAATTCGATCGCGTCAATCCTTTATCACTTTTCACATTCCCTCTGCTCTCATACGACGGTATGGATGCATAAAACAATTGGTGTTGGTTTAGCGTTTAGATGTTGTAGCGGTCAGGTGTACCTAATGTTGTAGCGTTCAGGAGTTGGTGCTCCCTTCATTCACATCAGCTACTGTTGGTTCATTCTCGACAGGTACTGCTGGTTTCACGTCGTTCACGTAGGTGCTGCACTGGTGGTTGGTTATCGTCCTTCATGTCAGGTGCGCTGGTTCATGGTTTCTCCTCTGTGGTGCTGCCCCGCTTGGAAATGTCGTTCACGTATACAGGTTCGTTGTATGTGTTATCTTCTTTGAACGTTATGCACCTGTCTTCTCTGCTTGGATAACTTCGTTCACGTATACAGATACGTTGTACGTGTTATCTTCTTTGAACGTCATGCACCTGTCTTCTCTAATAATCCTAGTTTTTGAAGTAATTAAGTTAAGTTCTAAACCATTATTTGCCTAAGAGATGTAAACGTATATATGAGGATTTTAGTTGAGATCTTGGTGGAAACTAAATCAACATAAATAAATTAAGTTGCATAAAGAGTTACGACTTGTTAGCAGTGTATGGTTGCTTTGATGAAATCCTTGCGGCTTTGTATCAGCAGAAATATATATATGGTTGCTTCGATGAAGTAAATTAAATCAACAGAAATAACTTATTTTCACATCTCTAATTATTTAGATGTGTTCTTGAATTCTTTGAAATCCATAGGGCTTTGTAACTACAATTTTTATTTTTATATTTTTATTAAATTGTATATGTAATTTTTCTTGGTTGTTAACATATTCCATATTGTATATATTACTTTGATGAACAGTTACCTATCAATGGATAAGAGAGATAGACATCAGATGACTTTTCCCAAATATAGTGATGAATATATGAGTGAAGTTGATCATTTTCTTAAAAAGGCTTTTTCTAAGGTGGCTAACGGAAATGAAATTTCTTGTCCATGCAAGAAGTGTTGCAATTGTTATTGATATACAAGAACTATTATATATGATCATTCGATTGTTAATGGATTTGCTCCAGGATATGATAGTTGGGAATTGAATGAGGAAGGATCAACTAATACAAATATGCATATGAATGATGAGAATGAATATGATAGAAGGTTTATGCATGATAATATAGATGGATTACTACTTGACACATTTAGAGACATAGATGAATGTCCCAATAGTTCTGAAGGAGTTAGTAATTGTCTAAATGTTGATGTTAAGAAGTTTTCTAAGTTGGTAGAGAAAGGAAAATAAGAATTATATCCTGGTTGTCAAAGTTTTTCTAAACTTTCTTTCACAATTCGACTGTATCTTTTTAAGTGTACCCATGGAATTAGTAATGTAGCTTATACTGATCTTATGGGAATACTAAAAGAGGCCTTTCCCAGTGCAAAGATTCCTGAATTTTTTATTGCAACAAAGAAACTTGTGAAGGATTTAAGACTTCAGTATGAAAAAGATACATGCATGTCCCAATGATTGTGTTTTATATCGGGGAAATGATGAGAAAGCAACCAGTTGTAGAGTATGTAGGGTATCTAGGTGGAGACAAAGTTGTAATAGTGAAGATAACAGAGATCAGGTGAGGCAAATTCTAACCAAGGTGTTTAGATATTTTCTATTAAAACCGAGGTTGCAATGTCTATACATGTTTCCAGAATTAGTTAAATTCATGAAATGGTTTGATAAGGAGTGTCTCAAAGATGGTAATTTAAGGCATTCTGTAGATGGCCAAGCTTGGAAAGACTTTGATTCATTGTATCCTAATTTTGCACAAGATCCTCGTAATGTTAGATTAGCTCTTGCTACTGATGGATTTAATCCTTTTCGCACAATGAGTGTTTCATATAGTACATGGCCCATAATTTTAGTAAAATATAACTTAACACTCTAGAGATGTCTGAAATCAGAAAATTTGATATTGTCTTCAATTATACCTGGCCCGACTTCTCCTAGAAAGGATATTGATGCTTTTTACAGCCTTTGATTAAAAAGCTGATAGAGTTGTGGGAGTTAGCATACCCTAATTGTCATTATGCAACTTGTTCTTAATATTTAAAGCATAGTAGAAAGACTTGTTATCTCAATCATCGGAGATTTTTGGATAAAAATCATCCTAGGAGGCATAATAGGAGATCATTCAATGGTGATATAAAGTTAAGAGAACCACTAATTCCTTTGTCAGGGTCTGATGTATTTGAGATTATTAATAGGTATCATAATGTGTTTGGGAAGGCAAATAAACAAAAAACACCAAATGATAATCCTTAGAGGAAGAGGTCTATATTTTTTGAATTACCTTACTGGAAGCATAATGGGAGCTGACATAATCTTGATGTGATGCACATTGAGAAAAATGCATGTGATAGGATTCTAGGAACTTTATTGGAGATTTTGGGGAAGTCAAAAGATCATCTTAATGCAAGGTTTGATTTGAAAGAAATGCGGAATATAAAAGATTTATAGCCTATCAAAGTAGATGACTCTCATGTGTCACTAGCTCGGACTTTCTTTTACATAACCCCAGAGGAGAAAGAAAAATTTTGTTCAGTTTTAAAAAATGTAAAACTACCACAAGGTTGTGCATTAAATATTACACGATGTGTTGATTTTAGTAAGAAAAAAAAATATCAGGATACAAAAGTCATGATGACATTATTATGCAACACTTACTCTAATTTGCTGTCAGGAAAATACTACTAAAAAAAGTTGTAGTTATTTTGAGCAGATTAGGTGCTTTTTTCAAAAGGGTATGTAGTAAAGTAATTAAGCTAGTGGATTTTAAGCATTTGGAGAAGGAAATTGTGGAAGTACTATGTTAACTTGAAACAATCTTTCTACCTTGTTTCTTTGACATCATGGTTTATTTACCTATTCATTTACCAAAACAAATCAAATATATTGGACCAATGCATTACCACTCCATGTACTTTGTTGAGTGTGTAGGTTAAAAAGATTGGTTTGTAACAAAAGCCAACTAGAAGGGTCTATTGCTGAAGGATACTTAGCTGAAGAATGTGCAAATTGTTGTTGTATTTATATGCATCATGAGGTGAGAAAAAATATAATAGGCATATGGAACACAATGACAATACAAATCTTTTCAACGGATCTTCTTCATTTTTTTTTCCAAAAGTTAGGTATCATATTAGAGGGAAAGGGCGAAGGAAAGGCAAAGTTGTAAGTTTAACTTTAAACACATTAAGCTCATCGATACTTTTATTTAATTCAAATGGCAAAGATGTTGAGAAGTACATTAGGTAAGGTACACATACATTATTTATCCATCTTAAGATTTTTTTTATTCCCATCATATTAATTACCATATGTCATTCTTTTTAGGGAGCATCAAAAATTGAAAGAGACAAGCTCTAAAAGAAGTCGATGGGCAAGGGCACAAAATCATTCCAATGAGTTTCCTCAATGGTTTCAAGATAAGCTGATATCTTGTAATGATAACCTAATTCATATTCGTTTGTTGTTCAAAGGCCCTAACAATGTGGCAAAGAAATATTTAGGTTATGTTATTAATGGATATAAGTTTATGACTAAAAAATTGGATGCGAGATGTAAGAATCAAAATGGTGGTCTCTTTGGACAATATTAACTCTGAGTTTTGCAAGTTCTAGAGATCAAAATCCAACACTTGGAAATGTGACATACTATGGAGCAATAGAGGAAATTATTGAATTAGATTACTGGGGGGCAGTTTAATGTAGTGGGGTTTAAATGTTGTTGGTATCAAGAGGAGAAAGACAATTATGGGCTTACTTGAGTAAACTTCAAAAAATTATATTATATGGATGATCCTTTTGTATTGGGAAGCCAAGTTCATCAAGTGTTTTATGTAGCTGATTGTTTTAAGGAAGGTTGTCATTATGTGGAGAAGAAGGTACCTAAGTATATGTTTGATGTACCTTTGGATGATAATGAAAATGTTGAAGAAATATATTGGGGAGAACTAAATAACTGTGTCAGTGATTTCTTTCTAAATAATGGTGACATAGACCCTAATTGGTCTAGAGAAGATTTACTTGTAGACACCATGGGTACAAAATGGAGAAACCGAAGTTTACACTATGAACAAAATGAGTCCATTTTCGGAGCTCATATGCCACAAACGGGCAGCCAGGAGAAGGCTTTTGTCAACGTGCACGTCATGAACGAAATGGTTCCACTCTTACCCAAACAAAAGCACACATTCATGCTCAAATCATTTTCATCATATGCTTTTCTTCTTTTCCTTTAGACAAAATGTTATAACCTCTTTCAAGGTATAACATAATTACAAACCATCATGTATTATCAAATCTCCACAACAATTCAAAAATCAATAATTCAGATATACACACACATAGGCAAGCATTTGCCCAATCAAATAATAACTATAAATACATTACCCACCTAATTTCGCTTGAAAATCCAAGCTTAAGATTGCCTTTCCTCTTGATCTTGAGTAAGGTTGTCTTGATTCCCTTTAAATAAACCAATTTCTATTTAATCCCAATTCAAAGAAAATTCATAAAACTTTAACAATAAAAAAAAATGCTAAAATTAAACTATTACCTTTTCAAAAATCTAAACTTTCGGGTCAACTTTTCATGATCATTTTGATCAAGTAAACGAAGAAATTTGATAACAATTTCTTCTAAAAAAAATGTTCCCCATTATGTTAAGTTTCTAATGACACCAAACTCATTCAATTTGGTTCAGAAATATGGAAGTTATACCCCAAACATGTTGGGAATGTCCTTATTCTGAAACAATATTCTATACTCAACTTCAATCCAAACATTGAGAACCTTAGAGACTGAATCAAGACTTTATTTCTTCATAAAACTTATAGCCCTATGTCTCTAGTATACTCCAAATAAAAAATAACTCCATTTGGATCACTACCAAAAAAGTTATGCTCAAAATACTGAAGTATGTTTGGTCCTGGAAAGTTCGCTGCAGCGAACCTTTCCAGAAAGGAAAAGTTCGCTCGAAATCTTACAAGTTAGCTGCGGCGAACCCCCGAGTTGGCAGCGGCGAACTTTGATAGAAGCATACGCAGAACATGTTTCATTTTTCAGATTTCTCACACCCAACTTCTTACACCAAACACATCTTATACAAAAATAATCCTTTCTACCTCATTTCCAACTTCATTTCAACCTAAAATCATTCACAAATGCATTTCATAAGCTATCCTTGTTCATCAACCAAAAGATTAAAACATTTTCATATACCATTCATCAATAACTTCTTAC
>JAOTAX010000197.1:31884248-31901239 GCA_025629825.1 Erythroxylum guanchezii
AAAATATATTAATACAGTCCGAATCAATCCGAAGTTTCATTAAACCAATTTACCCGGAAAATGCCATGAATGCATGCTAAAATACTTATGCACAATTAATAAGCAAATAATAAACATAATTCGTACTAACTTCCGTTAATATTCTAACCCCTAATTTGGGGCGTTACAATGTATATACCATTAATATTATGTATAATATGGATCACACATGAATGGTTATTCTTGTTCATTTAAATTTATGCTAGGATTCTATTCAATCAAATGCACCACAATCAGTTTCTGCATCTGAAATTGTAAAACAATTTCTTGCTTTACAAAGTTGAATTTTCTTGTTTAATGAAAAAACAATAACATAGCAACCTACATAAAGTGCTAACATATCTGCTTCTCTTATAAGATACTTTTCATTCTGCAGGATTCAAATCAAATTGAATCACTAAGCTACTTTTTAGAAAACATTCTTGATGGGTGTATTTCTCTATCTACAGTTGATATCAAAGTATGTACATCTATTTTTTCAATATATTCATATATTGTGTAATCCACTTATTGAGTTTATTTAATTAAAAGATGATAGAGCTACAATTTATCAAACTGAAATAGACATTATTTCCTCAGCTCAAATAACACCCGAAATTTTCAAAATGAAGAGACCAATATCAGAAACTTCTGAAAATGATATGCCTTTATGTGATTTAATATCACCAAAAATGTCTTCAACTAGGTTGACCACCAAAATCAAAAGAGAAAAGTTAACTTAACTATGAAATGTTCAAGAATGACCAATTTTTGGTCAGCTACTTTTTGTTTAGTAAACTATCTATCTTTTGTACTTGTATAAATATGGCTCTCATATTTTATGATTCATTTGGTTTGTCAGATTCCTATTTTATCATAATCTTATTTTATGACATGCAATATGTAAATTTTGTACTTGTATTTGTCTTTTAATTCTGTAGTTAAAATTCATTATTTACTTTGTAACAACCCGTACAAAGCACGGGGTTCAGAACTAGTTTTTAATAAGATGTACAACCTTTTTTTTTAAAAAAAAAACACCATTTGCCAAAATCATCCCTATTCCTCCAACTTTCTTCACAACCTCCACTTTAGCAGCCGTTGAATTGAGCCCTCCAGCTTTCTTCACAACCTTTTTTCGAGATTGCTCTTGGCAAAATATAGTGTGTTTCAGGAGGTTTAGAATGTGTTGAAGGTTATGAAATGCAGGGATGATAAGGCTCTTGAATTGTGACATGTTAGCATCCATAATTGTGTGCCCGATGCTTTGCTTGCAATTCGTTGCTTGATACGCTGGCAAAGACCAGTAAAATAAAGAGTCCGTTCCGAGTGCCAAGTGTGTAACCAAATGGTTAAATGTTAGTTAATGGGTTGTAAAGGTTGAAGTTTATAAAGGATTTTCTTTATTTTTTACGCTAAATTAAAGACTAGAACTAAATCATATGGCGGATTGTGATGTTTTAAATTAAAAAAAAAATCTTTGAAATTTACAAGAGTTCTGTGGTGTTGTTCGGAAGCATAACAATAGTAGTGCACCTTAACAAGGGGCCAATTAAAAGATGTGCCTGAACATGTACGTCACACTTGTCTCAGCAGCAGCCTGATAGAACAAAAAACGCACGCTGGCGTTTCTTTTCTTTGTGAAGTCGCACAAGTAACAAATACAAACGCGCATGGAGCAATTGAATGCTGACCCGCCTTTCAGTTGTTAAATGGAGAGTCCCACCTCCCAGTGGCAGTGGTTCATAAAATTCAATCCTTTGGTTCATCAAATATCCTGAACGAAATTATCCATTTTATTTTTCTATCTTCACTCTTAACAAACGCTTGAACATGGTTTGAATAGGGACATGAGACCTAAATAACGTATTAAGGACGGGAATTACACTTACATACATAATGTGTTTGCTCCATAATCATTTCTGCAAACAACAAATATCTGAAGAATAAAATCCTTTTGATCCTCCTCATCAAAGATCTTGGACCAATTTGTCACTGTACCTTTAACTGTTAACATCAAATTTGTTATTTCATTCTACAAAAAAGGTGAACATGGTATGGCTGTACAACGCTGGCCGTATAACCTATTTTATTGGACTAAGGACAGGAAATTAGATTTTACATGAATTTGTGAGCTCCATTGCTCAAGAGTTGGCTTCATTTTCTGTAAACAACAAAAGAGGTTGATCTCTATCCAGTATTTTGAGATGTTTATCTATCCACTGAACTCTATTCGACACCTGAAAACTCATCCTCATGTGATGCAGAAATCCCTTTTGGAACTCCAACTCTCATCGGATGCCCAAGCTTCTATAAAAATTTCAAACGATATGACCACTAAACATAATGCACCAAAAAGGAAAACACATCGATAAAGCTCCTTGGAGCATACCTCATGCTGAATTGGTTTCCAACTTCATTGATGGCGCCATTGCTCCCACATTGAATCTGCTTTCCACTAAACATAGAAGGCCTTTCTTTCCCTAGCTGCGTTACCTAAGAGAAGAAATTAGAATCTAATTTTTGGCAGCAAGTGGAAGAAAAGACTCCCGATTCTTAAGATAGAGAGGTTGACCAAGAAAGCAAACAAATTTAGAGCGAGAGCAATGATGCTCCCTGAAAGTTCCTGTGCTTACCTTGTTGTCTGTTTGCAAAGTATTCAATATATTTTCTTTTGAGCCCTTAGATCAATGAAAAATTATAAACCCGATAAGCAGAACAGAAATTGTGATCAACAATATATTTTGTTTCTATTAAGGAAAGACTTAGAAGGAACAAAGAGAACCTTTAAGGAAATGCAACTTGGGCGAGGCAATTGCAACTGAGAACCACTATTGGGCTGGACCTCCGAAGTCAGGGAGAGCTAGCATTTATCAACGAGAGAAACAAGAGTCTTAGGGAATTATATTTAAGGGGCTAAAGAGCATCATGTCACCTCACACGACAGCACCATGCAAGATGCATTTTACAGTCTGAACTTGTGAGCATAGAGGTAAAACATCTGTCCAGCATTACCTTGTTGAAAAGTTCTACAGGTGGATTGTGCTGATCTTTTTTATCTGTATGTAATTTAACTTCCTGCAAAAACCAACACTTATGTTGTTCCAGACAATTCAAATCTTTTGGGGAACACATAGCAACAAGCAGAACCAAAAGAATACCACTGGCACCGTAGGCTCCCGCTTGCTATTTCGGAAAACACCAAGATCTCCTTTACTTGAAAGTATCTGAATTCATATGTTAGAGAAATATTTAATTCCATAATTGAGCAAACATCAAATCTTCCATAATTTTTACATTACCTTTTTATTTAGGGGACGAGCTCTAAATAGATGTGTTGTACTAAATGCATCCTGCTTGGGTGCATCCATTGTGCTTGATTTGATAGTTGGGACTCTTAAAAGTTTTAGGTAAATGCTGTTAAGCATATTATACATGGAATCAACATTTTCAATTACTTGTTCAAAGCTTGATATAGAGACTACCTTCTAGAATCTCTCTTTCCATTTGCTGCAACAGCTACAATACCATGTTTATCCAACCCCTGAAGTATGCAAGATTCAATGTACCCATTTCAAATTTACAGATGGTCTGATAATAAATTGTTGAGTAAACAGCAAAAAAATTTTAAAAAAAAGACTGATCATCTGCAATTTTAAGCAACCTTGTAGGAATCATTCAGCTGGATTGAGGAAGATGAAACTCCAGAGCTATGCTGCATAGCCCTCTCCAAGGTCTTCAGGTGAAATTCCTGATCAACATAGCCTAATGTCAGATACAAAATCAAAGACAAGAGACTTGTTACTGGAAACAGTTCAAGGTTTTATCAAAACATAAATAAACCCCCAAACAGAAATACCATAAGCAGACACAAATTAGATATATGCATCAAGGCAACTTTATAGAAGTTTTTGCACACTAACTTGAAATTCTGGCAACTTTGGAGTGCTTTTCTTTGGAAGAGACAATGAAGGAGCTTTCAAGATCTGCAAATCAATAACAGATACGTTAGGGTATGCAATTGACCCAATTGCAATATAGATCTCCTGCAGTAATTTTCAGATACCAACTTTTCTGTTCAGTGGGCGTGCTTTGAAATTTTGAGCCCTAACTGTCACTTGATCTTGGATTGCATTACTCGTAGGCCTGGATTATTAAGAAGTTAAATCCTGCAAGATATTATGACAGACAGTTGTTGATGCATTAACCACCAAACCTCATCCTTTGCGCCCTTTGAGCTGTTTCAAGTTCTGGCTCCCTTGGAATAGTAAGCCTTAGTTTTGCAATAGAAGTAGCTTTTTCAAAATTACCATCCTGCAATATCACATAAAAATTCTGATTAAAGCTTGTTCTAACTGTTAAACCTACTCACAACAAAGACACGGAAAGAAAATTGAAATGCAATAATCAATTTGCTCAACCCCTCGCCCTTTTGCCTGTAAAGATTTCCCAAGAATAAAACACTCCTCAAAATGTGAAGCTTCCATTTTGGCAAAATTTATGTTTCCCCGCACCGCGAATATTATAATTACGAGAGTTTCTAGCTTTCCCCTTTTTGGTTTGTGATAACATTAGGAACTATTAATTACGATAAAATTTTGAAGCTCTAAGCTTCCAAGCTCAAGGGAAGTGGTAATTCTGCTGGGGTTGAGCAATAATTTGTCTAGCTCTCCTACATCCATTATATTCTAAATATCAAGTAGGTGAAAGAAATAAAAGCCATGATAGAATAAATTCAGGCAACTTAAATATCAGGGATACCTTGTTGGGTGCCTTGTGGAAGAAATCAGTTTGCTGTTTTATATCACCGACCTGATAAATAAATCACAAAAGGAAGTTTGAACAATTTCAGTTATGAGAACTACTAACTGCCCGAATGGCAGTTGGCAGGAATAATGCAATTCACCACCATTTAATGAACTAAGTTAACTCATCAACCCTACTTATTTTGCAAACAATGTTTGCAAAACACTAACACACACACGAGAAAACTTGCAGTAACATTTATCATTTAGAAATTGTTCACTCGTAGGCATTACAAAGATAATACTAATCCCATGAAAGGACTACTACTTAGGCATTCATTTACAAATCATCATTCACCCGCGCAGCTAACCTTCAACGAAAGACTACCCAAAAATAACCAGTACATAGATGACCAAAATGTGAATACCTTACATAACAGACCGCCCTCTAGCTTCTGCCTCTTAGCAGCATGACTTTCAACCAAAGAAGAAAGACCCAAGCTTCTGTCCTTTTGAGCAAAAAACATCTGAAATCTGATAATCAGGCAACATAATAGTAAGAAACAGTCAACACAAAAACACTATAGATTTCAACCAAATATATCTTCTCGAAATACTGCTGAATCAACTGCCTGTCTTAATGTTTGATGTATGAACAGAAAACAAATCCCTATGGCAGATACATACAATAACATAAGATAAAATGCATGAAGTACAAAAGTACAGAGCATAATATTAAACATGCCCAAGCAAAATAGAAAACAATTTAACAAGTTGGGTATTTCAGTTTAAGGAGCTGATGTCACTTTTTCAGAATATTATGTGCAAACAAGTATTTTCATGTTATGACACAATAAAATAAAACAAAATCAGTTCAAAAATCACCTGGAAAGAGCAACTTGAGGAGCTCGATATTGCTTGGCCAATATGCTAGCAGTAGGTTTCATCAAAGTTGAACTTCTAGGAAAATTTGGCTTGGCACTTGACTTCACCTTTGCTTTAGGTTTAAACTTAGATCTGAGATTGTAACCTACAGGCAAGACAAGAGGCAATATAAGAAGCAACCAAACTTAAAAACAACAAACATGATATCATTCTGGGCAGCACACATGATTATTATATAATAGATGTCAGCTTACATAAACAGCTGATGCATAGAAACACATAATAATTATTTCAATCATTGTTGTATCAACAATTCTGCTGAGACAACTTATTCACAATGGTTGTTACAGTATAAATTATCCAATGCAAATTCTCAAATTAGAATCAATTTTAATTCGGAGTAGCAAGATGTAAGAAGGCAGAGACTCCTCCACATATTCCTCACATTCTGAAGTGAACATATGACACTTCAAAGTAAAGCACACTGTAGTTTGCTACATGGTCTGGGTAAAAGTGATGATACTAGTTCTGAATTCCTACTTGTAACCATACCTCAAAATATTTGATCTTGGATTGCCAACTAATTAAGAAGATTTCTTCCTTAGGCCCGACAAGTTTGTTTAAGGTCAAGAAAATATTCACGAGGTATAATAATATCAGAATTCGGAAGTTCAAACTGGTTATATAATCAATGGTTAGGGTGAGAGAACATAATGTTTTACGTAAGCGCTGAACTTTATGTCCCAAACTTCCCCTCCAATCATTACACTCTTTCCTTTCATACTGAAACAGATAATAGTGCAATATTTTTCACATGAAGTGGGATTTATTTTTACTCCTGGTAAGACACTATAATAGTCAAAGGACGAAAATAGGTATTATAACAAAATCAAAGGTTAAATATTCATTAGCCAAACACCCCTAATTATTACCTCCAATGTCCATCTCTAATATGGAAACTTCTGGGCCCTGACCACCACCACATTCAACATCAATCACAGCTTCCTGATCTTCAACCACTTCATCGTTTGTAGAGTGATTAATGCCTTCGAAGATGATCTCCTCTCTCAATAACAACTTTGCTACAAAAGCTGATACACAACAACAAAAGAACTCGACACTTAAATATTTCAAGTGAAAAAATGGAAAACAGGTTTAAGCTAAAAAATTAGGGATTTTTAAGAACTCACGAGACGGAGGATAGCTCAGAGCAGACTCGAACCAACGCTCCGCCTCACGCGCATCCGCAAGTGACTCCTCGTGAGTGAAATCGAAGAACATTGCAGCATCGAACTCGTAATAAGGATCGATTTCACGCGCCTCGAACACTAGCTCCACCTCCATGTCCTCGTCTTCCATTTCACACACACACACACTCTCCTTCTGAAAACTTGAACTTTCTCTCTCTAGAATCGACGGCGTCGATTTCGCGGAGAGCTTACTTAGCTCAGTATTAGTGCGCCTACTACAGTCTACAGTACTGTAGCATCCGAGGAAATAAAAAGTTCGTATTTGTTTTTAGTTTTCATGATATTTATTTTAAAATAAATAAAAAGGATGCAACGATTTACAGGTCAGGTACAAGCATCTGCATCGCACAGCCGGGGATTTGGTGGGTTCAAATTTCCTTTTATGGGGTTATTTATAGCGTTGGCCTTTCTAACGATCGGCGAATTTGAACTTATAGGACGCTTTTGCCCCTGGTGATTTGGTGGTAGGATTTTGGAGTTGAAACATGTAATTTGGCATGGTTAAGAGGGGTAAAAAGGTCCAATAAAATGAACTATTGGGACGTTGCTTGAAGAAGGACAAGGGGTCTACTGTGGAGGGCATGATACTAAGCATCGGGCGGCGAGAAACTGTGGAAGCGTCTGAAATTTCGGCGCGTAGCTGAGTTGCCCTTGTGGTTGGATAAAATTATCGAGAGTGCCACTAACGGTTTTATTCGTTTGTCTGGTACGTGGGCCTTGGGGTGGGGGTGGCCCTCCCAATGCAAATTCAAAAATTGAGAGGGAGTGCGTTACGAGGGCAGAAGTGGAATATACAACAATCTTCGGATGTGATAAACGAAACTACAAAAGTTTTGGTCAACCATATATTTATTGATACGAAACTTTTGGGGTAAAATCTGCATTGAAATCAATGAGGAGGATTTGTACACCAAATAAATGGTAATTTAATTTGTTCTAAATAACTATTTAGTTTTTTTCTCAAATCTTGCATTTACTGCATTGATGTTGTTATTTGTTTATCCATTTGATACTTAAGAAAATCAGAAATTATTCCTGAGTTGAGCTGGACATATACATGGCACAGCGCGGTTATTCTCATTTTCGTGTACCGCCTTGTACCCTCCCTATCCTAGACCAATTTCATTGTTTCTGTTTTCATGTGCCTCCCAGTGCCCTACCCATCTCATTTATAATTGATCTCATATAAACACTCAAATTAACTTTGTAAATTAATAACATTTTAATTGTTGAATAGTTTAAAAGGAGTAGTTTGAGAGGGAGTGGGAAAGAATTGTCCTAACCCTAAAAAACTTTTTGGATAAGATGAAGAGATGTAATAGCTAATTAAGTAGTCTGTAATTATGTGGAAGCCTGCGAAAAAACGACACAGAGAGAGTTTAGAGCCCCCCGGAACGTCACTTACTTTTGGCAGCAAATGGCAAGAGAGTCCGCAGGAGCTAAACTGCTGAAATTGTCTTATTTGTGCTAACAAACTGAAATCTAAGCCTGCACTGTGGTTGTGGAGTAGGACAGTTAAGCAAAGTAGCTGGCAGGAGAAATATGATGTTTTGTTTTGTGGGACGCTTCTACATGTTTAATTTTTTACTGTCTCAATCCAAAGTCTTGTAGATCCTGGAGTGGTAAAGAAAAAGGAAAAGTAAGTCATTTTTTGATGTTTTAGGAAGAAGAGAGAGAGTTGAAATTGGAAAGTTCGGTACTTTAATACTCATCAGTGCTTCAGAGGAAGTAGAGTAGTAGTGGCAGAAGCTATTAAATGTTGTGTTTACGCATTGAAGACAACGCTCATTCAATATCGCATTGTTGTCACATTGGAATTGGACGATGTTTCTCTCTCCTGAAACTTTGGTCGCCCTCGCGCACTGACAACAATTACCCAGTCTCGTGTCGTCTCGTGATGGACATGGATTGGACAACTATGCGTCTATGTGCTTGGAAACTCGGAAGATGGCAGAAGAAGCAGTGCCGTAGAGCTTGCCCTGGGCCTTAGCTATGCCCATATGGATTCGGATTTGATGCGTGAAAAGCCTTATTTCTTTCACACCCTTTTCAACTTACTTTTCCTGAGATTTGGGCTCCAACTCTCTGGTCGGTCCTCCAATTGGGTACAAGTAGTGAAGTCGATAGGTCTGGGAACGTGAGTACCAGTATTTTTAAGGAAAATACATTGTAATAAGTGAAAAACAGATGACGTTGGATTACAATTGTAACTGCATCCTGAAATTTGTGAGTTCACTGGAATTTCAGAAATTGCGCCCCTCTCCAACGGTTGAAATTGTTGCTGTAATTTAAGATCTTGGGTGTATAAGATATTAGCTAGTCCTCTTTAAATATTTAACTTGATCCATCAATTTTAATTAGCACCATATACTATAATTTGTTCAATAGAAATTAAACTTCACTTATAATAACATTTCAATAAAAATTTTGATTGAAATGTGAGATTTAAAAAAGTCAAATAATACGTAACTTTGTTTCTAATTAATAGAAAAGTAAAATATCGCATTAATAATTTTTTATTGATTTCTTTCAATTATTATTTTAACGACTTCTTCAGTTGCGGAGGAAACATAAAAAAAGGAAAAGATTCCATCAATCAATAAGTGATTCTTTGCCATTTAAAAGGTAGTATGAGAAGTTAACACCAAATGGAGCCTTGCTGTCTCGTAAATACAAACTGTCTCGTCTAATCTTTCCGATACTACAAAACTACAAATGAGATAAGATGGTACCTGGTGCTATTATATACATGCTTGTACAAACTTCGCAAAAATTTATTCAGTTTGACATATTTAACTATAAAAATTTTAATCTGTTTAATTTTTTGTCAATTTTTAATAATTTAATTCAATTTAATCGGTTTAACTGATTCGATCATAAAAATTTTAAATGGATTAATTTTTTGTTCGATTTACTTTAATAATTATTATTAGTTGCGTCTAAATACACAATACTACATTTCATAAACCATAAAAAAAGGAAAAAAAAAAGAAAAGAAAATGGACATGATATTGACAAATTTGTATTTTCTGCAGTAGTCTGAATTCATACAATTTCTTTTTCTTTTTTCTTGTTTCTTCTAAGCAATTAATGAGTATGATGGATGGCATAATGGTAAAGCATGCAAGTTGTTGCGTGATAGGGCTATACGCATCATACCATTCTCTGCAACTCAGAGGGAAGGAGACAATTCCTCCAAATTTCAGCTGGAATTTTGCGAAGGCATGGAGCCAATACTGTAACCATCAATCGCCGCAAGATTCATGCATCACCCATTTGTCAACACATCAACATTCAAGAGCGATATGTTCCAATAAAGAAAGCTATGTATTATTTGTGTTCTGAAATGACCCTCCATAAAAGACTTTCCTTCACCAACCTTCTTTCTTTCTTTTCAGAAGGATTTCCAACTTTTGTTTCCTCTAACTATATACCGGAATCTCATTCCATATCCAGAATTTCTCGCATGATAAGATTTAAAGAGGGTACGGACTCCGGTTTGTGGAGCTATTTAGTTTCTATGTATCTCCCTGCCCTTTATTCACTACACTAAACTAAACTAGTTAAATCACGTGCTACCCAGAACGCACATATTCAATTAAAATTAAAATTAAAATAACTGAAAGGTCAACTACTCATTGCTGCTGATGATGATCCTATTATGAATGAAGCTCGTTTGATTACGGTTCCGGCTTAGCTTTAACTTAATCACCACGCAATTATGACGAGTGCATCTGTCTTAAAGGACACTTTACTTCTTAAAGCTGAAACGGACCCCACATTAAAGAAAAAAATTTACAAATACCGTGAGAGGAGAGGCTGTGACCTGTCGCCTAAACAAAACATTCACAACCAAAAGGGCTCAGAAGATCCATAATTATTGAACTTATCATCGAGGTCATCATCATGTGTGATTCTACTTGATACGAATGATTCCTAGACCGTCGTGGGGTCTTTGTCTTGCTAGAAATGAAATGGGGCATTTGTGCTTCTGGTGAATGGAAGAAGAGACAAAGTTACAAAGCTAGTTGATTGTGACCTCTTAATTTGCGGAGATTCCTAGTGTAATGGCAACTATGCTTTTCGAATGCTATATGTATGAGATGAGTTCTGTAAGTTCTTTGATGACGATTAAACCTAAACCATACACAGCTTTTACACAACTAGGCATATGAATAACTCCAAACTTTAGTATATACATACCCTGTTTGGCAATCAGTTAGCTAATTCCAGCGGTTAGTTAATAGCATATTAATATAATTAATTTAACAGCAGATAATATCATCTATTTATTTAAAGATGTTTAGTAAAATTAATTATTTGATATTAACTATTTATGTGTAAAATGATTTATAAAGACTTGACCTAAAAAAATGATTTATAAAGACATGAGTATTATATCTTAGTATTTATTTGAGTATTTTTATAAGAATTTAGATAAAGCAAAAGAAGTCAAGAATATCATTTAAAGCAAATGTTTATAATAAATTAATAATCTAAAAATAGCGTCTAACTGTCATTAAACTAAAAGCAATATTATCAAAAGTAGATGTCATCTCTCGAGTTTTTAGTTCTTCAACACGTTTTGTGTAGAGTTAACTTCAACATCTTCAAATATATCTGGAGGTATAAATTCAGAATATTGATCGATGATGTTAAAAGCTGAGTCTCCAATTATACTTCTAATATAGTTATGCAATACAAAAGTTATACAAATTATTCTATTTTGATCTATCAATGAATACTTAGGCATTTTCTCTAATATCTTTCATCGAGCTTTAAGGACATCGAAAGCCCTTTCAATACAATTTCTCAATGATGAATGAGCTCGATTTAAAACTTCTCGAGATCCTCTTAGGTTTGCACCATGAAACTTCCATTGATGATATCTTATCTTTGGGTAAGGTATCAAATATCTTTCTCTTTCTGAGTAACCTTTGTCAACTAAGTAATATTTATTTGAGTATCCATAGAGGCAATCTAATTAATATAAATGATATAATAAAAAATCTAAATCATGAATAACAAATCCTACTAATTTTAAAATTACCTGCCGGTGGTTTTAAAAATTTAAATCTCGGATTATCGATTGTATGAAGGAAAATACGAGAATCATGTGTTGATCCCTCCCAACCTACTAAAACATAAGTGAATAGTAAGTCAAACTCATATACTACCAATACATTTGTAGTCATTATTTCTTTCCGTCCCTTATATCGCATTTGATCTTCCTTTGCAACAACTACCGCTATATGTGTACCATCAACATATAGCTCCAATGCAATCCTAATATAAAAATAATAATTATAAGATGATAAAACAATCATTTTCAACAAAAAGATATAATGAAGGGGGAGAGGAAAAGTTTTAGGTTATTGGGAAGAACCCTGGCGGGTTGGTAACAATGGGTTGTTGTGAAGATGAGGTTGATTTGTAGTTCTTTTGAAGCTCTTTTTAAAGCTCCTACGAATGCCAATATAGGTGTATTCTATCAATGAACAAGGCTTCAAACTTAGACGAGGACATGAGCACATTGGATATAGATGTTGAGAAATATGGGAAGACTAATCAAGAAGAGAGACAAACATTAACAGAAAAGCTTACGTAATTGTCTTCAATCTTGTCGGTTGATACACCTCTTGTGAAAATATACTAATCTCACAATTTTAGGTGCTACTATTCCAAATCAAAGCAAGGCCATGTAAGGCAATGTTATGAAACAAAGTTAATGAAGAAATTGGAGGTGTTGAGAAATTTGGGAAGACTTATAAAAAAGAGAGACGACAATAAAATAAAAGTTTACTTACCAGTCTTTGGCCTTGTTTGACAATTAACTAATTGCATTAGCTGTTAGCTAATAGCTGATTTTATTAGCAGATTTAACCAACCAATTGTATTAGCTGTTTGTTATTTAATGTTTGATAAAATTAGCTATTTAGTATTAGTTGTTTATGTGTAAAATGACTTATGAGGATATAACTTTAAAAAAATTATGAGGGTATAAATATTATATATCTTAATATTTAGTTAAATATTCTTATAAGAATTTATATTTTAAATATTTAATTTTATAAATATTAAATGGTAGTGACCCGTACGTAAGTGAGAGGTAAGAGAAGTCAAACCAGAGAGACATAGCATGGAGAGAAGAGAGTGTAGGACATTATAGGAAAAATCAATCAATTGTTGTGGAAACGCTGCTCACAAGCAGCTTTTATAAAATTAGCTGGTTGGGTTGAATCAACCAATGATTCAACTTAACCAGCTAATAACTAAACATAATCAATAGTTGATTGACAGAGTCAATTAGCTATTTTATAGCTAATCAGCCATTTGTCAATCAGTTATTTTATAGCTGATTAGTCAACATCCAAACATAGCCTTTAACCTCTTCAGTTGATATACTACTAATCTCACAATTTTAGATGGTAACTACTAATAAAATTAAATTTGTATGTGTGATTAAAAGAATGAAATTGATCAAAATAGGATAAACTTATATTTATTTATTTTTATTTTTATTTCTATCTCTACTTATTTCTATTTCTATTTTTATATTTTTAGTGATTTGTAATAACATTGGGATAAAATCATATTTTTGTTCATTAATTTTTCAGCTGCTGTTTAAAAGCTCCTCTATCAATCCACTAATTATCAAGAATGATTATTGGTTGTTTGATACGGTCAAATACTTAAATACACCTTAATTCGCCAAAAAATAGTTAATCAACTAATTTTCTAAGTAAGGCATTCTTCTTGCAATTTGCATTAATTTTCATGGATTTCAATACTGCGGCATTATTTCACAAAATAAAGCAATTCGAAGTTTCAATTGCCAAAACGTATACGGTTCGTCTTCTTCACATGCCATTCTTTACTTTTCCAATAAATTTAAACGAAATTTGTATTTAATTCACATATTTTTTAATACAACTTCCACGGAAGATAGACGAGTAAAAATGTTAATTCACGTACGTTTTTTTTATAGAACTTCCACGGCAATCAAATATAACATTACATTACATTTTAAATTTGGAAATTGTAGTGTTGATTCATGAAGAATAATAGGACCTTGGTGCACTGTCTGATTTATAGGAGACTAATTTATTATATTTCTTATTGAGAAAACATCTAATACACGTGAATACTCAGATTCAAATTTACGGTCATGTCATAGAAAAATGGAAGATGTGCGCAGGATAGAAAGCTGAATTAACTTCAAAGAGATCTGCTTTATGTCCAAATTCCAAATCTGCCTTAATATAATAATCAAAAATAATATTTCCATAAAGTAAAATGCTAACAAACTCTTTTCCATGAAAAATCCCAACGACTGCATCCAATACGCTCCCCTCGAACAAGGAACGGCGTTGTGTGTACAACAATACAACAAAATATATAAAATGTGACGCTAAAAATTCAAATATCAACTCCAGAGTCCAAAAAGACAGGGAATTTAACAAACACCAACCATAACCATCTCCTCCACACGACACCACCCACCGGCTATCTCCCTGTACATGCATGGTCCGCTCGACCCAGATTATGACCCGTTTAATCCAACCCATTTAGCCAATTAACCATTCCACCAGACTTTCCCAGGTTAAACTTTCAGATGCCTCTGCCTTCGCCAGCATGACCCAGACCCGGTTCACCCGGAGCCCCGACTCAGACGAGCTCTCAACAGCGACCTCTACTCGCGACGGTGGCGGTGGTACCGCCATGAGAATCATAGTACCGTTACAGGGGGTAGTTCAAGGCAGTGGTGGGCTTTTCTTGGGTTCAGTGATACCTTGCGCTTTGTTTTACTTTCTTCAGCTTTACTTCAGACGTAACCGGAACAGTGACCCGAATGACTCCGACGACGGAAGCTCGCAGAACGAGACGACGGCGGAGCTTACTGGGCTTCCTAGGACTTTCTCGAGGAATCTACTGTCTCCGAGAAGTCCTCGAGGACCTGCGTATTTGTCTGGTAGAGTTAATGCCATAGTGAAGAGTGGTGAGTCTACCGAAGATGCTGGGTTGAGAAAAGTGTTGGAGGATCATTACGACGCGTCGCTTAACCCCAGTGGTGTTATGCAACTCGGAATGGCTGAGAACAAGGTGAGCTTTGTTTATGGGTTTGGCTTTTTTCTTTTCTTTTCTTTTATGTGTCTAATTAATGTTCGTATGTGTTTTGTAGTTGACGTTGGATTTGGTCAACGAATGGTTGGTTGAGAATGGAAGAGAAGCGATGCTGTGTTATGGAGGAAAGGGGATGAGTGTTCGTGGTTTTGCTACTTACCAGCCTTTTGATGGATTGATGGAGTTGAAAGTGGTAACCTTTTTATCTCTTTATTTTTTTTAACTTAACAACGACATTGTATTAGGCTTGTCAGTTCGGTTTTGGCATATTTGTCTATGCTGCGCTGTAAACTTACATATTCTAGCGATAATTGTGAGACTTAGTCATGGTACATTGGAAAAGATAGAAATGTCAGAAATTGTGTGGTCCTTCATTTCTTTCTATTTGCTTCATGATTTGACGAAATGTGATTAAAAGTTTCTAAAGTTTCAGTTTTTATTTAAGGAATGTAGTATCTTCTTCATCATGAATGTTTCATACCTTGGTTTGTTTCATAAGATGGCTCACAGACCACCTAATGGCCGAAGTCTGACTATTAGATTTTAGATAGAGGAAACCTTTGTCGATGGTATCCTTTGATCAGATCCCCAAGAATGAAGTTGGATGTGTGTTCTTGACCATTTCCATACTCGTGAAATTGTTAATCTTAAACTCTAATTGCTTAGATGGATGTATCACTCAAAACTATCGAAACAATGGAGTCATGCATTAGATGCGCCCAAAGACCAGAATGGTTAATATAAGTTCCCTTTGTTCAAGAATAGTTGATGGGAATGTTTAAAAAGTGAATCTTGCTTGATGAACTATAATTGTCATCTTCAACCAGAATTCCTTTTTCTAGACTGCTATTCTCATTTAAATTGACTTTCAAACATATCTTTATTATCTTTCCTTCCAAGTATGTAAATGCATTTACATGGAGAAAGCCCCACTTCCATAAAACAGAGAACACTAGTATTTAACAGAACACCATAAGCATCCCTACAAATATACCAGAAGCATCCTAGAAGTCACCCCCTTTTTGGAAGAATCTTATGTAGTTATACCAACTGAAGGAAGAATGTTTATGCTACATCTGTGGACAGTTCATTTAAAGTTCTGCGGAAAAGGAATTTATTATTGGATCCGTGGATACTACTTGTATCTGCATTTAGAATAAATGTCTCTTTCTAGCTCTTGCTCAATTTGCCAAAATTGTGTTTTTTATCAATTGGTGGCTGACCTGGGGCTTCATTTTATCAATTTCTGAATCTCTGTTAAGTTCATCATGCTTGTGTTCTTGCATTTGTAAATCAAAAAGTATAGTCCTCGAGTATAATTCCTGATTATAATGTTTTCTGGCCAACTTCCTGATCTGTGTATTTGAGAATTATCTGGCGATGCTTCAAAGAGTCATGTTGAAAATATGGATGATGTATCTAGGAGCAAGAAACTTCCTTGTTTTTTCTTTTCTGCAATTGGGCTAATCCTGTGGCAAAATGTCACATTCCTCTGTCATTATATTTCCTTAAAAATCCCAAGTTTTCCAAGTTTTCCTTTTCTGATACCAAGAGTCTTAGTTTCTTCGTAAGCCTTCATCTCATAGCTACTCCCTCTCAAGTTGATATGCCTCCTTCAGTGTTGGGTTTCAATTATTTAAATTTTCTGATACCTTTGTGCAAGGGACTGGTTACCAAGTTCATGTTACTTTAGGCCCATGGGTAATGAACTTTTCTCAACTTGTGGTCTTGTTTGGCAATCGGCTGATTGCATTAGCTGTTAGCTGATAGCTGATTCTATCAGCTGATTTGACTAGCTGATTACATTAGCTGTTTGTTACTTAATGTTTGGTAAAATTAGCTGTTTATTATTAGCTGTTTATATGTAAAATTATTTATAAGGACATAACTTCAAAAAAATTATAAGGGTATGAATTAACTTGTAAGTATTATTCAAAAAGTATATAAAATTGTAATATATTTTAATTTA
>JAOTAX010000197.1:31906785-31918484 GCA_025629825.1 Erythroxylum guanchezii
TTTTGTGAGCTTCTTACAAGACTCATGGAAAGACAACAAAAACCTACCTCTTCTTCTCCCTTGGTCTTAGCCGAAAGTCACCTTCCCTTCTTCACTTTGCAAGCACGACACCCTCTCCTCTCTTTTGGTTCTTGAAAACACGACAACTCTCCTCTTTGTTCTTGAAAGATAGCTTTTCTAACCTAATTAAAAACCTAACTAAAAAAAACACACTCTTCGTGGGCTTCCTCTAACCCAACCGAAAATACCCATTCCCTCTTCATTAACTCATTTATGCCTTCTTTCTTTTTGTTTTTCATTCTCATTTAATAAAACCTACCTAATGGACCTAGCCCATTTTCTTGTCTTTGTGTTTATCTTCTTACTAACCTAATTAAAAACTACTTACTAACTCACTTACTAACTTAACCTTAAGCCCAAATCTTCAAGCCCAAGTAGTTTCCCTCCTTAAAACCTTTCCCAAATTTTCATTTCCCTCCTTCCCATTTGAAAATTCATGGGCTCCCACTTAAAAGCCCAAATGCTCCCCTTTCTTTTTCATTTTAATAAGTCTTCTCTTACAAGACTTATACTTAAGCCCACTTAAGCCCAAGACTACCTAGTTTCCATCTTTCTCATGTAATTGCTATTTAAATGGACCCTAGCCCAAATGTTCTCTTTCCCCATCATTTAAATGACATTCCAAAGGGCTAAAAGCCCACGTAATTTTCCTTAAGCCTTAAAACCAATTACAACTTATACCAACTTATTCTTTTTACATTCTAACAATTTAAGAAAACTCTACTTGAACTAAATCCTTTCAATTATTTTTTTTTAAAATCCACACAAGCTCTGATTACATCTAATCCCCCATGTAATCTCATTAACCTAAACTCATAAAACCTTCAATTCTTTTTAATACTAACAATGCATCACAATTAATAAATTATCAACAAATCTAAGTTCACCAAATCCTTTCATTTAATAATCATGCAACTTAAGCCATAAAATCCTCAAAATAATTTAAACATGTCTTAAAATAATTTAGACATACTTATTACGAATCGGGGCCCAACAGTAACTCATCCAACAACGAAATCAACTACTTATCACCATAGAACTACTTGCTAAAGATAGAGCTGATGGTCCTATACGGCTGCAAGAGAAAACTCCACACAAAAGACAACTTAATCAACAGAATAAAACACCAACAACGCAGCCGCGGGTTCCAGCAAAAATTCCACTTGATTTTCTTTTATTTTTCACACACAGCTGAAACATACACAAATGAGAAGAAACAAGCCCTACACACACAAAATCCACGTCAGCCAAGGAAAACAGTACAACCATCCCCATTCTTCACGCAATAGAGATATTATTGCCTTAGATAATTCCTTTTCAAAATAGGGATAATATTAGTTACTTCCAATTCTAATTCACCTTCCAATTTCAACAAAATACCCAATAACCAATTTAGGCACATCAACAAAAGTCATTAGGAAAATTCCCATATCCAATTAAAATGCCAAAAATAAAAATAGGATATATTGAAAAATAAATCCTAGCAGTATTGATTCAACGAGAAAATACAAGCTATAAAAGGATAATGGGGATGAGAAAAGAAGGAGATGAGAGAGAGAGGAGGATTTCTTTTCATAACATATTGCATGCCCTTTCTGTTACGAATTTTTTCTTAAAATAGTGTCTGCATGCCCTAGTAGTACACACCATTTTTCCTCTATCCTATCAGTAGCGCATGTGGCATTGAGTACGAATTCATCTAGCTTCTTACGAGGGAACTTGGTCCTCAAACTTCGCTTTGGATTTTGTGGATCATCATTGGCAATGGGGCTTTGGGTTGTAGCATTTCCATTCACAATAGCAAACTAAATAATTAGGCCACTCTCTCTCATCTCAAGGATTAGGTGCTGATTAGAAGAAGATATAAACAAATAGTAAGTGGTCGACACCTTTCTCACTTAGAGAAATTATTACTCACGGGATATTATAGAAGAATTATGTAAACATAGCAAGACCCTTGACGTAGATGTTTAAATAAACAAGATGCTATCAATTGGAATTGAGATGAAGACCAACAATAAGCTTTTAAACAACTAAAAGGAGTTTTTATATCTGTACTTTTCACAACCTTTCATAATTGAGGTAGACGCATGTGGCACAAGCATAAGCTCCAATCTTTGACAAAAGAAAGATCCAATTGCATTTTTAAGCAAAACACTGACAATAAAAACACACATGATTCTCCATGTATAAGAAGGAATTCCTGGTAAGCAATAATTCCATCAAACAATGGCATGAGTACCTCAATGGAAAACTATTCAAGATACAAATAGACCTCCAAAGCCTCAAATACTTGCTAGAAAAGAGAATTATCCCCCATTTTCAACAAACCTGGTCACCAAAATTATTTAGGTATAATTTTGAAAAGAAAAATATAGTGGCTAATTGAATTATTAACTTTGATAGCCCCTCAAGTCCATAGATGAAATAAAAAATAGTTGAGAAGGAGATGCCACGATTTAAAACCTTATCAAGAGGTCAAGAATAGGAGAAGTAAATTTAAGCGCCTATAAATTGAGGGATGAATCATTTAGGTGGAAAGGGAGGATAGTGGTGGGCTTTGGCAACAAATTAAGAGAGAAGTTGATATCTATAAGACATGATGGACCTTGAAGAGGTCACTCAAGAATCATAAATACTATTAAGAGGATGTAAAACTAATTAGTAAGCTTAAACAGAGATGTTCAAAGTTATATGAAGATATGCACGATATGTCATAGGAATAAGTATGATAAGTATGAGAATGTCATGTATCCAAGGAAGTTACAACTATATCTATACAAGAGGGATGGTGGATAGAGTTGAGTATTAATTTTGTTGAAGAATAAATTTAGAATCAAATACTCTCATTTTATAGTCATTAAATATTCATATACAAATTAAGAGATAGTAAAAGTATTTATCGACTATAGATAAACAGAAGCAATTAGTAAGATTTTCAAAACTTATTTACGATGTTAGTGAGGATACAGACCAAAGAGACGGTCTAAGTGGATTCATTTAGCAAAATTGTGGTACAATACGACGTATCAAGATTTTCATGGCTATTTTCCTCTCATGTATGTCCTTTATTTTGTTGGAGACTCTCCAAACTTGACAATAGATCAAGATATGAAAGATTGGGAGACACCTCTTGTGATCGCAAAATTTTATCTTAGGGGAGCTTCGAATGAGAAAAGAGGTGAATAAAACAAGATCAAATAGGAAGTTTGAAGGAGGACAATAAGCATTGCTAGAGATCCACTCCTTCAGACAACACTCTTTATAGAAGAGAGTTGATTGTAAACTTTCTCTTCTGCTTGATAGCTCATACCAGATGATAAAAAAGATCGGCAAGATAGGCTACAAGTTTCAAATTACTTGTAACATTCTTGGTAGATCAGACATTCCATGTCTCACAATTTAAGGAACATGTTTCAGAACGAGAGCCGATAACAGCAAAGTTACCGGCAACACTCAAGCACACAGATAAAGCCCCGGTAGTTTTTTTGGATCGAAGAATGGTTAAATACCATAACATGGCGGTGATGCAACTACTGATGCAATAAGAGAAACTAAGGAGATAAAAGCTATAATGTGCTTTTCCTTAATGAAGTGTATGAACAAAATGCTTTGTTTCACCGTTAACAGACCATACGTGGATTAATCGTAGAAAATATGGTAAAAGTCTATTATTAGATATTGCCTGAGAATTGTAATTGCAGTGCAATATCTCCTTCATGGATGTTCTTTTACGACATACGATCAAAGAATCATTTTATTTGCAGAAAAGAATGGTTGTTTTTTCCAATATGCAACTTCCTAAGCTCTACACGACCGTACTCACCCACACCACCTTCACCTAGAACAACTATGATGATTCTGATCCTGATCTTATGGACTCAAGTACCTGAACAACCTCAGCCATGCTTGGTCTTCTTGAAGGGGCATCGTTTGTACAGATTAGCCCCAGTTTCATAACTTGTATCAATTCGGTCTCTGAAAAACCCCGCAAACTTCTGTCAAAACAATCTGAAGCAGAGCCAGTCTCCAACAACCGGTGAACATATTCACACAATACTACCACCTCATTTACTGTTGGGCTCTCCACTGGTTTCCTCCCGGTAACCAGCTCCAACAGAATCACTCCAAAGCTGTATACATCATATTTCTCACTCAGTCTCAGGCTTTGAGCCAACTCTGGTGCAACATAACCTACTGCATTATGGAAATTGGTTAACCCATAATTATCCAAAATAGGAAGTAACTTGCCCAACCCATAGTCAGACAACTTGGCCTCATAACTTTCATCTAAGAGTATGTTGGTGGATTTGATGTTGAGATGGAGTATTGGAGGTCTACAATCATGGTGAAGATAGGAAAGAGCCCTAGCTGTTCCAAGAGCAACTTGAAACCTTCTAGACCAATTTAGTTCACTGTTGCCAACCCCAGCACTGGTACCTGGAAAATTAAGTCCGTGTAGATTGTCATACAGATTACCGTTCGGAACAAACTCCGACAAAATTAGCTGCATCGTTGGAGACCAATAGTAACCTTGAAATGCAACCAAATTGGGATGTCTAAGGTTACCCAAACGTCCAATTTCTTGCTCAAATTCATCTTGACTTCTAATTCGACCGAGTGTCTCAAGCTTTTTCACTGCAATTGAGATGCCACCTTCAAAATTAGTTCTGTAGACTGTTCCAATGGACCCACCACCTATCATACATTCCTTGTCAAGCAATGCTTTGGTGCCTGAAATCCAATCTTCATATTTTGTGGGCAAACTCTTGCTGAATAGAACTAGCTTCCCAATTATAACACTTGAATCTGTCGAACCCATCGGTGTGCTCTCAACAACCAATGTTGCATCATCTTGCTTCCTGCTGCGTGCCCTGATGTTCATGAATGATACCACACAAACCCCAATAAGGATCAGTACAGCTGCAACAATTGCCACGATGACAGAATTACTAAGCACCTTGTTCTTCTTGGAAGCAGTGGTTGTACCATTCCTACCTTCTGAACAAGAAAGTTTCAAAGGGGGACCACAGAGTCTAGGATTGTCAAGAAATGCAGATGCACCAAATGCCTGGATTTTTGATAACAAAGGAATGGCACCCGAAAGATTGTTGGAGGAGAGATTCAAATGTGTTAAGTTTGCCAAGTTTCCAAGGGAATATGGGATCCCTCCAGAAAGTAAATTTTGTGATAAATCCAGAATTTGAAGTCTTGACAAGTTTCCTAAAGACTGTGGAATGCTACCTCTGAGCTGGTTGCTGTGTAGATCAAGGGCTTCCAAGGAAGTCATATTGTAAAGCGTATCAGGAATTTCTCCATCTAAATAATTATGAGAAACATTCCTGCATCAGCAGATCAGACAGTAAGACAAGTGTGTTAAGATTAAGCATGTTATTAAACTCTAGACACTTGAAGAAGTTGTTAAGACTCACAGCTCTCGAAGAAACATGCAATTGCTTATGGCTTTAGGAATTTCACCGACAAGATTGAGATTGTGTAAATCCAATACAAGAAGTAGATCAATCCCTCCAAGCTCTGCGGGGATTGTCCCATCTATTAAATTGTTGCCCAAGTTGAGAACCAAAAGCATCTTCAATTCCCCAACTGCAACTGGTATGCTCCCATTTAGCCTGTTAAACCCCAAGTTCAAGACTTTAAGATTTTTGCAGCTGGTAATGCTTAATGGGATCTCGCCTTTCAAATCATTACCTGAAGCATCAAAGAATTTCAATCCCTCACTGCAAGTTCCAGTTCCTGGTATCTCCCCTTGAAACCGGTTATAAGATACATTGAAATAGCTCATGTTTTGCAATCCAACAACCTCAAATGGAGCCAATCCTGTAAACGCATTGCTGCCGAGATCCAAAAAACTCAACCTCTGGCAATTTGGAATCTTATCCTGAACATTCCCAGTCAGCATATTACTCCTCAAGGACAGATAACGTAAAACAGGAAGTTCACAAATTCGGGGAGGCAATTCACCCCTGAGATTATTGAAAGAGAAATCAAATCCTTCAAGCCTGGTACAGTTCACAATTGAACTAGGAATTTGACCAGAAAGAATGTTACGAGAAAGAGAAACGAATTTAGTCTTGTAACAAAACTTGAACAAAGCAGAGGGAATCTCTCCACTATAACCGTTCCTTGACAGATCAAGAAATCTTATATTTGGTAAGTTGCCGATGAAATCTGGGATTGAACCAGATAAAGCATTAGAGCTCAAATTTATCTTCCACAATGTGCTTAGTTCTGCGTATTCTTCTGGAATATTACCAGTAAATCGATTCCCATATAATGTCAAGATTCTTAAAGACCTCAAACCTGATAGTGCTGGTGGCAGAACCCCATATAGGCTAGCGTTCCACAGAACAATCCTCTCCACAAATCCAAGAGAGTTGCAAAACACACCACTGTACTCACAAGGGTTGCCACGTGGAACCCATGTAGCCAAGCTATTGTAGGGATCACTAATGGCTGCCCTGAACTGCAACAAGATCTCCTGCTCAGTAGCCGGGGAGACTCTGGTAGGGAATCCAAGAAGGTAAGAGATTAGGAGCAAAACAGCATGAGAAAGACAAAATTGGTAAAATCTTCTCATGCTCGCTGAACACTTGCTGCACAATGAATCCACCTATTTGGCATTATCAATACTGGATCCAACAGAGGATCTGGGTCAGTTTCCCCCTTCACTTGAAAGGGAAAATTTGGAACTTTAGAACGAAAAATACAAAAACGGAATCATATAACCGAAGTAGCACCATTTTCAACTCTTGTTAACACTGAAATTAAAGAAGCTCCTAAAATTGCCAGCACATTAACACATAAAACAACGGGAAAATATGACCAACCCTTTTGTTTACTACACAAAACAAGGCGTCTGGGACGTCTCACTTTTGTGGGGTTGAGTAAAGAAAAGAACTTTAAAGAGAGGCAGAGAAGCATGGGAGGTGATGCAATGAAAACAGTTGAAAAATGGTGGAATCGGTAGTGACTGCTGAGAAATGCCTTGGCTGGAAAGGAAACAGTTGAGTCAATTTAATAACTCTGCTTTAACAAGGCCCATTCTCTCTCTCTCTCTATACGCATACATAGTTTAGTTGCCACCAACTGAAGATGAAACCACGTGCATGTCCATTTCTCTCTCTTCCTGTACGCGATAACATCTAAGAATCACCTTCCGGGTATAATATGCATTTATTCCTTCTCACCAACAATTGCCTCTCTTAGTCATTGTCTCATTATTACGAGAACAGACCAAGAAATATAGAAGAAGAACAAGAAGAAGTTGCTAAAGCGCAAAGGAGGAGAAAAAGTAAAGCTAGAAAACAAGAAAAGATGGTCCATAAATATGTGGGTTAGACTTGTCTGTGCTTGAGTTGTTGACTAGTTCTTTTTCTGCTGGATTTAGAATTTAGAGGGTATTGAAGTGTTTTTTTTTTACATATCTGGCTCGCGGTGGTGGGACGTCCAATTTGGATTCTTTCTACTTATTTTATTTGTTTATTGTTCGTTGCTTAATCGTTTAGCCGTCAGTCGTATATTCCCTTCCCAAAACAAACAGGAAGTAACGGTATATGGTATTTGCCATTTGGTGCTGCTTTTATACCTTTCAGTGTGATCCATCTCAAGTTCTTTGAAAGCTTCAATTCTAGCACCCCCTGCCCTTTGTCTTACGCCTATGCGATGCCCATTGTTGTGACTTGGTCCTCCCCTCCTATTACGTTGCAAAAACATGGCTTCTTGGTCCGTGAAGACAACTGGTCTACTTAAACTTCATCCAACCTAACATGGTTTCTTGGTCCGTGAAGAGAACTGGTCTACTTAAAGCAAGCCTTGTTGATACACGAAAAAAAGAAAGAAAAGAAATTGCTTTGACTTTTCCAATCGGCATATAATATAAATTCTCTCTTGTTTATGCATTGTATTGTATGTTTTGCTTCCACTACGCTCCTAAATCTATTAAATTAGGTGTTGAAAATGTCAGTTATTTAAAATTTGTGTAAAGAATTCTTTACGCTTTGCTTGTGTTATTCAATCAATAAAACGATAGAGCTATGTGCAATTGTCCATTTATGTGTGTAGTGGTAAGGCTTAGTTGGTATTGACACATAAACCAAATTAAAAAATGCTATTAATCCTACATGATAAAAATAATTAGTTTTTTAGAATGATCTAATCCAGGATAGTGATCTCAATTCCAATTAACAGCATATCATTATATTTATATGCATAGTCCTACAGGCAAACGAGGTTGATGGTCCAACTATTTTGGTATACGCCAAAAGAAAGGAACTTTTCGTTTTTTAGAAATGGATTTTTATAATAATTAATTAAGGGCATGTTTCTATTTATGTTTTTTTGAAGGGGCTGTAAACATGTCTCGGCTTCCTTTTCTAAGAAATTATGTTATAGGTCTTACCAGAGAATCAACTCCAAAAGTTAGCTTGAAGGATGAGAAAATTTATAAACCTATAAATTTCATATCAGTCTCTTTTATTATTAATGTGAGACAATTAGATCGTAACATTCCACCAAACTTCGCAGTCCAAGTACCTGCAAGTTGATTGTGTGGAAGACTTTTTCTAGTTTCGTTCGAATGAACACTGCAATATTAGTGTCACTATCTGTGGGTGTTATACGAGGACTTAAAAGAATGACAGTTAGCTCTTATTCCAATTGAAATAAGTCATATGGAAATACCAACTTCAAAAACTATATTGAAAGATGAGAGAATTCATAAATTTATAAATCTCACATCAGTGTTTTTTAATAATTAATATGGTACAATTAGACCGTAACAAATTAGCACTTGTTTTGCTCGTATAGTACCCTCCAAGCATCACATTGGGGTATACTTAACTATTGTTCCTGCGTTAGTCCATAACCGAAAATAAACGCTGCGCATGCCGCTGAAGAATAAGAAGCAACTAGATCTTAATAATATCCAAGAATCTCCGGTCCCCACGGGTCACTAACTAATCAGTGCGTTGATGTGATACGGCCAATTATCTCGTGTCCTAAAACCCATATTCTTGCGGTGATCCTCCTTCGTAGTTGTAAGATCCTTCTTATACGGTGTTTGACTGGACCCCACTCAAAATATGCCTTTTAATGCATACCTGTGGTTGCACAGTTGGCAATTTCTGGTGTGGACCAGAGCCTCCGCTTCCTCTACATCAACGTCAACTACTGACGCGCTTCACGTTATAGTGACTCCGAGGGCTGGGATAGATTAGGTGTACGATTCGCGAGCGGTCCTAATTAGCGTGTCCACCGACTTACTAGAGCTCGCGCGTGGACTATGTCAAAAGAGTTGTGGAGGTGGATAATTTGGTTAGTAAAAATTGAAATTATAAATCGAATTTCGTTCCAGCTAAAAAATTGTACAAAATGAAATGTATTAATAGGTACCAAGTTTAAATATCGACCTGTGTCAGCTTGTTTTATTTGATGCTGAATAATACTGTTGATATTTAAAATACCGGACGGGTACTCAAAATTTTAAAAAAATCAGGGACATTTTTTCAGAAAATTCATTTAGTAAATACTACTTATATTTTTATATAAAGAATAGTTAAAATATATTAAAATAAAAATTAAGAGGCCTTAAATTTTTGTATTTTTTTAAAGTTGTTAATATAAATATAACAATATTTTATTATTAATAACAATTACATATTAAGATAAAGCGTATTTTTTATTATTCAAAATTAAATATAAACATAAAATTGTAATATTTTAAATACTTTGCATTTTTTTTAATTTTTATATTTCTATGATGATAAAATAATCTTTTTCATATTAATTGTGTTATTATTTTATATAGAATATGTGAAAATAATATTAAGAAAAATAAATAAATTGCTGTTATTTTAAATTTATATTATTATAATTTTGAGACAAGGTTGGTATAACTTACAAAGTACAATATTGAAAGATTATTTTCCAATTTTTTAAAAATTTAGCTACTATTTTATAAATTTAAAAAATTATCTTAAATGATACCTGATATTACCGATATTAATACAATATCATGTCAGAATTTAATCCGGTACGATATTCATAATATTGAGTTCAACTCTGATGAGCTTACCTCTAGATTTTAAAGTTGCTGTCTCTTTATATGTTAGTTCTCAATTTCAAACAATTTTTATTCTTTATTGTGAGTAATAATACAACATCGAATTCAACTTAATAGGTATTAACAGATTGTATGTACATTTATTGCAAGATTTTGATCTTGTAGGAATTTTTGGAAAAAGATATCCAATTATGCATGTAAATGGTATTAGAATTGAAGTTGACATCAACTTTAGAAATAAAAATTGCAAAAATAAAGAGATGATAATTAGAAAGTTAAAAAAGAGTTTAGGGAGTTGAAACAAAAAGCAAGGAGGAATCATACTGAAGAGTTATGTCAGGAAAAAAAAAAAAGAAAAGTTAATTCCAATATGTAAAACTTTTAAGTATATTTTTTAAGAACTGGAAAAGGTATTAGCCATTATGCAACAGTTGGGCAGTTATGAAGTTGGAAATGTCATTGCTGATGATAATTAAGATGGAGAAATGTAAAGGTATACTGTACATAGAGCATAATAATGTCCGTAACATGGAAGAAACTAGTTTGGTCGGTGTTTCATAGATGGGATATTCATGATCATTGCATCACATGCACGTTCTTCCTACTGCCAAAATGCAAGTTCCTGCATCACTCTAAAAGTTCAGGAGCTGTATGATTGATAGCGATAACTAACAGCTGAAACTGTGCTGAATGTATTAGTTGTTTTAGGTAGGCTAAAAACAGGAGTTTTTTTCTCATTACTGCAACGATTTAGCTTTCTGGCATAATAATGTCAATGCAGTGCCATAATTGCAGATGGAGTATGCTTAAAGAAACAAAAAGAGAATACACACGGAACAATGTGATTCTACGTACATATATCCCAAGGTTTTAGTTTATTAGCTGACTAACTTTTTATTGTCACGTTAGTTTATGATCAAATTTATTAAAACTTGTGTAGACATACCTTTGACGATTTGAATAGAATCATATATAGATCATTTCACGTAAACGTAAATTGATCTAAATACTATTTCCTTGTTAATTATATTCAAGAAAAACAATTGTTACGGTGATTTCTTATATGAATTACTAGTTTGATTTATAATAGGGATAGGGTGATAATCACTTAAGAGATAATTACCCTACAAATGTTCGCTTTATGGACACTATTAGAGCACCTAATAAGTTTATTGTTTATATATGTTTAAAATATAAACTGTAAATTTAACTTTAAAATTTCATTAAAATATAAGTTACATCGTAATATTTTAAATAATTTTAATATTTAAAAATGTTTAAAATAAATAGTGAATAAATTTAAATTTGCACAAAATTAAGTTATAACGTAATACAAATTTATTATTTTTATTAAACATATAAATTCACGTGACACAAATATGAGATATATGGTATAAACTAACATATCATATTAAACTTAAATTTATATATTCTTAATAAAACTTAATTAAACCTAATTAATTTGATTTAATTAGGGATGACAATTGTACCCGAACCCGATGGGTACCCGATAAAATTACCCGAACGGGGGCGGATATGGGGAGCAAATTTTTACCCG
>JAOTAX010000197.1:31918584-31931815 GCA_025629825.1 Erythroxylum guanchezii
CCCCATACCCGCCCCGTTGCCATCCTTAGATTTAATCTTAATTAAACTCTTTTAAACCTAAAAACTCCTAAATATTAAAATTTCCAAATCCAAATGTCTTCCTGTTCGCGTGTGATTAGCTAATTTGTAGGCATATTTGTATGGAAAGAAATATATATTCCTATATAAGATGTGTGTATCATAGAAATATGATTGCTATGTCTTGATATAATCCGCTAATATTGGATCTCTGTAACAGCGATGCTCGCTTCTAAAGAAGAAATATACATCAGAAAACCTTAATTAGACTTCAGCATGTTATCAAAGCTTATCCCAAGCTTTGTTCATAAACCCCAAATCGTCGCCTTAGACTAACCAAATTGTTCATTCAGAATTGGTCTTGAAACAAGGGACCAACTATGGATGACAGAAATACTAATATTGTCACCATGAACCAAAATCCAACATCTGTTGAATCACCCAATCTCAACAACTATTGCAGACTAATCAGAGAAGACGATAAATAATAAGAGATGACAAACGTTAACGTTTTTGAAGACGGAGAAGTAAAGCGCAACGTTTAATTAAATGAGGGACCAGAGTAATAGAATAGATGTGATAGTAGACGAATATAATAGCTGGATTTAAGCTGATTGCATGTGGCTTCAACGACGTGTTTTTTCCAGTGTGTCAATTGTAATCTTTTCTCTCTCCCTGTCAATGAATTCTGGATTCTCTCTCTTCCCTTGATGTGCGTCTTCCTTTTTTGACAAATTCTAATTGCATACACAAATTCCGTTAGAATCTTTTATTTCCCTAACAATTTGGTATCAGAGAAGTCGATTCTGTGAACACCAACAATGGCGGACAACACTAGGAGTGCAGAACTTCAAAGGATGGAGGAAAACTTGAAGAGTACAATGGAGAGGATGATTGTGGAAATTCAAACCCGGACGAAGAAGGTAGAGAAGGAGATGTTCGAACTGAGATCTCTACTTTTACAAAGTTTTCAGAAATCGAGCGAGGTGGAGACTATACCACAAGGGAGTTTATTAGTGCAGAAGCGCGAAGGTAGCACACCTACAAGGATGAGTCAGATTGAGTTCCCACCGTTCGATGGCGAAAATGTCAAAATGTGGTTATATAGATGCGAGCAATTTTTCACGTTAGACCAAACCTCTGAGAACACGAAGGTGAGCGTGGTTGTTCTGCATATGGATGAGAAGGCTCAGGAATGGTATCATTTATATGGGAGGAATCACAATATAAAAGAAGCAGTTGTATGGGAGGAGTTCACTAAAGCGCTGAAACAGAGATTTGATGCGGAAATATTAGACGATCCGGTATGCGACTTCAAGGAGCTGAAACAACAAGGAACAATGTTAGACTATTGCGCACAATTCGATCATCACTCCAATAGATTGGTGTTATCTGAAGAGTATTTGGTGGGATTTTTTGTGAAGGGCTTAAAACCTGAGATTGGTGTGACTGTAAAACTGCACAAGCCTCACTCGCTGCATCAAGCCTACACTCTAGCGAGGAAACAGGGGGCCATTCTGAGCTCCACAAGGGGAATGACACTTAAGCAAGGATCGTTGATGAAAGGAGCGAACGATTACAATAAATTTTCGCAAGGTGCACGTGTGTCATAACCAACGAACACCATGCGTAGGTCCTCATCTGATGGTATACTGCCCACCCCTGCATCATCAGTGCGGTCTCCATCCTCAGTCGGAATGTCGAAGAGTCAGCGGTGTTTCAGTAGTCAGGATTTTGATGAGAAAAAGGCGAAGGGTCTTTGTTTCTGGTATGATGAAAAGTATAGTATAAGTCACCAATGTAAAAAACGCCAGCTCCAGTTTTACGTGGTGACGGGCGAAGATGATAACGGAGGAACTTCACCAGAAACGCAAGAGGACGATTTAGCACTAATTCCACTCGAAGAACCGAACCATAGTGTTTAGGTGGGAAGGGTGTATGGTGATGTTGAGTGGGAACCCAGAGGGACGATCCAAAATCATCTCCAATAAGGAATTTCAAAAGCAGTTACATCGAGCACCTGAAAGCCAATTATGTATGATGCAATTGTCAACACTTGTAGAATTTTAGCTACAACAATGAGAATGACGGCAGACCAATGGAGTGCTTTTGATGAAATCAATGTCATCCTGTCATATTAAGCTGATGTTTTCCAAGAGCCAACTGAGTTGCTGCCAAACCGCCATCATAATCATCAAATAGTGTTAAAAGAAGGGGTGGAAGCTGTTAATGTTCGACCATACAGATATTCGGGGGTTCAGAAGGATATCATCGAACAAGCGGTGAAGGGTCTTCTGAAACAGGGTTTTATTAGACAGAGTTATGGGCTATTCGTATCATCGGTGGTTTTAGTCAGAAAAAAGGATGTTTCCTGGCGAATGTGTGTCGACTATAGGGAACTGAACAAATAGACGATGAAGGACAAATTTTTGATACCGTTAATTGAGGAACTTCTAGACGAGCTGCATGGCGCGGGTGGTTCACTAAATTGGACTTACGATTCGGTTACGATCAAATTAGAATGCAACCGAAGGATGTATCCAAGACGGCGTTCATAACTCACGAGGGTCATTACAAGTTCCTCTTAATGCCTTTTGACCTGACGAACGCGCCTTCGACGTTTCAGCAATTGATGAACGAGCTGTTTAAGTTGTACTTACGCCATTTTGTCTTGGTTTTCTTCGATGACATTCTTATCTATAGCTCATCTTTATAGTCGCACGTTCAATACATTTCCACGGCCATGGAAATGCTGAGAAGAAATCAACTATTTTAAGAGGGGAGCAGTGCGTGTTCGGAGCGCGTCAAGTGGAATATTTGGGGTACACTATATCGGAGACGGGGGTTGCCATAGATCACCAGAAGGTTGAAACGATTACGGAATGGTCGACACCTAAAGGAATCAAGGAACTCTGGGAATTCCTAGGGATTACGGGTTATTATCGACGATTTATTAAAGGTTATGGAGTGTTAGCTAAGCCACTGACAGAGCTGCTTAAGAAGGACCGTATGAACAATTGGGAGTGGGGGGAGGAAGAGCAGAACGCCTTTGAGAAATAAAAAATGACGATCACGTCTGTTCCAGTACTGATGTTACCTGATTTTTCGAAGACGTTTATTAGTGAAGCGGATGCCAGTAGGGGTGGTGTTGCAACAGGAGGATCACCCAGTAACATTCCTCAGTAAATCGCTGGCAAGGAGACATTGCGGATTGTCAACATATGAGAAAGAATTTCTAGCCATCATCAAAGCCATTAAACACTGGCATCATTATCTGAGTTGTAAACCTTTCGTGGTCAAAACTAATCACCGGAGCCTCAAATACCTACTGGAACATAGGTTAACGACACCATTCCAGCAACCATGGCTTCCTAAGTTGTTAGGTTACGACTTCGAAGTTTAGTATTGGAGCAGGAAGGAGATCAATGCCGCCGATGCTTTATCTATAATCACGAGTGTAGAATTGATGACGTTATCCGTGTCGCAATTGCATGGCCAATTGATGGAAGAGATAAGGAAAAGCTGGGAAATGGATCAGGCGGTACAAGGTGTGATTACAGAGTTAAGCAATGGCACGCTGAAATCAAGCGCCTATGAGTGGAAGGATGAATTATTACGATGGAAGGGTCGACTGATAATCGGTAATAACATAGCGTTGAGAAAACAAATAATTGAGATTAGCCACGATGATGCAATTGGTGGACATGCGGGAACGATGGCCACGACCAAGAAGATACAGAGCATGTTCTTTTGGAAGGGACTAGAGAGAGACGTGCGAAGATACATTCAGGATTGCATGAGCTGGCAACGAAACAAGTACGACAATCCAGGACTCTTATAAAGGGAAGTTGGAGAGAGATTAGTCTCGACTTTATTGAACGGTTACCGACATCGAAAGGAAGGTCAATCATCCTGGTGGTAGTCGATCGCTTTATGAAGTATGCTCATTTCGTAGCAGTGAAGCACCCATATACGGCTAGTGATGTGGCCGAATTATTCATTACAAACATATTCAAATTGCATGGCATGCCGAAATCGATTATTAGTGATAGAGATCTTGTCTTCATGAGCAAGTTCTGACAGGAGTTGTTAAGGTTGCAAGGGTTTTAGCTTAAATGTTCCACTGCCTATCACCCACAGACCGATGGTCTCACCGAAGCAGTTAATAAGATCCTAGAGACTTATCTGCGTTGTTGTTGTGGTGAGACTCCATAGAAATGGAGCGAGTGGCTGGCTGTGGCAAAGTGGTGGTACAATACCACCTATTGGCCGTCTATCGGGTCTACTCCTTTTGAGGTCTTATACAGCTACTCACCGCCTGTCTATACACCCTATATCGCAGGAGATTCTAAGGTGGTGGAGGTGGATAGGGTGCTTAAGAACCAAGAAGCGATCATCAATGTGACCAGATTTCATTTGCAGAGGGCACACAATAGAATGAAGCAGTATGCAAACCTCAAGCGTTCGGAACGTGAATTCATAGTTGGAGACATGGTGCTAATGAAGTTACAACCTTATAAGCAGTACTCTCTACAGCGGAGGAGTAACTAGAAGTTATCCCCTCAGTATTACGGGCCACACAAAATTTTACAGAAAATAGGGTGGGTGACTTATAAACTCGAACTTCCAGCCACCTCCTTAATCCACCCTATATTTCATGTCTCACAGTTGAAGAAGGTAAGAGGGAATCAGGCCGAAGTTTCATCAAAATTGCCAAAATTCATTGCTTCGGTGGAGCGCATTCCGGTAGCCATATTAGATCGACACATTGCCAAGAAGCATAGCAGAGCAGTCACGCAGCTACTGGTGCAATGGTCGGATGGAGGGAGCACAGAAGCGACGTGGGAATATCTATTTGATCTCCAGAAGCGTTATCCGGATATTAACTTGGTGGACAAAAATGTTAAGGGGGAGGGAATTGTTGCAGACTAATCTGAGAAGACGATAAATAATAAGAGATGACGAACGTTAACGTTTTTGAAGACGGAGAAGTAAAGCACAACGTTTAATTAAATGAGGGACCAGAGTAATAGAATAGATGTGATAGTAGAGGAATATAATAGCTGGATTTAAGCCGATTGCATATGGATTTAATGACATGTTTTTTCCAGTATGTCAATTGTAATCTTTTCTCTCTCTGTCAATGAATTCTGGATTCTCTCTCTTCCCTTGATGTGCGTCTTCCTTTTCTGACAAATTCTAACCGCATGCATAAATTCCGTTAGAATCTTTTATTTCCCTAAGAACAACTTGCCTTTTGGATTTCGATCGAATGATACACAGTTCAAGATCTGGTCACAAATGATTGAAGTCCATGCATGAGAAAAATTCTGGTTACTCAAAAAGGTACAATGAGGACGCAATTGTGTGAGGATGGTTGTTAAAAGCCATCGAACCACATCTCCTTTGCTTGTTTATTGATCTTCCATTGGCCAAGGAAATCAAGGATAATGTTGCCCAAACCTTCTATGATGGTGCTGATGAATCCCAATATTATGAATTACAATGTAAGGCCATGAGGACAAAGCAAAATGGACATCCAGTCAACATTTATTATGCTGAACTCAACAGTGTATGGGAAGTAATTGATAAGTGACACCCAATCAGGATGGAATGTACCATAGATTTCCAAACTAGAAAAGATGAAATTAAAAATATTGAATGTATGACTTTCTTGAGAGATTGGACGAGCTGTTCGAAGTGATATCCTTTGAAAGAAATTTTTCCTAGGTATTGAGGAATGCTTTAATATTGTTCAATGAGAGGCTCAACGTTAAGTTACCATGCTCAGAAAAAGGAATAGTGGTGAAGGTTTATCCATGGCAATGGTCTCCAAAACCACCAAATCTAACTATCACATTCGTCGAGTTGTTGAGGAAGCAGAAAAAGATAAGTTGCATTGTAGTCACTGCAATGGTACTCGTCATACCAAAGATACTTGTTTTGAAATTAATGACTATCCGGAATGGGTTTTAAAAAAATGAAAGCAAAACAAAGCATGAAACAACAGACGTCCAGCCCAAGCAAGAGTGGCCAATACAACAGATACTATTCCTGATGTCGTTGCTATGGCAATAGGAAAAAACGAACATACTAAAACGGGGAAATTACTCTCTTTAGTCAATCGCATATCTTGAATGATTCTCCTACTACCTCAGGTAATACTGACATGGTTTTTGGGTTGATGTCATGACATATGCAGTTTATCTCATGAACCAGATGCTATCACGAGTTCTCTCCTTTTGCACTCCTCTATAGATATTTAATCAGCATGTTCAGATTCCATCTTTTCTACACTTAGATACTCGAGTATTTGAGTGTGTCACTGATATGGACAGAGTCTCTCTGTAGCTTGTAATCAAACAATGAAATGCAAAGGGAAAGTGAATTTCTTATTAGCAGCAATTCGTGCAAGGATCTTAAACACGATTACAACCAATAAACTAGTCCGTAAGGAGTGGACAAAGCTCCAAGAAAAAAACAATATCATTCCATATCCCCCAAAGATAAAACTGAACAGATATTTAAATGAAATGACTATGTAAACTAATAACTAGAATTCTAGAAATGTGCAACAAACAGCTAGAAATATGGAAATAATGGATAAAGTGGGGTAGTGGCTTGTTTATGGAGCAACGGCAGCCAGTTCTTCAGTTGCTAATCCTATTCCCAATAGCTAGCAAATTGAGACTTGGTCAAAAGATGGTTGTCTTCCACGTGTCTTCCTCCTCACATAGGTCTTCAGAGGTGGACGATTACAACCAATAAACTTGTCCGTAAGGAGTGGACAAAGCTCCAAGAAAAAACAATATCATTCTGTATCCCCCAAAGATAAAACTGAACAGATATTTAAATGAAATGACTACGCAAACTAATAACTAGAATTCTGGAAATGTGCAACAAACAGCTAGAAATATGGAAATAATGGATAAAGTTGGGTAGTGGCTTGTTCATGGAGCAACGACAGCCAGTTGAGCAACGACAACCAGTTCTTCAGTTGCTAATCCTATTCCCAATAGCTGGCAAGTTGAGACTTGGTCAAAAGATGGTTGTCTTCCACGTGTCTTCCTCCTCACATAGGTCTTTAGAGGTGGATGTAGATCTCTATCAATGCATCCCCCCTGGAAAGTCACCTTGTCCTCAAGGTGAAAAGAAGGAAATTATTCAGCGAGCAAATCATAATTTTCCTAGCTAGCTTCTTCAAACGGACGATCTGCCCATTGAACTACGAGTTCCAAAGTAAGAAGACCACCTTCTTTAATCCAACGATGGGAAATGATCTTGGCAGGTGACAAAAGAAACTCCCAATCCGAATTAAGAGGGAGATGAGCTGGCGGTGAAGTTGGAACTTGTCCTCTAGCAGGTCGTAATAAAGAAACATGAAAAATAGGGTGGATTTTGGAAGAGGCAAGAAGTTCTAACTCATATGCGACTTTTCCAGTGCGACGAACCACCTTGTAAGGGCCAAAGAATCGTGGGGAGAGTTTCTCATACCTTCTCTTAGCAAGAGAATGTTGACGAAAAGGTTGGAGGCGTAAGAAAACAGAATCTCCCACATTGAATTGCAACTCCCTTCTTTTAGAGTCAGCTTGGGCCTTCATTCCGGACTGAGCTTTTAACAGGTTTCCTTTCAACAATTTGAGCATATCATCACGTGCAGTGAGTTGTTCTTCAAGTTCAGCAATACGGGTTTCTCCTTGGACAAATGGATGAAGGGATGATGGGTCTCGTCCATAAACTATTTTAAACGGAGTAGTTCCTGCTGAAGAGTGAAAACCTGTGTTAAAAGCGTATTCTACCCAGGAAAGAAATTTACTCTAGTTATGAGGTTGTTCATGAGCGAAACATCTTAGATAGGCTTCTAAACATCGGTTAACCACTTCGGTTTGTCCGTCGATTTGTGGATGGTAAGCAGTGCCCATTCTTAATTGTGTGTGGCTCAACCTGAAAAGTTCTTGCCAAAATGCGCTGAGGAAAATGACATCTCGATCAAAAAGTATTGACCTTGGGATGCCATGAAGTCTCAAGACCTCTCTGCAAAAGATGTTAGCAATAATCTTCGTAGCAAACGAATGAGACAAAGGTATAAAATGTGAATATTTGCTGAGACGATCTACAACCACCAATATTGTGTCAAACCCACCAGATTTAGGAAGACCAATAATGAAGTCCATGGATATATCTTCCCAGATTTGGTTTGGTACTGGCAGGGGTTGCAAGAGCCCAACAGGCGTCAAGGTTTCAAGTAACCCCCATGTTCAGCCACTGTTGGAGTATGTGATTCAGCCAATAATTTTCCATGGAGAGGACTATCAGGAATTACCAACCTATGTTTGTAGTATAGTTTCTTGTCTACCACTTGGAAGTCACGATTCTGATTCTCACCTGTTGTAATTGAAGCCATAATGTTCTGAGTGTAAGGATCTTGTTGGAGAGCCACTTGGAGGTCCAAAAAATCAAGAGAAACTGGAAGAGCCAATGCCAAGAAATTTGCATGTTGTGGATGTCTAGAAAGAGAGTCAACTCCCTTATTTTCCTTACCCGCCTTATACTTGATGGAGAAATCGAATGGCATTAACTTCATGAGGAGCCTCTGTTGCATATGGGTAGTAATTCGCTGGCTGAGAAAATATTTAAGGCTGTAAAGGTCTGTAGTCACAAAGAAATGCCGCCCTAGTAAATAATGCTTCCACTTTTGAAGGGTAATCACAAGTGCAAGCAGCTCTCATTCATATGTTGATTTCAGTCGATTTGAGAAGGAAAACCCTTTACTGAAGTAAGCAATTGGATGTCCATGTTGAAGAAGAATGGCTCCAATACCCTCGGCTGACGCATCACACTCTACTGTAAACGGTTAATTGAAGTCCGACAATTGTAATACTGGAACAATGGTTAAAGCTTGCTTGAGATGTTGAAAAGCAGTGTCAGCTACGGAAGACCATTTGAACCCATTTTTCCCAGTCAGAACAGTGAGGGGTCATGCGATAATCCCATAATTTTGTACAAATCTCCGATAGTACCCTGTCAATCCCAAAAATCCACGTAGTTCCTTCACATTTGAGGGGACTGGCCAATCCATAACAGCTTGTATTTTCCTCTGATCAACTCCAACTCCTTGGGATGATACCACATGGCCTAGGAAAGAAATTTGGTTTTGGGAAAACAGACATTTGGAAGCTTTTGCAACAAATTGATGATCCTAGAGGAGTCAAAGGGCCATCTAAAGATGGTTAAAGTGTTGTTGGAGGGTTTTGCTATATATTAAGATATCGTCAAAGAAGACCAGAATAAATTTTCGAAGGTAGGGACTAAAGAGATCGTTCATTATAGCTTGGAAGGTAGAAGGGGCATTTGTGAGGCCAAATGGCATGACCAAGAATTCGTAGTGGCCAGAATGAGATCGAAAGGCAGTTTTGGATATGTCAGAAGGGTTGACGCGAATCTGGTGATAACCATATCCCAGGTCGATTTTAGAAAAAATGGAGGCATTGTGTAATTCATCAAGAAGCTCGTCGATGTTCGGGATAGGATATTTGTCAGGAATGGTAATCTGATTGAGGCTTCGATAGTCAACACACATATGCCAAGAATTATCCTTCTTCTTGACTAGAATAACAGGACTGGTGAATAGACTATAACTAGGGCGAATGAAACCTGATTGCAATAAATTAGAAACTTGTGTTTCAATCTCTGATTTTTGGAAATAGGGGTAACGGTAAGGTCTAATATTTGGTGGTTTAGAGTTTGGAAGTAGGGGAATGGAATGAGTATAGTTACGAAAGGGAGGAAGGGTAGTCAGCTCCCGAAAAATAGCTTCAAAACTCATAAGTAGAGATTGAATATTCAGATTGGGGTCAAGAAGAATACCAGATTTTCCACTCTGTTTGGAGATGTATTGAAACGTGGCCTCTGTGGAAACTTTGTGCGGAACACCTTGAAGCTTATATCGTTTCCCATTCAAACTAAAGATTAAAAATATTTTGTTCCAATTTTCCTGGACAGTCTTCAAGGATGCAAGCCATTGAATTCCAAAGACCAAGTCGGCAACCCCAATTGAAAAGGGATAAAAATCTTGAGTAATAGTTAAACCGGGTAGCCACACAGATATCGCGGCAAATCCTATTGTAGCGAATCACTTCACCATTTCCAATTTGAACCCCAAAAGAAGATATAAATTGAACAAGAAGAGCAAGTTCCTTAACCAACTTCTCAGCCACGAAATTATGCATTGAACCACTGTCTATTAAAATGAGGACTGACCTTTTGCCTATTATGCCCTGTAGCTTCATCATGGTACCCGCAGTCTTCCCTAGAATGGTGTTGAAACTGATTTCTGCTAATTTTGAACTCATCGCTAAGTCTGGGTCCACATCGTCACCATCTAGCTCGCTATCGTCGTTGCCTTCATTTGATTTTCCAGTTGAATCCTCACCCTCCGTGAGTTCCATTAAAGAAAATGAAGATGGCTTGCTCCTATATCCTGGAGCAAATTTCGCGTTACATCTGAAACAAAGCCCTTTGGCTATCCGATTCTGCCTTTCTGCCTCCCATGGACGAGCTTGGGTAGTCGTAGAAGTGACTGGGATGTGGATTCTAGAATCGTGTGGAGATGGTATGGGGCTGTTACTTTTTGCAGCAGTGGAGAAATGGGTAAGGGGATTATTTCGCACCTGTGTAGTCAAATGGGGCCCTCTGTGTGTGCGGATGGTGTTTAATTTGGCTTCAAATTCAAGTGCAAGGCTCATGGCTTTGTAAATGGTTATGGGTTTATGAATTCGGACATCAGCCTTAAGTTCTTCTTTCAACCCATTCAAAAAAACCCCCAAAAGACAATGTTTAGGCCAATTCTTAACATGAGATGATCGCCTCGCAAATTCTTGTCGGTATTCACGAATCGTTCCAGTTTGCTTGATGTTACAAAGAAATTCATTTGGATTTTGGAATTCAGCAGGGCCATAATTTTCGTAAAATGCTTTGATTAAATCCTCCCAATATAATATTGTTCTGTCACTGTTGATCTATACAAAAAGATCAAGGGCATCGCCTTCTAGATACATGGCGACAACATCTACTTTTGGGCCTTCAGGAGTTTGGTAGTAGTTGAAATATTTTTCTGGCTTCAGAATCCATCCCTTCGAGTCTCCTCCCTCATATTTTGGAAAAACTACCTTTGTTGCTGGTTGACGTACAGGGAAACGTTCCCAACCTTCACTCTCGATAGCTTCATCCTCATACCATGGCCTTTTGTTTCTGTCACCACCGCCTTTGGAACTTTCTCCATAAGATTGTTTACTGGCCTGGTTCTTCATGGCTGCTATTTCCTCTTCCAAAATATCTACTTGATCGAGTTTTTGCAATTTAGTGGTGATAGTAGTAAGCTGTTCTGCAATAGTTTCAGTGAAGGGTTGCATGTTGGAAGCGTGCGTGGAAGATCGCGTACTTACTGGCATAGAAGGGTTTAATTGTTTTTTTGAGAAGAAGGATCGTGGTTGCTCTAATGCCAATGATATGAATAGAGTCTCTCTGTAGCTTGTAAACAAACAATGAAATGCAAAGGGAAAGTCAATTTCTTATTAGCAGCAATTCGTGCAAGGATCTTAAACACGATTACAACCAATAAACTAGTCCGTAAGGAGTGGACAAAGCTCCAAGAAAAAACAATATCATTCCGTATCCCCTAAAGATAAAACTGAACAGATATTTAAATGAAATGACTATGTAAAATAATAACTAGAATTCTGGAAATGTGCAACAAACAGCTAGAAATATGGAAATAATGGATAAAGTGGGGTACTGGCTTGTTCATGGAGCAACAACAGCCAGTTGAGCAACGACAGCCAGTTCTTCAATTGCTAATCCTATTCCCAACAGCTGGCAAATTGAGACTTGGTCAAAAGATAGTTGTCTTGCACGTGTCTTCCTCCTCACATAGGTCTTCATAGGTGGATGTAGATCTCTATTAGTGACATATGTTCACCTGCGAAAAGACCAACGCACCAAATTAGATCCTGGCGTGGTGCACTGTGCATTTCTCAGTTTCCATTCCCATAAAAAAAGGGTACAAGTGTTACCATCCTTCAAGTAATCACATGTATTATCATAAATGTGACCTTCTTCAAAACAAAATATTTTTTGCTACCCAGATCAGTCTACCTCTAATCCTCAGGGGGAGCTACAATGTGATGCCTACAACTGGATTGATCTTCCACAAGTCACTTAGCTATCTGGTTTAGGGGGAGCTAAAAATGAAGACCAACAAGAAGATCCAAGTGCAATTCTTGATTTGAAAATTACATAGAACCTTAAACGTATTTCTGTTGAATCAAGTGAGCAACAAGATAGCCACGATGAAGCAGCCCCTTCCTGTGCTCAAGTACACATTCAAGATCAAATGGATATTCTTGAGGTAAGTACTCTTGAAAGTGTTTTTCCTCCTTTATTACCTACTTTATCTTACTCTTTGCATTCCAAACAAAATTAAGGCAAACCACCTCACAGGTACTCTCTGGATGGAAAAGCGAGATATGCAATTACACAGTATATCTCTACGTATATACTGTCACCACAACACCAAGCATTTGTGAATGAGATGGAAAATATAAAAATACCTATAAAAGTTGATGAAACTCTAAATAACCCAAAATGGGCAGAGGCAATGCGAACTGAAATGGATGCAATACAAAAAATGGCACATGGAATATTGTACCTCTCCTTTCAAGAAAGAATCCAATGGGTTGCAAATGGCTATTCACCCTCAAGCATAAAGAAGATGGGACAATTGATAGGTACAAGGCGACGCTAGGAGGAAACGGGCATACATAGTCATTCAGGATTGACTATTAAGAAACTTTTGCTCTGGTTGCAAAAATGAACACCATTAGAGTCTTTTTATCCTTGGTAGCAAATTTTAATTGACCTTTGAAACAATTTGATGTGAACAATGCATTCTTCCATGGAGATTTGGAAGAGAAGTATATATGCATCTCCCACCTGGGTTAGATACTCCACATTATAGTGGAAAAGTGTGTAGATTAAGGAAAGCATCCTATGGTCTGAAAAAATCACCAAAGGCATGGTTTGGGAGGTTCACTGTTGGACTCCGTTTCCGAAACCCAACCCTCTTGCAAACATGAAATCTTAAGCGTGGCTATAACCCAAATGGTTCATTCATTGAACCCTTAAAGGACAATTATCAATTCGTATTCGTTACTAA